>LOEQ01001189.1:202840-223628 GCA_001685075.1 Bramus lutescens
ACTACCACCCCGTGCTTGGGAGTGAAACTGCAACCTAATACATGCCAGGCAAGTGCTGCACCACTGAGCTGTATCCCAGCCATGGCTTTAATGTTCATTCTTTTGATGATGAATAAAGCTGAGTACCTTTTTGTACATTTAAAGCCATTTGGATGCTTTGTTTACAAAGTGGCTCGAGTCTTTTGAGGAGTGATGAGAAGGTGTTGAATGGGAAAGCAGGATAGTGAGTGGCTGGGAACCTTTCTCTTTCCCTGTACCCACCGCAGGACCACTTGAGCCTGGAGGCCAGGAATTTAAGATGAGACCGGCCAGTGTGTTGCGTGTTTTCTTCCCCACCAGATTCATTTAGCTGCACAGGAAAAAAAGGGGGGGGCCTGGACCGCTGGAATGAGCCAAGATTGAGTCAATAGGTGAATATGATGCCGGGGGTGCAGGGCACGAGATGTGGGTGAGGAGGTTGTGATGATGAACCCCAGACTCTGAACTGGGCAGGGTGGAAGATAAGGATAGTGAGACTACATGATCACCAGATGGTGGGTCCTGCTAGCCTGAAGGCATCTCAGATGAACAAGAAGAATGAGCAGGGAAGATGAAAGGTGACGGCCTACCAGGATTGTTTGAATCGGGGTTGCAGAGAAGTCAGAGCTGTGGGTCATCTCAGGTCTATACCCTGATGAGAGCTCTGAGCGGAAGAAGGGGTTGCAAGCACAGAGTGCAAGGGAGAGGAAGTCAAAGGAGCAAAGGGCAGAGTGTCTGAGGCCACTGAGGGCACCTGCAGCTGAGTGACTTAAAACAGACAGGCATTTGATGGTCTATGTTCTGAAGGCTAGGAAGTCCCAAGCCAAGGTGCCAGCGTTCAGGAAAGACCTTGCTGTATCAAGGCAAAAGTTCAGCCGAGAGCCACCCTGCTTCTACAAGCCCATGCTAACAACAGTGCTAGCCCATGCAGTGACCCTGTAAGAATAATTACTTTAATTATGTTTGCTTTTAAGTTGCAATCTCTTTGAATAAAATTATATTTATTTATTTTATTATTTCATATGTATGAGTGTTTTGCTTTAATATATGTGTGTCCATCATGTATATGCCTGGTGCTAAGTGGAGTCAGAAGAGAGTACTAAATCCCCTGAGACTGGAGTTACAAAAGGTTGTGAGCTGCCATGGGGGTACTGGGTACTGAACCCAGGTCCTCTACAAAAGAAACAAGTGCTCTTAACCCCTGAGTCAACTTCCCAGCACCTTTAATTGTCTCTTATTACCTTTTAAAGGCTCCACCTTCTAACACTTTCCCAGTGGGGATTAGGTTTCCACCAATAACTTTTGGAAGGCCCACAAACCCTCAAACCACAGAATCAAGGTGTCCAATGTGAAATCACCAAGAATTATGACCAGATTAGAGTTAATAGAAGCCATAATTGTTTGCCAGTAGAATATAAGAGGGAAAGAATAAACACAGCAAAGATTTAGTCGAAGTGGAGAAATACCCCTACATGAGAATTTACTATTTAGAAAAGATAATTCGTGAAATTAGAACAGAAAAAAGGGACTATTCCATAAATAGCATTGAACAACTGTCTACCCATTTGGAAAACAATAAAAATTGACCCCTGACTCACACTGCTTAGATTAACTTTCAAATGGACTGAAAGAGCTAAATATTAGTTACTCAAAGAAAACGAACAAGAATGTTCTGAAATATTGGCATGAAAAAGTTTTCCCAAATTAGAAATGACATCATGAGCAATGGTTAATTTATTGTATGGGGTCATATGTTGTTATCAGTCTAAGAACTTTTTACCATGTATGAATTTGGGCTAGAGAAGTGGCTCAGAAGGTAAGGGCACTTACTGCTCTTGCAAAGGACTTGGGTTCAGTTCCTACCACCCACCCACATGATGGTTCAAAACCATCTGTAACTCTAGTTCCAGGGCACCAAATACCCTCTCTAGGCCTATCCACACATGGGGCACATAAATTCACATAGGCAGATACAGAGAAATCAAATAAATAAATAAACTTTTAAACTAAAAAATATTTATTTTTATGCATGTATGTGTGTGTCCTTGTTTACCTGTATGTACAAAATGCATGTGCCCCTCACAGAACTCATATGCTCCCCTGAAACTGGAGTTACAGATGGTTGTGAGCCACCATGTGGGTGGGAGCTGAGAACCGAACTTTGATCTTTTGCAAGAGCAGTAAGCTCCTCTTAACCACTGATCCATCTCTCCTGTCCCTGATAAACACACCTTCTAAAAAGATATTTAGTGTGCATGTAATAACTTAGTCCACTGCAGCAGTTACCCTTTCATTTTACAGAAGGAAATTGATGATGATGTAACTTGCCTAGGTCACACAGCTAACTCCAGAACAGAAACTGATAGTTGACATACTATGTATAGAACTTTTACATGTCTTAAATAGAGTTTAAGGAAGAACAATGCAAGAAGAAATAAATGAATCGTAAATTGTGCAACTTTCTTTCAAAAACAGCTTTATTGAGGTGTGATTGACATACAATAAACTATACATATTTAAAGTACAAAATTTGATGAGTTTTGACAAAGTATACACCTGTGAAACCATCACCACAATCAAGAATGAACATCTCCATCACCCCTTAAAGTTATTTATATCCTTCCAGCAGACAATTTCCATGTCATACATACATAAGAAGTTCCTACACATCAATAAGGCAAGAACACTAAAAAAAAAATGAGGGAATAGTAGCACACACTAATGTCAGCACTTGGGAGGGAGGGAGGCAGAGGCAGGTGGATCTCTGTGAGATCAACACCAGCCTGATCTACATAGTGAGTTCCAGGACAGCCAGAGCTGTATAGTGGGACCTTGTCTCAAAAACAAACAAACAAAAAATGAAACAAAAGAACATAAAAGTGGACAGAGGATAGCCCTGTGGAGTTCCAGTTCAAGATGTACAAAAAAACTATCAATCACATGACAATGTGTGCAACCACAGTGGCAGTGTGAGAAGGCACATCAAAATGATGAAATGGTATCTAAGTGGTAAGACTTGGCAGGGATGCTTTCTGGCCTTGGTGAGGGTGTAGTGACAGGTCTTGCATCATCGCCGTTGTTTTGAGACAGGGTCTCACTATGTATCCCTGATTTACTTGGAACTCACTATGTAGATCAAGCTAGCCTCCAACTCACTGACATCTGCCTGCCTCTGGCCTCCCAGGTGCTGGGATTAAAGGCACGTGCCACCATGCGGGGCCTGTGTATCTTTTTGGAACATAGTAGATATACTCTACATCTAAAATGCATATCCCTCTTCATTAATAGCTCGCTTTTCTAGGCCTCCGTGTTTCAGCAACAGTGACACAATTGTGCCAATGTCTAGTCCCATGTTTTAATTAAGACAACTCTGAAACATTCATTTGGGGGGCTCCCTAAATTCCCTTCGAGAATTGGTTCATGTTTCAAATGATGTGAATGTACTTTGAACTATAACCTGTTACTCTAGTTTCATTTCTGTTGCTGTGATAAAATACCTGAGAAAAAGCCACTTAGGGGAGAGTAACTAGTTAGCTCACACTCAGGTTACAATCCATCATTGTAGGGAAGTCAAGGCAGGAGCTTGAGACGTCTGGTCACATCACATCCCCAGTAAAGAACAAAATGAAACGGACGCAGACATGCACCCATGTTTGCTTGCTTGTGCTCATATACAATTCAGGACCTCTTGCTTAGGGAATGGTGCTGCCCACAGTGGGCTTAACTTAATTAAGATAATCCCCACAGTCATGCCCATAGGCCAACCCAATGTACACAATTTCTCATGAAATTCTCTTCTCGGTGACTCTAGGTTGTGTCAAGTCGATGATTAAAGCTCACCATCACACCTGCCTATTAAAAATCATAAGGAAGATTTCCGTGTACTAACAGGGAGAAGCACTGCCTCGTTTTTATTTTTTTAAACTCTGCATGTGAAAGAATTTTTTTATCTTTTACTCTTTGAACTTTTGAATTATTTCAGTATTAACAAGAAGCTTAAAATGCATGAAAATGAAAAAAAAATCACATGCTTATGGGTAAACAAATTCATGAAATACAAGACCAAGAAAGACAATCCTTGCCTCATTTACTAATTCATTAAATGAGTTAAATGCTAATGTGGGCCAGACATGAGCAAAATACTGTCTCCATCCCCATAGAGGCTTCCCTCTGTTGAAGGAGGCAAAGCAAGCCAGGTGTGGGAGCGCAGGCTTTAATCCCAGCACTAGGGAGACAGAGGCAGGTGGATCTCTGAGTTCAAGGCCAGCCTGGTCTACAGAATGAGCTCTAGGACAGCCAGGACTGTATAAAGAGATCCTGTCTCAAAAAGTCAAAAGTGGCAGCCAGGGGTGGGGCAGCAAAGCAAGGCGAGCATTCCATCAAGTGACAAGGCACACTTAATCTAGACTGGTTGGAAAGGTCTCTGCTGGAAAGTGACAGCTAAGGAAGGATTAACCAGGTGGCAGGTAGGGCAGAGGTAGTGAGAGGGAACTGTGCTTCTGAAGAACAGGTATGTGATGCGCAGGGTGTCTAGAAAGAAAAGCAAGACTGAAAAGAGGCTCCGAGATTGATTAGATTTAAGGAGATAGGTGGGGAAAGAAGGTGCTTGGATTTCCCAGCTCTGATAGCCTCAGAACTGTATGATTTCTGGTCAGGAAATGTCATCCTTGTTAGGTAGACAATTTGTTCAACTTTGGCAAACGTAGTCATGAGACCATAACCACAGTCAAGTCATAGGCCATTTCTATGGCCCCAGAGTGTGTCCTTGCCCTAAAAGTCCCCACCCATGCCAGCCATCACAGCCACTGATTGTTCAGCTTGTTGTTGCTGTAAGGTCTATTATCTAAAGCCTTCAGGGATGGTTTCCTAACTCAATAAAAAGAAAGCTTTTGAGATTAATACATGGAGATGTATCTGTTGGTATTGTAATCAGTGTTCTATTGCAATGAAGAGACACTATGATCAAAGTAACTCTTATAAAGAACACATTTAATTGGGACTGGCTTAGAATTTCAGAGGTTAGTCCATTATTATCATAGTGGGGAGCGTGGCAGCATGCAGGCAGACATGATGCTGGAGAAGGAGCTGAGAGTTCTGCATCCGGATTCACAGGCAACAGAAAGAGAGAGAGCTTGGTCCCTTGATACCCCAAAGCCCACCCCCAGTGACACACTTCCTCCAACAAGGCCACACATACCCCAACAAGGCCACACCTCCTAAACCTTTCAAATAATGCCACTCCCTGGGAACCAAGCATTCAAATCCATGAGCCTGTGTGGGCCATTCTTATTCAAACCACCACAGTTGATATCTTTGGTGATTAGTATCAATGGTAAATTTAACTAGATACAGAATCCCCATAGATGGACTTCTGGATAGGTCTATGAGGTTGTTCCCAGAAAAACTGAACTGAAGGATGAAGACCCACCTTGAATGGGGGGGCATCATCATCTCATGGACTGAGGTCCTTGACAGAGTGGAAGGAAAAAGCAAGATGAGCCCAGCACTCATCACTCTACTCTTCCAGGTGCCATGTGATCAGTCACCTCTTGCTCAGGCTGCGATGCCTTCCCCAGCGTGATGATCTCTGTCTCTGCTTGAGCTCTGAGTCAAGATGACCTGTTACTCCCTAAGTTGCTTCTTGTCAAGTATTTTGGTCAGAGTTAGGAAAAAGTAACTAAGGCAGTGTCCACTGGCTGAGATCTGTTCCACTGCATGAATGTACCACGGATATAGTGAATTCAATGACAGTTGGATTTCTTTGTTGGTCTATTTTCAGTTTGGAACTATGATGGAAGCTGCTGGGGACATTATGTGCATGTCCTCCTGTAGATGTGGCATTTTATTTCTCTTGAGCAAATACCCAAGAGTGGATTTATGGGATCAGATATAAAGTGTGTAAGAGGCTACCATGCTGACTTCCAAAGTGTCTGTGCCGTACTCCATCCTACAAGGCAGCGTGTGTAAATTCCAACCATTTTTATCCCTACAAGCTCTCGATGCCATCAGTTTAAAAACTCAATCTTCAAACAATTTTTCATTTGCGTTTATTTATTTACTTTGTCTCTCTGTATGTGTACATGCATGCACATGCCACCGAGTGTGTATGGAAGTCGGAGGACAACCTGCTTGAGTCAGCTTTCTCCTTCCACCCTGTGGGCTTCTGGAATGGACCCCAGGCCACCAGTCTTGGTGCCAAGAGCCTTTATCTACTGAGCCAAATCGCCAGCCTTAGAGCCCATTCTTATTTTAATCATGCTAGCAGGTGTGTAGTAATACCTCATTGAGATCGTGTTTGCTTTTCTCTGGTGATTAATGTTGAGCATGTTTCTGTCTGTAACTCTTCTTTAGCAAGGCGATCCTCAGAGCTTTCATTTTACATGAAATTATTTGTAAAATTCCCAAGTCTTAAGTCATAATCAAGGACTGTTTTTGAAAGTTGGGGACTATGAGTCATGGCTGCTCAGTACCCTTCACTGGCACTTCCTCTGTGTCCCCAACTCTGACTTTTAAGAAATGGATTTGTCCATGCTTTGCTATTAAAGGCAAGCTATCTGAGGCAGGCTAATGTGTGTGTGTGTGTGTGTGTGTGTGNGAGAGAGAGAGAGAGAGAGAGAGACTCGTTCACAATTCTGCAAGTTCAAAGGCATCACTCAAGCATCAACATGGCTTCAGTGAGGCCCCTAGGACCTATGATGTCACAACAGCAGGAATGCTTAGTAAGGAAGCAGGAATCCAGTAGGACCAGACACAAGATAGATTCTACAGTGTATTTTGATCATAGCCACCTCTGATTCTACTCCTAACTTCTCCCAGATCTATTCCACCACTTCATATTCTTTTTTTTAATAGCCCACTGAGTCCAGTTTGAGTGCACATACGTGCATGAATGTGGGAAACTGGAGCATGGTCAACTAACTAGATCCACACCCTTAAAGGAAACCAACTTTCCTTCTCCCAGGAGCCATCAACTGTTGGTAGTTTCTCAGGGTGGGGCTCGTGGGCCCCTCCCCACTCCATGCTAGGTGTTGACTGGCTTGATCTTATGCAAGTCTCATGCAGGCAAGCACATCTGTTGTGAGCTCACAAATGCAATGGTCCTAAAGTGTCCAGAAGACACTGTCTTGCTTCCATCCTTCCTGATCTCTGACTCTTATAATCTTTCTGTCCACTCTTTCACAATATTCACCAGACTCAGCTTTTATAATCCTTTCCAGGGAACTAACCTTGGTGCTGTGATAAATACCTTAATCCCTTCTAATGGAACACGGATCATTGAACTCTCACGAGGCTCCATCCCTGAAGGTTCTACACCATCTCCCAACCCTAACACCTTGGAGACCCAGCCCCAGCAGGTGAACCTTTGGGTGGGTACACCCAAACGTTTCCAAATCTAGCAAGACTACTCTATGGAGCTATGTTTCAATCACAGACTAGCACCTTGCCAGCTAC
Source organism: Bramus lutescens (assembly GCA_001685075.1). Classification (NCBI taxonomy): domain Eukaryota; kingdom Metazoa; phylum Chordata; class Mammalia; order Rodentia; family Cricetidae; genus Bramus; species Bramus lutescens. The sequence goes on from LOEQ01001189.1 coordinate 210,311, forward strand.
TCTCCAGGGATGACTCCCACATAGAATCTGGACTGACCCTGTGTAATCAATAAAACACAGCAGTAATGTGACTTGAAGTGAGTCAGGATATACAAAATTTCCACTTTGGTCCTCTAGCAGGTGCTGAGACTCAGGTTCTCAACCTGCAGGTCACAATCCCTTTGGGGGTCACATACAAGATATTCTGTATATCAGCTATTTACATTACAATTCATCACAGTAGCAGCATTATAATTATGAAGTAGCAATGAAGTAATTTTATAGTTGGGATCACCACAACATGAGGAACTGTATTAAAGGGTCACAGCATTAGGGAGGTTAAGAACCACCGAATCTAAAAGCCAGATGACACCTAAAAAGCCCAGCTGTGCTAAGATCATTCTGCAATGAGAAAGCCCAGGTGGCCCTGCAGAGAAGCTTCATGGAGAGCCGGTCCATGCTATTCCAGCTGGTGCAACCAGCCACCTGATGTGTGCGAGAGGAAAGAAAGGGAAGCCATTTTGAATGTCCACTCCTATGCCACTGTTGGAGGCTCCCAGCCACCCACAGACCGCAGCCCTAACAGCGTCCACAAAATCAATCCCAGGGCTATACTAAATTGCTGTCCTAAGTCCCTACATTTTAGAGTTCTGTGATGTCTGTAGTAACTGTGACTGAGGTGTGGAACGGTATGGTTTGGGGCCTTCTGACTTGGGAAGATGGCAGGTCATCCTAGGGATTGAGAACAAGACAGGGGGCTGCTGTCTGCTGTCACGTTCCTTTCACATTCAAACTCCCCATCCTTGCACGATCCATGCCAGAATCGTGGGTGGCTACAAGCAATCGGAGACTGGCAAGAAACAGGAACTGGGAAAGTCAAAGCAGATGCCAGGCCCAGGAATGAGCCCAACTTCAAGAAGATAATGAGAACCGTGATTCCTCGCGGCCCACGGCCCTTCACAGTTTCTAAAGCACCCTAAAAGGCGCTCTCTTATTTGACCTATTAGCCAGGTGACAGCCACATGATGACCCCATTTAACTAGAAAAAGAAGGCAGTTCAACAAGAGCTTAAGGTAATAGGGGGCCCAACCCACCCGCACAGAGTGCTGAGAGGAGAGACTGGCTCAAGACCCGACTTGGGTCTGGGCTGGGGTTGTAAGTCACTTAGTGTAAGGAGCTGGTGAAGGTAGACTGGGGTGGGGCTCAGTATTGGAGTACTTGTCCAGCATACTAAGTCCCTGTGTGTGATTCTTAGCACAGAAAGTTGGGGGATGGCCAAGGCTACTTGTGCACCTGATGTTAGGCCCAGTCCTTCTCATGTTGTGTGTTTACTCTTCGTTAGACTGTACACAGGTTTGGTCTGGTGCCAGTTCTCTTGATGCTGCCTCTGTGGAGATGAATGTGGAGTCTTAGCTGGCTGCCCATTCACCTGCACACACTGGTGCCTTCATTGTCCTGGAACTCACTGTGCCACAGTTTCTGTGTTCAAGAACCACTGGGGGTTTCTACCAGACCACATTCCTCATCAATCCCCCACCTATGATGCCTGCCCAAAGCTTAGGACCAGCCATGTCCCTAGTTGTGGGGTTCTCTCACACATACACCCCATAGACATTTATCAGGAGCCTACTCGGCACTGGGTAGAGAGGCCAGCATAGAGTACATCTGATAGACACTGTCCTTGGTAGAAAGAAGCTGTAGTGTAGGCCAGTGTGCAGATAATTGCGAATTTCCCCACAACATGGGAGGTTTGTAGCAAACTAGAGGAAGGCACTGCAGAGTGAGATAAAGGGAGATAATGAGGAAAAATGGAGGGATAGCTGTAGGCGTCCAAGTCTCCACAGGAGCTCTGCCCAATAGAGTCTTAAAGGCTGAAGGCATTCCACATAGGGTTTTGTGGGCCTCATGAGGCATTTGGTTCTGAAGTGGCCTTGGGGGAAGTTGGGCCAGAGAAAGTGATTGATAGCTTGACCAGTAGTCTGATAATTCCATCAGGACACAGGCTCACCTCTAAAGACTGGGTGCTATTTGGTCTCCCATTGTGGGATTCCTGACAACTCCCCTGCAGCACTGTCTTGACCTCACTGCTCTCTGGCAGTGGTGGAAGCCCAATGAACCAGAGAGAATTTGCTACCTTCTGAGTATCCATTCTCATTTTCTAACTACAGTGTGTCTATTTGTAGGAATTCTTCCTGTCGGAGGCCTGTGCTTCAGAGCAGTAGGCCGTGGACACACTCAGAAGTCTAGATCCCACGGCAGGTCACGACCAGCCTGTGCTGGCAACCCTTTCCCATTTCCTTTGTCTTTTATTAGTTTAGGTACAGGCACAGGGAGAGGAGACTGTCGGGCAAGGCTCTGAGGACGGCTTCTCATTCATAAGAGGAACCTGAAAAAAGTGTCCTTTCTTTCTATTGGATGTGTGCTGTTTATTTAAATGGGATACTGGGTCTCAGTAGCTCTTTTATGACCATGAGGAGAACCAGTATGACAACAAAGTCAACTGTCACTAAAATTCCTTCCCAAGGAAAGACATAAACAATGTATACCTCTCCTCCTAAGGACACCAAAGATAAACTGATTTATTCCTAGAAAGTGTGATTTCTAGAAAGTTCACTCTGGGGAACCAGTGAGCTTATCAGGCTTCATCATAGAGCGTAAATGAGGAGTTACCTACAGGGATGTGGGTGCTCCTCCCATAAAAGGTGGCACCCAAAAGTCTTTATCCAGCAGGGCCAATAGCTTTCCCACAGCCACACAGATGGAGTATATTTCCTCTAGTCTTCTGAAGCCTAAATAAACACAAGTCCCCAGTCATGTACAAGGAGGGTAGAATTGCACACAACAAATTCCCAGGGAGTTAGAGGGGCCTAATAGGCATGCATTGGGGAGAGTTGAGGGAACTTCCTGGCGAGGATGAATACCCAAGAGAGTCACAAGGAAAGGCAAAGGCAGAGGGCAGAGACAATGTGGTGGCCTTCGGGATGGGGATGGGGCAGCGTCTTGTAAGACTTGGAGCCCAGCTAAGAAATTTGCTGCTCAGAAGGCAGGGCCATTGCCTCAAGGAGACATTTCTAGTGTTGGGTTTGGGAGAGGATTTTGTGTGTGGCGTTGATTTGGATGAACTGAGTGGATTGGAGTCATGGCCAGAGCCACTGAGAGGGACTCTGGGTGCTTTGCTAAATAACTTTGAAATCTACACAAGACTTCTGATGGCAAGAGGTTATGTGGAATGGCTGGGTACTCAGGTGAGGGTCTCACAACCCTCCCTGCCTCTCTATGAGGGAATGTGAATAGTCAGCAAATCCAGGTGGGATGATCATTGGCAAACTGGTACAGTTGAACCCCCCATATGGTGGTTATTGGGCTTAGAGATGACAGCCGGAACATGGGTCCTTGATAATGCCACGGAACTACTGGGTAGAGACTCTTCCCCCGTCTAGAGGTGCTCTCCTATGAGGTTATGTATTTATGCATTTTCTTTTGTTCAGCTCACAGTCTCCAAATTGGGGATCTTCTGTAACTAGCATCCAAAGATGTAATTGTACCCAGGGTTTCAGAAGCCCCCTGATCTCCGCTTGAGCTCCCAAGACTGACCTTTGTTGACACACCCGTGCAGGTGGCAGATTTAGAGCCCCCATTAGAGCACTCCTGTCACCTGCTAGAACCTAATTATGGATCTAGAGCTCTTTCTCCCTAGAAGTCTAGAAGTCATTTGTCACATTTGGATCCCATGGATATATTTTCTCCTATGTGCATGGCACTCCTGTCCATAACCAGAACAAGCAGGGTGTACCAAAGTGTCCGGAGGTTGGCCTGACCTCTGTCTGGACCTTGATCTATTCAGACAAAAAACAGACTGAAAGCTGGTTCCATGTGTCAAGTCTAGAAAAGCTGTAGTCAGGAAACGAAGTCAATTGCAGGGCAGGGAAGGTGAAGAGGCCATGAAGGAAGCAGAAAGCAAGATAGGGTTATGACTCAGATCTTGAGAGCAGACCAGGGAGGAAACAAGTGGGGAGAAAGCTGTTTCCACAAAAAACAGGGTAAGGTGTGGGAATAAGTTTGCCAGGTTGAGGAACCCAGGAGAACCGTTTGAATACCTGACTGCCCCCCCTCCACCCACCTGAGCTTGTGTAGATTTCAAAGTTATTTAACAAAGCAGAGGCAGGGAGGGTTGTGAGACCCTCACCTGAGTACCCAGCCATTCCATGCAACCTCTTGCCATCAGAAGTCTTGTATAGATTTCAAAGTTATTTAGCAAAGCACCCAGAGTCCCTCTCAGTGGCTCTGGCCATGACTCCAATCCACTCAGTTCATCCAAATCAACGCCACACACAAAATCCTCTCCCAAACCCAACACTAGAAATGTCTCCTTGAGGCAATGGCCCTGCCTTCTGAGCAGCAAAACGCTTAGCTGTCTGGGCTTCAAGTCTTACAAGACACTGCCCGTCCCCATCCCAAAGGCGACCACATTGTCTCTGCCTTCTGCCTTTCCCTTTCCTGTGACTCTCTTGGGTATTCATCCTTGCCAGGAAGTTCTCTCAACTCTCCTCACTGGGTGCCTTTTAGGCCACTCTAGCTCCTTGGGAAATTTCCTACTGGATTCTAAGCAGCCACAGTTAGCATAGCCTCAGGCATCTTCTCTACCTCCAGAGGTGTGTGTGTGTGTGTGTGTGTGTGTGTGTGGTGCTAAACCCTACCTCTTCCGATGCATTACCCTTGGACATGTGAAAGACAGCCTGCCCTCAGACCTCTGCTCTAGGCCTTGCCCTGAGTCCCATCTCTCTTTTGGCTCATCTCCCCTTGATATCCTGCTCTGATCTTAGACTTATATCCCAAACCTTCCTTTCCAAATCTGCTGTTCTTCTCTTTCTCCCTGGTGAGAGACATAACCAAACCACCCAGACACACAACTTAGGACCCCATAACTTGCTCCCCAGCTGACACAGAAAAACTGTGGCCCAGCCACCCATAAATTTCACTGATTCCTCAGCTCCCCGCATCTTCATCCCATGGCAGACACATTGACACTTACAACCCGATGACCCTCCCACTCCCACAAAGCCCCTCTCCAAAGCAGAGGACTGTTGAGTTGCTCAGACAGCAGAGCCCTATAGAGAGGCACACAGAGCCCACTGCCCACAGCATCCCAGCAAGTCACATGGGATGATAAATGAATGTGCACACTCATGCACACACAGTCCTATGACATGCTCTGAACAAGGGGCGTGTCCTGGGGAAATGAAACATTATAAAACCCAATCATCTCAAACCCAGACCTGAGAACTGAGCCCATCAGTCTTGCTGAGAATGGAGTCTGGAGTTGCCTCTTCCCATACCTGATGGCCCATGATTTGTGCCTGCTCTGTGGGCCCTGGTGCCATAATTTATCCTTGGTGCCCACAGGATGACTGCCCAGCCTGGCATTCTGCCTGACATAGATTCCAGGTTTGTCCACACCTGTCATCCTGGCTTGTGGTGGGGTCCAGCCATTGTACAAAGACTGTACACATAGAAGCTTGCAGAGCTCAAAAATGCTCACATCACCTGAAAGCTCTTCTAGAGTCCCCTGTCCAGGGATGTTCTAGACAACCTGCTTGGACTCTGATGGTAAGGATCTAGCCTCTTCCAGAACAGGTGACCCAGAAGCTCCTGCTGACATAGCACAGCTTCCCTTCCCCTAAGCTCTAACATACTTCATACACACTGGCTGTGGTGGCTCAGGGCATCTTCCTGAAGAGCATGGAAGGTCCCTAAACCAAGTCTGGAGCCAATGCTCACCCCAGACAGTAGCAGTATGAATGAGCATGGCAGGATGGCTTATTTATGTGTTACTGTGGTAGTCTGGATGTCTTAGGGGAGAGTGGCTGCGGAAATAACGATGGTGGTGAGGTCTGAAGTCAGAAGGCAAATTTGCTCTTGACACCAAAAGCAGACACAATTTGATCTTGATTTCTAAGAGCCCCATCACATATAGCTCTTTCTGGAAGGCGCTTTAAAAGTATTTATTTTTAAAATTTGTTTAAATTATATGTACGGATCTGTGTTGAGTGTGTGCACTTGAGTGTAGATGCTGACAGAAGACAGCACTGGATGCCCCTGGAGCTGAAGTTGCGAATAGCTGTGAGTCACCTGATGTAGTGCTGGGAACTGGACTCAGTCCTCTGGAAGAGCAGCACATGCATTTAACTGCTGAGCCATCTCTCCAGCTCCTCCAAAGGGACTTTGATGATAGTACTGGGTCTGGCTCAATAACCCTAACAAGGACAAGCAGGACTACTAGGAGGAGGGAACTCCCATTCAGAATTGTTCCTCTGACCTATCGGCTCCCCTTTCTCTCTTATGCATTTTTCTCCCTTCTGTAGTTTTCACTGAGGTTCGGATTGGATAAACAAATGATCAACTGACTGTTATAGTAGCTTCAGTTGTCAGCTCAACACATCTGGGAATTGAGAAATGACCTCCATCTGGTTGGCATAGGGGGCATTTTCATGATTGCTAATTGATGTTGGAGACCCAGCCCATTGCGGGTGGTGCCATCCCTAGGCAGGTAGGACTGGACTGTGCACACAAAGGTCTCTTAAGCCTGGAAGAAATGGGACGTAAGCAGTGTTCCTGTCTGGTTTCTACTTCAAACTCCAGCCTTGAGCTCCTGCCTTGGCTTCCCTTGATGATGGACTGTAGCCCATAGCCAGTTTCCTCCCGGTTTGCTTTGGGTAATGGTGTTTTTCCCAGCAACAGGAAGCAAACTAGAACACTGACCAATCATTTGGAAAATGATAATGCTGGAATTGTGCCTTGCTCTTTGCACCAAAATAAACTAGAAGGGGTAAAAACATGGAGTGTAAAAAGCTAAGAGTGACCATGGACAAGCTCACTAAAACGAAGTATGCATCCACAGCTTAGGAAAGAAAAAAAGGCCTCTCTAACACAACATGAAATATAAAAGTAACAAAGAGAAAAGCCTGGCAGACTTCACCACATTAAAAAGAAAATCAAGTACTTATGAAGGACAAGAAATAAATAAGGTTGAAAGTCAGGATGAAGTAGAAAAAGATTAGAGATATGATCTCTAATATGCAAAACAGCCCTCAGGAATAAGAAAAAAGACAAATGCTCCAGTGGAGAAGTGGGCCAAGCACATGACCAGATGCCTCGGGGATGAGATGTGAATGTCTGCTGAGACCCAAGTTCAAGTCCACCTGCTGGTTCATTGCTGATCAAAGAAAACAACAGAAAAGGGAAGTCCACTGTCACCTAACAAATGCAGAAACCTGTCTTTGTTTTCAGAGGGGCAAGGGTATTTTTGATTGGTAATGGCATAAAGAAGGGAGCTGTCCTCCACACTGCTAGACAGGAAAAGGCATGCAGGTTCGGCATTTCTGAGGACCAGCCAGCCACTGCGTCCATGCAGGCAAATGCATACTGCACTTACCATGCAGTAGACAGCTTTCGAAGTGTTTGCATGTAGCTATCTACTTAATCCTAACATCAAATTCATGAATAAATCTTACTATCAACCCCATTAAAAATTTTTAATTATGTGTATTAATTTATTGGGGCATGGGGTGGGGTGTGTGTGCTGTGGCATGTGTATGTCTAGAAGTCAGAGAACAATTTAGAGGAGTTGATTCTCTCCTATGTGGGATCCCAGGGTCATCAGCTTTGGTGGCAAGTTCCTTTATCTGCTAAGCCATCTTACCAGCCCTCTATCATCCCCATTTTAGAGACAAGAAAATTGAAGCCCACAGACACAATTTTCTTGAGACCTTTGTTAAGCAGTGGTAACACTGGCTTTGAATCTTAGGCACCTGGCTCTATGAGGCTTTTCTGTGGTAAATCGTAAACTATGCCAACCCTTTGTCTAGAACTTTCATTTTGGGGAATGAATCTTAGGGCGTTAACTAGGCAAATGCACAGAGATATAGAGGTAAGAATGTTGCCCTCTGTGGTCAAAGACGTCCGTGAAAAGATGGGAACGTTTTCAAAGCTCATCGATAGGAGATCCATTGACTAAATTATGTTATTTCCATAAGACAGAATGCTATGCAACCATTAAAAAGCCTGATGTATATTTATATTCGCTGATATGGAAAGATTTCCACAACATATTGTTGAGTGGAAAAGCAGGTTGCAAAACAGCATGCCTAGTATGATCCCATTTAGGTAAAATTATATATATATCACTCAAGATCGGAGGCGATGCTCACCAAAACTCGAAAGGTTATTATCTTGACGGGGATTTCAGGGAATTTGTATTTTTTCTTTTCTTCCTTTCTTGTGTTGTTTGGATTTTGTACAGCGAGCATATATTATCTTTGTAAACAGAAAAGGCAATTTTAAAAAATAAGCCTCTCGGGATTGGCAGCTCCTTCCCTGGTTCCCTCAGTGCTTTGTTCGTTCAGCCTAGAAGGTGAGCCTACTGTGTGTGGGACCTGGAGTGGGAGGACAAAAGGAGAAACAGGCACCTAGATAGCATGGGGCACAGACAAGACCACAGCAGGAAAGAAAGGGAGAGAGACAAATACATTTGCAGATGTGGGTGTTGGACAGGCAATGGGCCCAGACAAGGAGGGAGGCAGGGAGGCAGGGAGGGCTGGACCAGCCAGGAGCAAAGACCAGAAGGTGCAGGCACAGGTACTTGGTATGGGTGCCAAGTCCTGGCTCCCAGGTTGGCTAATGCTATCCTGTTAATGAAGTGAGTGATTAATAGCCAGGGGGATAGAGAGCTGGTGTATGAGATTAATCCCAGCTAATGAATCCATTGTTAAAGGCATTAAAGGGGGGAGGGGAGGCAGCCTTCTCAGCACTCCAGGCCTGGGGGGTGGGGTGGCGCTCTTGGCACAAGGAAGAGAAAGGAGCATGCAGAGCATATCTACTGTGAGCCCCAAGCTTCCTACACTCTCACCAGCAACATGCTGCTCGGCTCCCATGGCTCCCCCTGCCCCAAGGCTGTGCCCCATCTATGTGATGCCAGGCCAGGTTCTTACCATCAGGTCACATTCCCTTCCGGGTCAGGCTCGGTGGTAATGTCTGTGGAGATGGGATACAGGGCCAGGGTGTGCAGAGAAGCTGTCACTGGTCACTGAAGACAGGAGACAAGAGACAAGATTCAACAGGGGTGGGGGCCTTGGTGGTGACGTTAGAGGGAAGGTGGTAGGCAAAGAGTTTAGAAGACATCAGGTTGGGGATGAGGTGATCCTGTAATATACTGCCTCTCCTGTGGGACCTGATATCAGGCATCCTGGAGCAAGCAAGGCTCCAGTGTGGAGGTCAATTCCTCTATCATTCTTCTAGCTTAGCACCTAGAGCCCCATGAGTCTGAAGAGGCCTAGACCATCCCTGCCTGCCCAGGGATGCTGCAGTAATATAGAATTGTTTTCTCGCCCCACCTGTCTGGGAACTTGTCAAGAATGACTGAAGATGTGACTTGCTTATCTTCAGAATAACCCCAGGGGCTCAGAGAGACTGTTCCCATTTCACAGATGTGGATATGGTGGCTTGAAAGCCATTGTATCTGATCCAAGAGCACACAGAAAGTTAGTGTTAGTGCCTAGACTTAAAACCAATTTGAGCTGACTCCAAAATCCAGGTTCTTGCTGTAGGAACCTTTCCCTTCTTACATGGTGAAGTGGGGCCAACCGAGTGACCCTACGTTCATGGCAGCGTCACCAGGCAACCTACTAGTTAAGTAAATTTTGGCTTAAAGGGCTTGGGGGTTAAAACACTTGCCATGTAAAGATCCCCAGAATGCAGGTAAATGTCAGGTGGGCATGATGGCCAGCCTTGGAAAGCAGACACAGGTGATTGCCAGAGCAAACTGGCTAGTGAGACCAGCTGTAGCAGCAATCTCGGGGTCTGATGAAGAGACGCTGCCTCAAAAGAACAAAGTAGAAGCAATAGGAAGGTCCCCAACAGCAGCCCCTGGCCTCCATACACATGCACACACATGTACACGGGTACTTGCACATATATGTGGGCCCACACATATGTGAACGTGCATAAACATGAGAGGAAGGAAAAAAGAAATGCAATCCTTGTGCCAGGGATGTGGCTCTGTTCATAGGCATGCTCACCTAGCATGCACAAAGCTCTCAGTTCGATCTCTAGCACACTAAACGGGCATGGCGGTGCACATCGGTAATCTCAATCCTCAGGGGGTAGAGGCAAGAGGATCAGAAGTCCAAGATCATTCTTGCTTACGTAGCAAATTTGAGGTCAGCTTGGGATACTTGAGGCCCAATCTGTTTGTTCCTGTCTCAAGAGGAAAAGGAGGAGCCAACCTGTGAATTAAGCCTGAATGATTCTGAGGCCCATCATCACAGAAACTGGTGCTTCCCTCCTGGGGGTAGCAGAGCTTCCAGGGAAGGCCCCGCAGGTCTTCAGGCTCGCTGACTCCTCTCAACTACACTAGCTAAGCTGAAGCAGCCTATCTCCTGCCTGTGCTCCCTCCGGTGATCTCATCCCACCCCGAGGCTTTCAGCGGCATTTTCACACTGACAGCTTCCCAATTTATACCTTCAGTCCTGACATCTACCCTGAACTTCCATCTCATACATCCCGCTGCCTTGCTGACATTCCTCCTTAGATGTCTAAAGCGGCTCAAAATTAAAGTCAACCCTCATTGTCCCCAAACCTGTCCTTGCTCAATCGGCTCCATCTTAGCAAACAGCACCCACAGTCACACAGTCACTCTGGCCTGAAGTCACGAAGTCATTCTTGGCTTCTCTTGATCTCATCGCCACATTCAGTCTCACAGGCAACACGGTTGTCTCTGTTTTTGAAATGCTTTTCAGGGCTGACTTCTGTTTACACTCTGAGGCTGCCACTGTGCTCCACAAGGCCTCTCACCTGGACTTACACAGTGGCTTCTTAATTAACCCTTTCCTCCCGTCTTGCTGCCTATGACCCTATCTCACTGTGTGGTCAAAGTGATCTTTTACAACTGCGAGACTGAGATTCTATCCCAGTTAAGCCAACACAATGTAGAATCACACCCACTGCCTTGGCTTTGACCTGGAAAATGTCACAAAACCTGCGCTTCTAGACCTGTCACCCCTTTCCATTCTCATCCAGTCCTTACCCACAACCACATCTGCCTTCTTGTCTGCCCTTGATTACAGTGGACAATCTCGCACCCCAGGGCCTTTGCTTGTCTCTGCTTGAAATGGCCCTACATTACTTCATTGAGTTTTCTAACTAAAAATCAGAGCAACCTGTCCCATCAACCCCTGATGCTCTAAGTTTCTTTGTTTGGTTTCTCTTCAGCACAGCACTCATTATTATTCAACATTATTAGGCTTTGACTAACCCTCTTCCAGACTACATGCTCCATGAAGCCAGAACTCTTCAATTGCTTGGCAACTAGAATGGTGTCTACCATGGAATTGGCACAAAGAGTATTTGCTGAGAGGTTAGATGAGTGGATGGATAAATAGGTGGGTGGATGGATAGATGGATGGATGGATGGATGGATGGATGGATGGATGGATGGATGAGTGAATGATGAATGGATGGATGGGTGGATGGATAGATGGATGGATGAGTGAATGATGAATGGATGGATGGGTGGATGGATGGATGGATGGGTGGGTGGATGGATGGATGGATGGATGAGTGAATGATGAATGGATGGATGGGTGGATGGATGGATGAGTGAATGATGAATGGAGGGGTCAATAAAAGATGGACAGATTGATTGAATGGATGGGTGGGTGTGTAGGTGGATGAGAGGGTAAATGGATGAATGGCTAATGGATGAGTGAATGATAGATGGGTGGACAGGTGGGTGGGTGTGTGAATGAGTTTATCTGAACTGTTTCCTTCCCTATAAATATAGACATAGCTATCTCCTAAAATATCAGTGAAGATGAGAAAAATACATTAAAATATCTAGTTCATGATTGGCATGCTATGGATCATAGATAAAAGTTTTTGTTTTGTTTTTTGAAATAGGGTCTTCTGTAGTCCAGACTAGAACTGACTCTATAGCCAATTTGTCACTTACCTTCCTTCTCTTGTTTCAGAGTCTCTCCTGTCTCGGGGTCCCCTCCATCTTACATGCGAGGTTTAGCCTGGCCTGGCTGACTAGGGTTTGCTAAGGGATGGAACATAACTAGACTGTTGTCAATTCTGTCTTCTTGTCGCTACACTCTAGCATCCTCTACATCGGCATCAGTCCATCTAGGAAGCTGTGCACCACCACACCTGTGGATAGGACACTGAGAGTGAATGGTGTGCCCAGGGTGTGCCCATGATGGGAATCAGTCACTGTCCTCTGCTGTCTCTTCTTGGTTCGTCCTCCTACTTCAGGACCCAATCCTTGTAGTTCACCTCCTCACCATTGAGTAGCCAGTCACCTGTCTCTTCAGCTTGATACTTCTTTACTTAGCAATCCATCTTTGGGGTGGCACATGTGTACTCCACTTTAAGGTCTCCAAGACTGTGGGTGCATTCCTTCAATCACCTCTCTTGGTTGGACATCGGGGTACTGTCCAGATTTTCCTTATCAGAGCAAACTTTGCAATCAGTGCCCTTGAGTGTATGTCTGTGAACCTGTGTGTCTCTACAGGAGAGGGAGCTTGAGGTACTGAGGTAGCTCAAGGCTAGAGCACTTGCCTACTATGGACAAAGCTGTGAGTTTTATCCTCAGCACCACAAAATAAGTAAGTTCCAGGGAAGAAAGTGCCCCTGCAAAAATTGCTTGGCTAATTTACACCCTGCCTGTGGCATGACGCACTGAACCTGTGTGTCATCTGAACTACTTGCTCTTCCTGAGAACCCAGAGAGGCAGTGACACAGGTAACTTTTTCAGGTGAAGTCTGGAATTCAACCCCATCTTGCGACTGTGTGAGGTTCATGCTCGGGTCTAGTTCTTCCTGTGAGGACAAGACAGGTCCCCAGACCCTAGAAGCAGCAGAAATGGTGGACACACATTAGGGAGTCTTAGAGGATTTGTGAACACAAAAGAAGACTTGGGGGTGTCTTCAGAGTGAAGGTGGGGAGTCTAGAGGTCAGAACACCTGGTGGGGGCTCAAAAGCCTGAGGAAGGGTTTTCTTCCCACTCCTTCCATGGCTCAGAGGAGCCTGGGCTCAGGCTGAGAAGCAGGGCTGCTATGTTGCCATGGAAACAGAGGGTTCCTCTCTCCCTCACAGCAGGAATCACGGTGATTGGGGGGTGAGGGTGGAGGAGGACGTTTCCCTGGAAGCACCAAGGGTTGGGATGGGAGGGGCTGGTCACTTCTCCCCCTCCCCTGTCCCTCTCTTCTTCCTTCCTCATAGTTGAGATCAGCAGGTTGGTGCTGGGAGTGCCAGAATGGACCAGGGAAGGGGGGGGGCTAGA
>LOEQ01001189.1:228281-247617 GCA_001685075.1 Bramus lutescens
GGGCACTGGGAGACAAGGGAAGGCATGGCAGTGCCCCTCCCCCCTGCAGAGAACGAAGTGGAAGCATTGCAGGCTCAAGGGCTGGAGTGGGGCCCACAGCTGTTCTGGCTATTGCTGAGAGCCCAGTCTGTAGTCTTCCCCACTACAGAGCCATCTCCTTCCCACGCTGCAGCTTCTGTGGAGTGGGGGACCTGGAAGTACTTACGCTGAAGCACTCTGCTCAAGTATTGTTCTTCGCATAAGCACAGCACTTAAGTGGCCACCCAGTCGGCTTTCAGAGGGCCATCTCAAGGGACAGACAGAGCCTTTCCTAACATGCGTGAAAGCTTATTAGTCACCAGTCCTATAGCAAATGAAGAGACCAGTCCAGGGCAGAGAGGGCAAACTGCTCTAAGCAGCAGGGCTGGCTTCCCAGAGCCAAATCTGTCCTATNTGAGGACCTGGAGAGAAGCAGGGATGGATGGGTTGTGGAGCACTGGGATCAGGTACAGAGATTCTAGGACTGAATCCCAATCTTCTCTGGCAAGTGGCCTCCCTCCACTGGCCAATTTTGAGGGGTCTTACCTCTCTCACCCACTCTGGCCCCTGGTCTCATCTCTGGCACAGCCAGCACTCAGCAAACCACATTAGCATGTGTGCCCCAGGTGACATTTGGCAATGTCTGGAGACTTCTTTGGTTGCCACATTTGGGGGATGCTATTATCCCTAGACAGTAATGTCCTGTGCCACATGGTGCCCTTCAAGGATTACCTAGACTGAAGGGTCAATTGTGACAAGGTAGAAAAACCTGCCAGACCCAAGTCCTAGAGAAGCAGGGTATGTGTGTGTGTGTGTGCACGAGTGTGCATGTGCGCATGTTTGTGTGCATGTATGCACGTGCGCACAGTGCTCTGTGCCTGGAATGATATCTGTGAGTGCTTGCTGATGGATGTGGGCCAGACCAGAAAGCTTCAGGGTCTGCCTGGCTCTGGGCCTGTGATTTAAAACCCCCTGACTTTACCATCAGACCTCATATAACCTTCTCATTGACAGGCTGACAGATCTGGTGTTGGAGGCCAAAAGTATCCCCAGGAATAGAGGACTCAAATTCTTCTCATACATGTTTTCATCCCTCCCCCCAATTTCCAGTCCCTGCTCTGCTTTTATACACCTCCTATTACCTGCTTTGGGATTAGCCCATCATAAATTCAAGTTGAGCTCTCCACACAATGTGTGTGTGTGTGTGTGTGTGTGTGTGTGTGTGCCTTTGAATAGCCTTGGTGAATCACTTTATTTTCCCTTCTCATCTGCAAACCAAGCCAAGATCTCTGCCTCCAAAAGCCTGTGAGTCCACATAAAATTCAGTCCATGCTGAATTGGCATGGACAAGTGTCTATACTATACTAAGCAGGACAAAATTGAGCACTTCAGTTGGAGCCTTCTGATGGCAAGGGCCCGGTTGGAGAGTACAGCTCACGGGGGACAACTCTGCTTACCATGGTCTGGTGAAGCCAGAACCAACAAAGGTGCCCCAGCAGCATGTAGCCCTGATCTGAAACCCAGGGAGGTGTCCATGGGCACCAAGTGAACTTTCTGAGCAGGGCAGCACTTGCCATGTTTGCTAGCTCATCCCCTTGTTGTGAACACTGGAGGAACCTGTCATATTCATTGCTGTCCCCAGGGGAACTCTACCAGGTCTGCATCCTGTCCTAGTGTCCTCACAGTCCCACTGAACACTTGTAAATGTCCTTCTTTGAGAAGATGCATTCCTAATGGAACCAAGGGCGCAAAGGTGAGGCATCCTAAGTGGTATCTTGTGCTTTGAGCCTCCCGACTTAACCACCCTCCCCCTCCTCCAAGAAGAGTTCAAAGCAAGACCCATCAACCCAAATGAACTCTATGTCACCCTGTAGGGGGCAGAAGGGAGCCAAGCAGACTGCTTTCTGGCACTATAATGAAATGCTCGAGAGCCTTAGCTCATGAAAAGGACTGTTTCTGCTCACCGCTTTTGGAAGTTCTGATCTATGATCCATCGGCCCCGTTACTTTAGGCCCATGGCCAGGCAGGGCAAGAGTGTGTGCCAGAGCAAAATCACTCACCTTATCACCCAGGCAGCCAAAGGAGAGGGGAGAAACGGGCCAGAGCCCTACAGTTCCCTTTGGAACCAACCCTTCCATGATCTAAGAAACACCCAAGAGGTCCCCCTCCTGAGGGATTAACAGCGCCTCCTAAAACCACCATATAAGAGACCAAGGCTCCAACACACGGGCCTTTGGGAGACATTCAAAATACAAGATGTAGCAGAATCCATAAACATAGAATTTAGTTGGTTTTGTTTTAAGACAGGGTGTTACTATATATAGCCTAAGCTGGCCTTGAACTCTATATAGCCAAGGCTAAACTTGAACTTGTGATTTTCCTTTTCCTGCCATCCAGGACCCATGCCTTTGAGGCTATACACTACACCCATGTGTGTGTGTGTGTGTGTGTGTGTGTGTGTGTGTACATATTAGTACACGCACTTAAGCTTTGACAGCCTCCCCATCCCTCATAACCCCTGGCTCAAAGCAGTGTCACAGAATGTCTCTTGGTCCCCACTAGCCGTCCATTTCTGTGCTTAGCACATGTTGCTGAAGTCATTTACAGCCTGGCTTTCTGTTAGATGGTGAGATTCCCAGGAGAGGCCCTACCTCCCATATCCTTGTGTGCCCGGCCCTTGATCAAAGATGGCACCTGGCAAGCATTCAGCTTCACAACACAAATACGGAGAAGAGCCCTAGCTACTGCCCCCACCCTGAGCTACACAGCAATGTACAAGGCAGAGCAGGTTCTCTCCTCACGTAAGCCCTCAACACATCCATCCTGTGCCAGG
Organism: Bramus lutescens; assembly: GCA_001685075.1. Taxonomy (NCBI): domain Eukaryota; kingdom Metazoa; phylum Chordata; class Mammalia; order Rodentia; family Cricetidae; genus Bramus; species Bramus lutescens. The sequence goes on from LOEQ01001189.1 coordinate 231,133, forward strand.
CACTGTCCTAGGAAGCAGGAACATCAGCATTTAGAGAACACTCTTGGCCACTGCCCCCACAGAGCTCGTGTCTGACATTCAGTACCACCAGTCTGTGCCCCTCAGAACTCCATCCTTCCCTTCTCCTGTCCCATTGATGTGCCCCCCCCCAATACCCAGGACTAGAAAGGAAACCCCATGGCCCAGCCTCTTCCCACCTGCTCCAACCCCTCAGGCCCCACTGTCTCTCCCAGAGGGACTTCCCACCCCTTTGCTGCCCTCCTGGAAGGTGACTACTCCAGCTCCCATGTGCTCGTTAATTTCACGCTCTGTCTCCTGCGTGACTGACCTACTTTCTGCTCTTTCTCATGTGCCTGCCCAGCAGCTCTGGGTCCCTAGTACACCTGGGACCAGGTCTCCTTCCACCTCTCTTTGTTCCTGGCAGCCATATGTCGCCTCTGAGGTCTCTGGCCTTCCCAGCTCCACCTCTGCAGTGAAGAGGTCTAAGATTCTGGCAAAGCAGGAGCTGAGGACTTGCAATGCACAGCCCTGGGTTCAAATCTCAGATCCATCCACCTATCCCAGGTGCAGAGTCCTGAGCAAGCCATTGCCCAAGAAGTCACATTGTTTGCATGTAGGCTTACCCTGTAGGTAGCAGAGAAAATAGCATCTGAGAAGGGATGAGAATTGCAGGGGTGGATTCAAAATCACCTCTTGATCTAGTCTTATCTATGGACCACTCCCCAACCCCAGCTGGGATTTCTCAGTTACTGAAGAATCGCACTATAATGTAGCTCCCTCTGTCCCCAGGGGTGCTCTCTCCTCTTGCCACGCCCCTTCATCAGCCTCCTGCTGTCCCTCAAGGCCAAGTCCGTGGCCATGGAGGTGGGGATGGAGGACTCCTGAGCAGTGACCCTGGCCGCTTTCTTCTTTCCAGGCCCCCTCACAGAGCAGCATGCATTTCTTTATCCCTTGTCTCACAAAAGGAACAGACAACGCAGGGCTTTTAATTGGTGAGCCTCATTTGATATTCATCACATCTGGGCTTTTCTGGGAGAGCCCCAGTGTCAGAGATCCTGCCTGCTCATTCCCATAAACACAGTTAGAGCAATCAGTGTGATGGCTAGCATTCCCTGTGCGCTATGCCTAGACAGGCGCTCTTCTCCAGACCCCGTGAAAGGACTTGCAAAGACTCCCACAAGGACCTGACAGAGCAGGTCAAATCATTCATTACTCCTCTTTTCACATAGAAAATGAGATGAAAAAGAAGTAGGAAAATTGTCTGGTTTGGTAGAGGTGGAATCCCAGCCAAGCCAGACTGGCTCCAAGTCTAGCCCCAAACCATCAGGGACATAGCCTGAATAACACCCAGGAGTGACTTTAAAATCCCTTTGTCAAAGCAATTGTCCAGAGATGTAGCTGAATTGGAGAGCATGTGGCCAGCAACATACTCTGCACCTAGGTTTGCGCCCAGCACTAAAGAATCAAAGAAACAAACAGCACCCCCAATAGCAAATGGGCTACTGGTCTCTTCCCTCCAACAAGAGTAAATGGCAGAGTTCTCACCTCCTGAACTCTCCATGGGCTGGCAGCTGAGAGCTCTGGGTCCCAAGTAGAAGATGTGGAAGGCCAGTGTTGGCGTTCACCCCGGGCAGGGCCGGTGTAAGGCCGCAGCGTACAGTGCCTGGTGCGGGGATTATGAAGGGCATGAGAATCATCAGAGCCATTCTAAAGCTGCTTGGGATGACACCGGCTGAGACTGGCTTCATGCAGAGAGATGGGGCATCAAGTAGGATCTGCCTACTCCACAAATGTCATTTGAAACCATGCTCAGAGGACAGACAAGCAGCCATCTCATTGCAGGGCAGAGCAGGGGTCCATGAGTGCTGCCCCACAGCAGGGGCTGCCAGGGAAAGTGTCTGGACACTCACTCTGCCTCCCAGGGAGTTACCGGCCAAGGGGAGGGGCAGTGTGGGATCTTTGTGACACCACTCAAGCAGAAACCTGTGGAGGTGACTTCCTGTAGCTTGCAGATCTCATTTAGTTTTAATGAGGCATACTAGTTTCCAGTTATAAAGGGAAAAAAGGCTTGTTCTAAACATTAAGAAAAATGTATGTACAGACGTGTGTGTAGACAGAGGCCAGAGGAGGATGTCATTGTCCTGCTCTGTAACTTGCTGCCTTGTGCACTTCAGACAGGGTCTCTCTCTGAAGTTAAGTGAGAGAGGTTAGTGATCAACAAGTCCTAGGGGGTCCTACTGTCTCTGCCCTCCCCCCATCTCAGCACTGGGATTACAAAACCACACTGACTTTTACATGGGTGCTGGGGATTCTAACTCAGGTCCTTGTACTTATGCGCCAAATATTCTTATCCAGTGAGCCATCACCTCAGCCTCAAAAAAAATTTTTTTTTAAATAAGTCATTTGCCAGGCAGTGGTGCCACAAGTCTTTAATTCCAGCACTCAGGTGGCAGAGACAGGTGGATCTCTGTGAATTCGAGGCCAGCCTGGTCTACAGAGGGAGTTCTAGGACAGGCTACAAAGCTACAGAGAAACCCTGTCTCAAAAACCAGGAAAAAACAGTAAGTCGTTTATAATCCGACCATCCAGAAATAAGAGCTGTTAGCACTATGGGGGCTTCTGAGTTGTTTTCCTTCACTTATATGCTTTTATATAATTAAGAAGCTAATAATATGTGATAAATATTTTCCCATCCTCAAAGCTCTCCAAACCATGATTTAACAGCTTTGTGATATCTGATTCTCTAGAACATCTCACAGAAATCTAGCCATTCTCTTCTTGTTGGATATTTAGATGCAACCAAGTGTATCTAAAGTGGGTATAGCTAAACACTGGTTAATCTTCAGGTTGTTCTGTCCTAAACCCATTTCAAAACTTGAGTGGCTGTTGGAGCAAGAGACAGTGCCATCCAGCCTGTGTGAATGAAAAGACCAGACAGATGGATGAATCGGGTTGAGGAGGGAGTCTGGACCCAGAAGGAGAAGGCCTGAGCTGGCCATCAGAAGGCTCTTGGGTCATTTCAAGGCAGACACTTTGGGAATGCAGGCAATGAAGCTCTCCTTCCCCAAGACTGGTCTCAAAGTATGAACTCAACAGGAACCCCAGGGAACTTGCCGACCAAGCATTCCTGGTGGAGCCGGACTGAAAGAGGTACTAGCTCTACTTTTCAAAGCATTCAAAAGCAAAGCTGTTAAAAGCAGGTCCCCAAATACTCACATTATGTGGGAGAAAGTCTTGGGGAGAAAATGAGGAAGAAGGGGAACTGTACAATTGGAAACATGTACCAATCCAGACACAAGACTGTACTCAGTGGAAATTGCATTTGGCCATGTTCTGTGGTTTGAGAAAAAAGCAAGACTCACTCATAGATACAGATAGACACACAGGGCAAGAAAATACAGATAGACACACACAGGGCAAGAAAAAGGTGGGAGGAGGGAGGAGTGGGCAGTTGCAGAGAGAAGTGGTGGCAGCCAGAGGGAGTCTCAATGAGGAGCATGTTGGTAGCAGCCGGGTGAGTAGCATAGCCTTGCACCTGGCCTGTGTCTGCTATCTGTCTGCAGAGAGTCAGCACAGCAAGCCCAGGGCTGGCTCTGACCCAACCTGGTCAAGAGGAGACCCAACAAGGAGGGGACCTTCTCCTCCATTCTGAAGGCTGAAGGCTTGGAATTGTTTTCTTATACTGTTCTGTGGTGTGGTGTGGTGTGGTGTGGTGTGGTGTGGTGTGTGTGTGTGTGTGTGTGTGTGTGTGTGTTTCTAAGTACTTTCTGTAAAGTATTCTCATGGAATACTGCTTAAGAACCGAAAGGAATATGTTAATCCACGTAACAACTTGAGTAGATTACAGGGTGAGTGAAGAAAGTCAGTCTCTAAAGGCTACATACAGTATTGTCCAATTTCTATAGCATTCCAGAAATGACAAAATTATAGAGTTGAGGAGCAGACTAGTGATTGCCAGGGATGGTGTGTGTGTGTGAGGGGGGGGAGTAGGTGGTGAGACTGTGTGTGTAGCACACAGGGGACCTGTGCAGCCCTTGAATGGTTCTGTATCCCGATGGCAATAATTATTGCGCACATCTATGCATGTGATCAAATGACGTAAGACACACACACATTGTATAGGTGTTGGGTTCCTGATTTTAATTTGGGCCTTCAGGGGAACTGGGCAAAGAGTCAAGGGACCTCTTTGTACACTTTTGACAACTTCATGTGAATGTCTAATTATTTTAAACTAAAAACTCACCAAAAATAGACCATGTCCTATTTTATCATCAGAAAAGTTATCCTAAGATGTTAATCGCTACATGGGTGAAAGTTAAAATATATCTTGTTGTGACCTAAGGGTTACAATCCACACAGAGCATCTCACATTAGCAGAATTTCTCCCAGGAAGAGACATTGAAACAGAAACCAATTGGGAGAATTTGGAAAGAAAGTGGCTGAGAAGGAAGGGCATTCTACCTCTTACCTCTTAGCTGTGTGACTTTGGGCAGGTCACTCTGACTCTCTGGGCCCTTCCTTATCTGCAAAATGGGTTGTTATGCAGATTAGAAGACACAGCACTTGTGAAGAGCGTGATACTCAATAGAGATGAGTCCCTTTGGTGCTCATGACCTCCCTCAGCCATGACAGCTGCCCTGGCCTGAGAGCGCCTTATTTTCACATGCTGGGACCAAGCAGGATAGTTGCATCTGAAGTGACTTAGGAAATTCCCTAAATACTATCGAATGTACCAGAAACATGTTTTGCTGTTATTGTTTGGGAGTACACTAATGATGGCAGAGAGTCACCTGTCAAGAGTGGCCACACACGTAGGTAGATGTGGTGGGTAGACTGAGGACTCTGGGCAGAGTGGAAGCTCTGCAGTGCCCAGCCCCCAAGTTCCACCAGCAGAGAGTCTCCAAGCCACCACATTCAAGGGCATTTCTTTGTTTTGTTTTTCGAGACAGAGTTTCTCTATGTAGCTTTGGAGCCTGTCCTGGAACTCGCTCTGTAGACCAGGCTGGCCTCAAACTCAGAGATCCACCCGCCTCTGCCTTACGAGTGCTGGGATTAAAGGTGTGCACCACCACTACCGCCCAGCATCAAGGGCAATTCTTTTATTCACAGATGAGACCCCCGAATGGGAAGCCTGTGCCCCAAGCTCTCAGGCCTTCCTTTTGGAAACTTATCACCATGGGGAGTGTGGCCAGCTCTGGGGAGTAGCACAGTCTCCAGGAACAACAGTGGCATTCATGACATCTCACGGCAACAACTGCTATCACAGAGCTGTTTCCTTCGCGGTGTCTCACTCTTGCCTCAAGCTTCCCTCTACCTAGGGCCCCCAGGCTCAGGGGAAGGTCAGCTGTCCATCGCTTGAGTTCCTCCAGTGACAGCAGCCCACCCAGTGCTGGACAGCTCCTGTTGTCGGGGAGGCTCTCCCAGCCAGCCAGGTGTGATGGCACTGACCCAGCCAATCAACCCCACACACAGCCTGTCAGCCCGCCATTTACTTTCTATTCCTGCACCTTTGAAAGACGGAAACATCCTCCTGAGTTCCTTCTTGAAATGCAAATACAGCCATGGACACCTAAAGCCCTGGCGAGAGGAGACCTTGAGGTGGAGTGCAGAGAAGAACCCCAGGCTAGGATCACTATGAAGAGGTGGGGTGCAATGAACTGCAAGCCTGGGGGTCTAGAGGTTCAAATGAACAACAGACCTGTCTTCTCAGGTAGTAGGACAGACATTTCTAGCAGAAAGACCCTTTGTTCCCTGAATCTGCATGCTGACTCCTGGGACAACCCTACTCTTAGCCAGGGGTGTCTTCCCTGTACAGATAAAGGAATTAAAAAAAACTTCTGGTCAAGAAAGCACTGTAAATTCATGTTTGCAGTCCTACGCCAAACTTTTCTGTGGACCAGGAACATGGGGAATGAACCTCAGCCAGGGTGGGACTCCAGCAGCAGGGGACTCTCCAGGCATCTGTTCCTTACGGCCAAGGAGGCTGTGTGAGCCACGCGTGAGACTGTACAAAGCTCACACCTGTTCCAGTACAGGTGTGTGAAGTCCCCACTCTCACCCCAGGACAAGACTATTGAGCCATCTGTTTAAAACCTGATTCCAGAAGAAACTGGAAGAGACCCAGGAGTGCAGAAAGGATCCATGATCCACAGAACATTAATCCCACTACAGAAAAACTATAAAAGAAAATTCCAGAACAAAGGGGAAAACAAAATCAATGACTTGGGAATGACTTCATTACAGATAAAAAGTAAGTCATGGTATTATGTGAAGACAACTTCAGAATTAATGCTCAACCTCCTTAAAGTCCAGAATAGAGACTGTGAGATGGCTCAGTTGGGGGCATGTTGCCAAGGGCCTGGTGACTGGAATTTGACACTCACAAACGCACATGGAAGAAGAGAAACAACTCCTATAAGCTGTCGTCGGGTCTCCACAAGCATGCTATGGCAAACACACACACACACACACACACACTATAAAAAGTCAATAATAACATCCATTCATAATAATAATAGTAGATGATAAATTAAAGATGGGTAAACAGTAAGCATTTTAAACATTTAACATTTTAAAACACCGACAGTAAGAAATAGTACATGTATGTGTATTATTGAGATAACCTCAAGAGACAGAATAAATCTGATTGGATGTGGTAAAAGGTAGAATTAAATATTTAGAGGCAAGAATTGGAGATTTCACCTAGGATGCAGCAAGAGTCAAATTATAGGATGCATAGGAAATAAAGAATATTCTAGGGAAGGTTGGTAGGTAGTAGTGTCAGTGCTCAGCGCAGCGCACATTCCCCCGAGGGACGCAAGTAATCATTTGGGGCAGCATCTCTAACCACAAAGCCATGCTCAGTTTATAAAGGGACAGAGGGCAAAAGCAGACAGCAGAAAAGCTGCTGGGCCAGCAGAAGACATCACCTCATGGCTAGATGCTCTGGCTTACTTTGAACTGGTGGATAAATTATGCAGCCCATTTGGTACTGGGTTCTTGTAGGGTCTTGAATGAAAATGGCCCCCATAGACTCATAGGGAATGGCATCATTATTTGAAAGGTTTAGGATATATGGCCTTGTTAGAGTAGGTATGGCCTGATATGGAATATCCATCTGTATATGTGTTGCTTTTATTGGCTAATGAATAAAGCTGCTTTGGCCTATGGCAGGGCAGAATATAGCCAGGCTGGAAGAGATATATATAGAGAGATTAGGCAGAGTCAAGGAGACACCATGTAGCTGCCGAAAGAGAAAGACACGAGAACACAACCTTACCAAGTAGGCCACAACCTCGTGGCAATACACAGAATAATAGAAATGGGTTAATTTAATATGTAAGAGTAAGTTAATAAAAAGCCTGAGCTAATAGGACAAATGGTGTTGCAATTAATGTAGTTTCTTTGTGATTATTTGGGTCTGGGCAGTCAGGAAACAAGCAAGCAGTCTCCACCTACAGTGGCCTTGTTAGAGAAAGTGTGTCACTGGGGGTAAGCTTTCAGGTTTCAAATGTTCAAGCCAGGCCCAGTGTCAGTCTCTCTTCCTGCTGCCTACTGATCTGGATGTAGAACTCTCGGCCACTTCTCCAGCACCATGTTTGCCTACACACCACCATGTTTCCAGTCATGATGATAATGGACTAAACCTCTGAAACCATAAGCCAGCCCCATTTAAACATTTTCCTTTAAAAGAATTACTGCGATCATGGTGTCTCCTCACAGCAACAGAAACCCTAAGATATTCTTTATCCTTATCTTGGCAGAATACAGTCTCATGTCTTTTGTTAGTCTTTTTTCCTGTCTTATGGGGCCTCTTAGCTGTGTATCCCATGTTCATCCCTTGAATAAACCACTTACATGCAAAATCCTTGTCCCGGGGTTTGCTTTTGGAAACTGAAACAGAGACAAAAAGAAAAAGAACCACAGCTTAACCAAGATGCAACTTTCTCCTGGCCTTATATAGTTGAGGACTAAGACAATTGCATAAAGTCATCTAATGCATCCACCTCACAGACCATAAAGGCTTCCCCAATGAAGCCTTTTCATGCATCTTTCAAACAGGTAGGAGAGGAACAAGCCAAGGACTAGCACCCTCATTTATATTAAAGATGCTCCCATAAGGTTCCTGTTTGTATTCAGTCTAGACCTACTTCCTGCCCACAGGTATTTCAATGGAAGATTCCAAAGTGTGGTTTTTATTTTGAGAAACTGTGTGTCTAATTGAAAGACAGAGGTTTTTATTTGTTAAGGAAAAGGGAGACTAGCTCCTGGGAGGCAAGTGGCCCGAGCAGCTCAGATACACGGATTGACAGGTGCGTGGAGAGGTTCCAGAACAGAGGGGCTGCCAGAGAAGCAAGATTAAAGCAGCAAAGACTAAGACTTTGCCAGGATTAAAGGAGGATTTGAAATGCATACTCAAGGATGAACAAGAAAAAGGAAAGTAAACCCACACTTCGCCTGAAGAAGCAGTCCAGGACCGCATTTCTTCATTCTGCGTGCGTACCCTCGGTACAGCCCTGCGCCGGAGCCCCTCAGACTCTTGAGCACTTCTGCCCAGCTTTCAGTTCTGAGCTCGGCGATGTCCCCTGGAAGCTTGAAATCAGCCGCCCCAGAGAGGAACACACATCACCCTTAAACACTGCAAACCAGAGCGCCCACTTTCAAGAGCTGCAAGCACTAGGCTGTGTAAGAGTGAATCACTGGCTGGAAGGCGCTTTACTCTCTGGGATGAGAGCAGGACTTGGAAGAAGTGGAGTTCGTTGGTGCCAACTCTCAACTGTATCCCTGTGGGAAATGATTTAACTTCTCCCACTCAGGGTAATCCAGAGCTAGACCTGAGAAGACGGCTGTGAATACCGTCTGCCAAAAGTGTGCCTCCCCTTCCCAGGAGCTGGATGACCTGACCCACAATCTCCAGAGCCCTTCCTTTCTTGGAAGTAACAAGAGTGAGACTTCTGGCCACAGATTTCCAGCTGCCTGGCCTCTCCCCTTCCTGGAAGATCTCTACCGCCACCTAATGTCCATCATTGTCTCTGCAGGTCAGTCTTTCTGGGGAGGATTCCTTGATCCAGAAAGGGCCTTAAGAAGAGCTCCTCTGTTAGATGGAGCCAAGGACACATTAACTGTCTTAACATTCACTGTCTGGTCTGCCAACAACTACTCTCTGCTACCCTCCAGCCCCCACTATGAGCCAGCCTCGCTGTGCATCCTGAGGACAGAGAACAGAAGGTAGGGACCTGTATCTTCAACACTACTCCCCTTCGGGTCCTTAAATTCGGTGTGTCCTTATTCCTTATCTGGAAAATTGGAGGCGGAAACACAGAAAATGGCGTTCACTCGAGGTTTCTAAGATGAGAAATAGAGGTAAGATTTGGTTTCAGAGCCTGTTTCTGCAAGAGCAAGGCTCTCAAAAGTTTACTAGTTTTTTTTCTTTATTTGTGTCTGTGATGTGTGTGTGTATGTGTGTGTGTGTGTGTGTTTGCGTACACAAGGGCAGCACACATGTGGGAGCCAAAGGACAACTTGCAGAAGTCAGTTCTCTCCTATGTTGAGGGCTCAGGGGTGGAACTCAGATCGTCCAGCCTGCTGGCAGGAGCCTTTACCCCTTTACTCAGTGAGTCGTTTCCCTGGCCCAAGTCCAAGGATTTGTTTTCCACAACTGCATTTAGCACAAACTAGGCATTGGGATGCTCTGTGGGCTGTCCTGTGCATTAGACTCTTTTAAAGTCATGAAGCAAAGAGGACACTGAGCGGGGTCAGGAGACCCACACCCAGGGTCAAGTTCTGTCATAAAAACTGGCTAAGTAATCTTAGTGACCCTCAGTGGACTTCAGCAGCACCAGGAAAAAAAAGATTGAGTCAGGTGGTCTCAGAGGTTCCCGTAAACACTAACGTTGAACAGATAAGGTAGTGGCCTCCAAAGCTATTGCCAGCACAAGCCCCATATTTGTCATTGGATAGCTGTACCACTGTGGGAAAGTTATTCATCTTGGCTACATTTTCCTCTCTTCAAAATAAGAATATGAAAGTACGCATTTATAAGCACCTCTACAAGCTGTTTGGTTCGTAATAGGTGGCACTTTGTGTTCATCTTTTAAAATATATTGATTTGGTACACCACCTAATTCTTTTTGTTAAGCCCCCGAATCTGATCATGTGAAAGCCTGGAGCATTACATACATACTGTGTTAACTCCTGTAAGGTAAGTCTGTGGCACCATCACACAGAGCTGCAAACAACGCAGCTGTTAAAATCATTTGTCTCACACACGCATTCCGCATAGATCACCCAGATTTACAATGTCAATAAAATTTGACATTTCTAAGACAAAGTGAATCCAAAGAGCATTGTTTTATTCTAAGTTCTATGGCTATAATATGCAGACTCGGATCCTAAATCAGGCTTCTATGGGGTACAGTTTGTGAAGTGGGGACTAGACCAGCCAATACTCGCAAACAGCCCTAACATGGGCCAGGTTCTAAGTAGGTTTTCACATAGGTAAGTCAAAACACAGTGCGTATTGACAAAGGGAAAAGTACCAGGCCTCTCCTGGATTACAAATGACAGGTACCAGGCTAGGAAGATAATTTATCTGGTAAGGTACCTGCGTTGAAATCACAAGGACCTACGTTCCATCTTCAGAACCTAGATAAGTATGAGCAGTATGGTGGCATGTATTTGTAGTCCCAGTTCTAGGGAGCTGGAGATAGGTGGGTGGAGCTTGCTGACCAGCTAGCCTAGCCTACTTGGCAAGCTCCAAGCCATCAGGAGTTCCTGTCTCAAAACGCTGCTACTAATGATAATACTACAAAGAGAAAAAATGAAAAACGGCAGATAGGGCCTGAAGAGGAGTCCCTCGGTCTGTCCCATGGCCTCACACACATGAACCCATCCACACACAGAAGCCTCCACATACATGAACCTATTCACACACATGAACACATTCACATATAGAAACCTCCACATACATGAATGAACTCATACACAGGACAAAAGTACATGATCATTACCAACACTGTGGATGGTGATTATTTTCTCTACCCTATTTTGAGGTTTTCCCATGAACTCCCGGGTGGGGTTGCTGGACACCTTGCCATGTGTGGGGACACAGCCTCTTCCCTCAGAATGTCAGGCTTCAGAGCAGCTTAGGAGAACAGAACTTCCTTGGAAGATATGAGATCTGGCATCTACACTGCACCATACAGTGGTCAGGAAGACGTGAGATCTAGTGTCTATGCTGTGTTGTATAGTGGTCAGGAAGATGCAAATCTGGTGTCTATGCTGCACTGTACAGTGGTCAGGAAGACGTGAGATCTGGTGTCTATGCTGCACTGTATAGCTGTCAGGAAGATGTGGATCTGGCGTCTATGCTGCACTGTATAGATGTCAGGAAGATGTGGATCTGGTGTCTATGCTGCACTGTACAGTGGTCAGGAAGATGCGGATCTGGTGTCTATGCTGCACTGTATAGCTGTCATGAAGATGTGGATCTGGCGTCTACGCTACACTGTACAGTGGTCAGGAAGACGTGAGATCTGGTGTCTATGCTGCACTGTACAGTGGTCAGGAAGATGTGGATCTGGCATCTATGCTGCACTGTACAGTGGTCAGGAAGATGTGGATCTGGTGTCTATGCTGCACTGTATAGCTGTCATGAAGATGTGGATCTGGCGTCTATGCTGCACTGTACAGTGGTCAGGAAGATGTGGATCTGGCATCTATGCTGTACCACATAGTAGTCAGGAAGATGTGGATCTGGCGTCTATGCTGTACTGTACAGTGGTCAGGAAGATGTGGATCTGGCATCTATGCTGTACCACATAGTAGTCAGGAAGAAGTGGATCTGGCGTCTATGCTGCACTGTGTATGTAGCTGTCAGGAAGCATCAGTGGTCAGGAAGCACCAGGGCTCTGGAGCATTTTAACAATGATCAGTTTGATTTTATTTGCTTTTAACTAATTTAAGCTTGAATAGTCCCTTAAAACTGATGGCCGCATACAGCAGCTCTGGCTCCATAGGTTGATGAGCACCCTCCTGCAGAAACCAGAGAGTATCTGAGATGGGATAAATAGGAACTGGAGGTTTGCAGGCATTCTGTTAGCTCATATTCACAGCATGGCCACTGCATGCTTGGAGATTTCCTTTGCTCAGCAGGTGCCCCAACTATAGCCTTCTTCTGACCCATACCTACACTGTCATGGCATCTGAGATAGCAAGGTGAACTCAGATTTTAAGGCCTAGTTCAGACACTATGATTATCCCCCAATTCTTAGTAGGTCCTTTCTCCCAGATCATCTGCTGGCAGGATTTTGTCTACTTAGCTATGTTTAATTAGAGAACTTATGATGTCATTTGTATCTATTTGCCTCCCTAACTTGACAAGTACCCTCTACACACATAGACAGGTTTTTTTTTCTTCCTGTCTCCAGGACCAGGCACACAATGCTGCTCAACAAACCAGGCAATCAAACATGCCAGACGTCATGGGCTTTACACAAATCTATCCTTGCCAGAGGAAGGAGGAAGGGCTAGCTAGCAACCAGGATGCCTGGCTTCTGCTCGTACCTCATGCCAAGTTGCTGTGTGACTGTGGGGAAACTGTGTCCCCTCTCTGAGCCTAAGGCAGTTGGAAAGGATCATTTCTAAGGCAAGCATCAAGGTCCTCTGGGTACATGGCCCTGAGAGAGCCTTGCCTTGTAACCTGGGCAGGCAGAGATGGAGACCCTGGAGGAGGCTTCTGGGAGCAGTGGCTGGAACTGGCCATCACCCAAGGGCAAAATGCCTAGAAATGAAGCTGAGACGATGGGGCTCTGCTACTGGAAATGCAGTGTGTCAGCTTTTGCTGCTGGGTGACTGGCCCAGGAGAGCTCAAGAGACCCAGAGTACTAGTCAGGGAGAGGCCAGAAACACCACAGAAGGAGGAACTCAGGGGAGGAGTGGGTGGGAGTGGAGCATAAAATCATCCACACGAGGAAAACAGAAGAAAACAACACAGTCCTCATTCAGAAAGCCGTTTCTGCCAGACAGCCGCTCATCTACACACCACATTCCCTCACCTACCCAACCACTTATGCTCAGGTTTCCTGGGGGAGAGGCTCTGAGAACATTAGAAAAAGAAACGTAGGGGTTAGGGACATAATTACATGACACAACATTCTCCTAGCAAGTTGGAGACTTGATATTCCATCCTGTACTGGGAAGGAAGAAAGAGAAGAGGAAAGAAAAGAAGTGTGTATGAGGGGAACTAGAAGGTAAGACACTGAGGCCTAAGGTGGGAGATTCACCTCTTCGAGGTCACATTGAGGAGTCACTGGAAAGCCTGTAACTCAAGACCATCACTCTCTCAAATAGCACAGAACTGTGCTGATGAGCGGGCAGCCTTGACTCACTGCTAGGAGTCGAGGCCTGGACAGGGTGGGCCAGTCCAGGCAGCTGCAGACAAGGAGAGAAGATTTCCGGTCTTCCTGGACTCTCGAGGAACATGTCCCCTGGCACTGTTTTTGTATTAGACAGGCTTTCACTATGTAACTGACCTGGCCTCAGACTCACAGAGATCTACCTGCCTTACCTGCCAGAGACTCCAAAGAGCTGGGGCTAAAGGTGTGTGCATCACCACATCTGGCAGAACACTGCCTCTTGTTGGGCTGAGGAAATTGGAAAAGCCATTCATCTTTTAGCGTCCTACTCATAAAACAGAGACAAAGGTGCTGCTCAGAGCTGTCATGGGGGTGAGTTGTAGTGAGGTGTGTAATCGTGACTAAGGCCTCAGCTGATGTGTGAAGGAGGAGGAAAAGGTCACCATGTCAGCAGTTTACGGGCCCAGCACTCATAGCTAGGCTGTGGAATTCTGTGGAATACTCAGGAGTTCTCAGAACACTAAGCCAGACAAGATAGCTGTCATTACAAGACGTGAAAACAAAAATACACCACCCTGTAACTGCACCAGAGTCCTAACAGACAAGAACACTGGGCAAAATCATTAAAATGATCAAACACCCCCCTCTCCCGAGCAACAATTGGTAGAGTCCCAAGTACTCTACCAATCACAGCCTAGGCCCTGCTTCATTCTTCCCTCTCTTAATAGGAATGAAAAAGGCACTAACTGCAGAGTTGCCTCTGCCCACTGCCAGCGCATGCTCCCATGGTGTGCCACGGCCTTGGTACAGTGTAGGGTCATTCAGCTCTGGGTCCAGGATGTGTTTCTGGGGAGCCTTGTTGTGGGATGTTCACAAAGATTTCAATGGTGGAAGCTCAGCTTGTACTATATAATAATGGAGAAATAGATAGACGCACACACACATTTTCTGTCACAAGCTCTTTTCTTTAAATTATACAGTGGGTGACTTACTACCCTGGGAACGAGGGAAACTGAGCCCCTGTAAAATTTGGGCAGGAGCTTTCATGGTCAGGGAACGAAATGAGGACAAGGAGAGAGAGTATCTGTAGAAACCTGGCTGGACGCCTGGCTTTATCATTCATTCCCTACANCAGGTACAGCACTGTAGCTCCCAGTTTGAAGACAAGGAAGCAAGCCCACAGAGGTGAGTGTGGTGGGGCTGTGAAGCAGAATTGTCCCCTCATCCCCTGGCTTGTCTACCCAGGCTGTAGGCACCCCACCTTTCCCAGGAAGCAGGGATGAGCAGAGCTAGACCACCCTGTATAGGCAACTCCACTGCCTCAACGCAGCCTCCTCTACCCCATACATAACCCACAGACTAAGTTGGAAATCCATTCTGAGGAGAGTACACTTGCCTGTCACGAAGTCTAACTTTGTGAAGAAACTGGGCCCAGAGCAGGTGAATCCTTGTTTCTACCTGGACTTCCTCCAATGGGTGGGAAGCCAGCATCTTCTAATTTTCAAGGAGCAAGGATGAGCCTGTGTTAGGGGGCGACCCAGCAGTAGTTATGCCAGCCTTTGGTGTATGAATTTACACCGCCGATGTTAGGAAATGCTACAGATAGGATTTTTTTCTTTTTTCCCTTTGAGTTATTAAAGATTTTAATTTTCAAGCATTTGCCAGCACACCATAGGCTTCTTCTCTCCATGAAGAGAAGGGACGATAAACATGAGTGGGGATGTTTGGGAACATCTCCTGTCAGAGAACAGGCAAACTGTGATTTTTGCCATTAACAGTCATGTGATCTGTGACTACTTGTGTCAGGGCGACCAGAGGATCTTGTTGAAAATGTGCCCTGGACTGTACTGAGTCAGGAGCTTGGTGAGGGAGACCCTGGAATCTGCATTTTACATCAGGGCTCCTGAGATGATGCTTTGGCTTCAGAGTGTGATTGTCACAACTGTTTTAATCCTCTCTGTCATATCAAGGGACACCTCAGATACACACAGCCAAGGATAGACCCTCAAAGAAGATAAATAGAAGATTTAACTTCTGTTTTCTGATTTTCTGCCACATGGTAGCTGAGGGCATGCTAGCTGACGGTGGGGTGAAGCCAGACCCCCGCATCTTGGTTCTACACTTCTGAGGTGATGTTAGAACCTCAATGATGCATAGACATTGGAATTAGACAGACTCCCACCCACATCACCTCCAGAATTTTCTGGGTGTGTTCCTACTAGATCTTCTGACAGAATCTATTTTTTTTAAAGATTTATTTATTTATTTATTTATTTATTTATTTATTTATTTATTTATTTATTTATTTATTTATTTATTTATTTATTATATACACAACGTTCTGCCTCCATGTATGCCTGCCCGCCAGAAGAGGGCGCCAGATTTCATTACAGATGGTAGTGAGCCACCATGTGGTTGCTGGGAATTGAACTCAGGATCTCTGGAAGAGCAGCCAGTGCTCTTAACTACTGAGAGAGCATCTCTCCAGCCCCTGACAGAATCTATTAACACATGGAAATGCATAGGGGATTCTCAATTGGTTAAACTTTCAAGTTGGAAGAACTGAGTTAGAGCCTGGATCTAGTTGATATGATGTGTGTAATAAAAGATAAGTCCCCTAAGCTCTCCAAGCTTTGTTGTCCCCTCTGTAAAACTATCTCCCAGCTTAGAGAGTTGAGAACACCAAGCAGAGTGCTGTGAAAGCCAGCTTGTTCACAGAGTGCTGGGCACATGCCCTTTCCTCAGCTAGGTCATCCTTGCTAGTGGTTCTAAAAGAATCTCAGTGTCATGGGAACTGTCTCTGACTGTGCTGGAAACATACTAAAAAGTTCCCACAAAGCATGAAGTTTGAATTGGAATACTGAATATAAACCCTAGGTCTCAGGGTGCTCCAGAGAACAGAATCAATAGGAAATATGGGTTAGACATTGTCCTCTCTGTCATATCAAGGACACCTCAGCTACACACAGCAAAGGTTAGACCCCCCTCCAAAAAAAAGATAAAAACTCCACCTCTGTTTCCTGAATGCCTGATACATGCTAGCTAAGGATGAGTGAAGCCAGGCCCCCTATCTTGGAGACAGACAGACAGACAGACAGACAGACAGACAGACAGTTAGATAGATAGATAG
>LOEQ01001190.1:89651-108662 GCA_001685075.1 Bramus lutescens
CCAGACAGGGTTTGGGACTTAGAACTCCAGCCAGCTTGGCTGGTGGCCGCTCCCCCTGCCTTTCCCTCTCTGGGTGTGTTTTGTTGTGTTTGAGACAACTTTCCTCTTGGGATTAACCCGTGACCCACCACACCCACCTATGGGTGGAGACTGGCTGTCACATCCCTCCCTGGCCAAGAAGGCTAACTCCCAGTCCTTTACTTCAGAAAGCCCAGACAAAGGCCTGGCTGCTCCCCTCCCCGCCCCAGGAGCCCAGCCAGGGTCTCAGGGGAGCCAACGCCCCGATTGCCTGCCCCACATCCCCTGCCTTGTTTATCTGTTCAGCTGACCTGGCCCTTGGGAGCCTTTGACAGCAGGGACGGGCCTGGGTGTGGCAGTGGCCAGGGGCTCACTGACAGGTGAGAAAACCTCCCACCCAGAACAGCAGAGGGAAAACATTTTTCTGGTTAGGACTCTATTTCCTATTCTTCTAGCTCTTTCTTTCCCACTGGCTCAGAGGGGACTAGGTGATGCACCAGAGCCACACAACACTGAGGCCCTTAGCACCTGCTACAAGGTTTTTGTGGCTTCTTGACATGGGCCTCTCCCTGGGTGGGCACCCAGTCGGTTACTGGATTTGGAGTGGGTTCAACAGGAGGTTGGCCCCGTGCGGCCGTGAATGAGGGATTCCAGTTGACACAGGGTGGGAGGAATTTCCATCTGGCCCTGGCCCACCCTCCTTTACCACAATAGCTGAACTCACTCCCCTGAAGGCTCAAAGGCCAGGGAGAGGGGTGTTCATCATGCATTTTAAAGGTCAGGGCATGGAGGCCCATGCCTCCCAGCACTCAGGCAGCAGGCGGATCTATGTGACTTCCAGGCCAGCCAGGGCTACATAGAAAGACTCTGTCTCAACAACAACAAAAAGTACTTTAAAAATTGAAAAAATGAGCCGGGTGTGGTGACACACACCTTTAATCCCAGCACTCAGGCAGAGGCAGGTGGATCTCTGAGTTTGAGGCCAACCTAGTCTACAGAGGGAGTTCCAGGATAGCCAGGGCTACACAGAGAGAAACCCTGTCTCAAAAAACAAACTAGCCGGGCAGTGGTAGCGCACGCCTTTAATCCCAGCTCTCAGGAGGCAGAGGCAGGTGGATCTCATACTCAAGCTCTGGTCGGACCAGATGAAGAGCTAGTTCCAGGACAGGCTCCAAGCCACAGAGAAACCCTGTCTCAAAAAACAAACTAAAAAGGTATGCATTAGAGAATTAAAGGAGAGGACTGGAGAGACGGCCCCCCTGTAAGAGCTCACTGCTCCTGCAGATGGCCCAGTTTGGTCTCCAGCACCCACATGGTGACTCCCAACTCCAGTAATGCTAGATCCAGGGGATCCCACTCCCCCTTCTGGCCTTCTCTCCTGCCTCAACCTCCTGGAGTGCTGGGGTGACAAGCATGAGATACCAGAAACGGAGACATTGAAAAAGGAATACTTCCGCTGGGTGTTTCCTGGATCCTAACCCCGCCCCACCCTGCCCTGCGTGCCTGTGAGTCTCTTGGTGCCTGTGCCAGGTCCACCCTGATCATTGAATGCCAAGCCAGCTTTGGTTTTCTTTGTCTCTGTTGTGTTGCTGGGCTTGCAAACTCTACCTCACGTGTCAGCCTGCTTAACTCTGGGGTGTTTGTCTCCAATACAAGGGAATTCAATTTGAAATTTAAGAAATTTCTGGTTTGGTTTGGCTTTTATTTTTCTTTTCTTTAAAAAGAATGATTTGTGTGTGAGTGTGGAGAGTGTAGGAGCCTCACTTTTCGGAGTCAGTTCTCCCCTTCCCACCGTGTGGGTTCTGGGGATTGAGCTCAGGTTGTCAGTGTGACAGCAAGCCCTTTTACCCACTGAGTCATCTAGCTGGCCCCTGAAATGTGAGTAAAAATTTATGCATCCAGAGAATTTTGTTGCTATGTTTTAGTTTGTTATATTATTCATTATTTTTGTGGGTGGAGCACGGTGCATGCCTGAAGATCAAAGGACAACTTGCAGGTCATTCTGTCTGTCCCCCATGTGGGTTCTGGGAATCAAACTCAGGGCCTTGGGTTTCACAGCAAGCACCTTTACCTGCTGAGCCATCTTGCCAGAATTCTCCTTGCAATTTTAATGTTATGGTGTTTTGTGTCTCTGTGTGTGTGTGTTTTAAGACAGTGTAGACCAGAATGGCCTCAAACTCACCACATAGCCAAGGAAGACCTCAGCTTCTCCATCACTCCCGCTCGAGCCTCTCTATCGCTGCTGCCTCAGCTTTCTGAGGTGTATCACCACACTCAGATTTTTTTTTAAAGAGTCTTTTTCCCCTAAGGTAGCCTTTTACTGTGTAGCACAGGCTGACTTTCAGTTTGTCACCCTACTGCCTCGGTCTCCTAGTCCCCAAAAGATTTTCTGTTTTGTGTTGGTCCTTTCTACGCTGTTCTTTTCTGTAAAAGATTCTCCAGGAGCCGGGTAGTGGTGGTACACATCTTTAATCCCAACACTCGGGAGGCAGAGTCAAGACCAGCCTGGTCTACAGAATGCGTTCCAGGACAGGCTCCAAAGCTACACAGAAAAACCCTGTCTTAAAAACAAACAAATAAACAGACAAAAAAGATTCTCCAGGACCTGAGGCAGACAGATGCACCTGATGGCCAGACAGCCTTCTGTGACTTGTGCTTGGACCCCAACCCCCACAGGCTGCAGAGCCACAGTGTCTGTGCTAAAGGGAACAAGGGCATGACGGGCCAGGCGAGGAGGGCAAGCCGGGCTGAGAGGAACCAAAAGAGCCAGGACTTGTGTCTGGAGCCGACGTCAGGCTGCAGAGGCCATCTGTCTCTTGGAGGTCTTACACCAAGAACTAGGGACAGTCAGAGTGTGGTAGTACACCTGAGCATGGTGATGGAGCCCCAGCCCAGCCCTGAATGACTGCAAGAAAGCAGCCCATGGAGCCAGCTGTGCGAGAACAGCTGTGCAGGGTGTGGTCCAGCCTGGGTGTCCAGCAGAGAGGCAGAGGAGGCAATGTGGTGGTCTTGGGGAGCAGTGGAGGGTGGTGGGCAGAGACTGGAGTTTTGTGACACCAACACAGGGAGAAGAGACCATGTCCTTTGTCTTCTCTCTTGTGGCTTGGTTAGTGTTTTCATTTTTGTTTCGAGAGACTGTCTGTCTATGTCCTGCCTGTCCTAGAAGTCTCTTTGTAGACAAGGCTGGCCTCAAACTCACAGAGATCCACCTGTCTCAGCCTCCTGAGTGCTGGGAATAAAGATGCACACCACCATGCCCGGTGGGCTGGAACTTACCGTACACTGACTGGCCAGTGTGCTCCAGAGATCCCCTGTCTCTGCCTCCCCAGGGCTGGGACGACAAGCCAGTGACACCACGTCCGTCTTTTTATGTGGGTGATGGGGATTTAAACTCAGGTCCTTGTGCTTGTGCTGCAAGCCCTTTTACCTGCCAAGCCGTCTCCCCGGCTCCACGTTGTTCACATCCTCTGTCCGTAGGAAGTCTGAGGGCAGGACCAGGGGCGCGGGGGGGACCCCAGCCTGTCTTTGGCTCGGCCTTCAGAGGAAAGGCTTTGTACCTGTAAATATGAGCTGATAAGCACGTTGTTATATCAGTGCTGTGCCTCTGGCTGGGAAAAGCAGCTTAAGGGAGGAAGGGGGTGTTCTGACGTCAGTTCGCCTCAGCCGTCATGGCAGGGTGGGCAGGGCAGCAGGAGCCCGAGGTGGCTGGTCACACTGAGTCCATAGTCAGGAAGCAGAGAGATGGCCCCAGGGCCGAAGCCTGGGGGACAGGGCTGCCACAGCCAGGGCGGGTCTTCTCACCTCAGTTAACCTAATGCAGCAAAACTTTCAGGGGTGTGCCCTGTAGTCTGTCTCCATGGCGATTCTAGACCCACCTTCTCCATGATTTGTTAAAGTTTGTTTGTTTGGTTGGTTTTGGTTTTTCAAGACAGTCTCTCTGTGTAGCCCTGCTAGGCTGGCCTAGAACTCACAGAGATCCTCCTGCCTCTGCCTCCCTATGTAGGTGGAGGTCGCTAGTTTGTTTTCCTGCTTCCCAGACCCAAAATAATCACACAGAAACTATATTAATTACAGCACTGTTTGGCCAATAGCTTAGGCTTCTTATTAACTAAGTCTGACATCTTAAATTAGCCCATTCCTATTATTTTGTAAAACCACTAGGCTCTCAGTTTACCAGTATGGTCTCTGGGGCCTCTGTCTCTTTCAGCAGCTGCATGGCTTCTCCTTGACTCCGTCTACTCTCTCTACGTCTCTGTTCAGATTTTCTGCCTGTCTTTACTCTGTTAAGCCATTGGCCAAAAGCAGCTTCTTTATTAACCAATAGCAATAAAACATATTCACAGCATACAGAGGAGAAATCCCACATCATCCTGACAGCTGGGATTAAAGATGTGTGCCACCATGCAGATTTTTTTAAATTTATATATAGGCTGGAGAGGTATGTCTCAGTGGTTAGAGCATCCAGCTGCTCATCCAGAGGACCTGGGTTCAGTTCCCAGCACCCATGTTAGGCAGCTCACAGGCATCTGCAACCTTGTTTCCAGAGTATCCGATCAGCACATGCATACACGTGGTACACATGAACTCTCACAGACACATAAGAAACATAATAAATAAGTCTTTTTGTTTTTGTTTTTGAGACAGGGTTTCTCTGTGTAGTCCTGGCTTTTCTGGAACTCAGAGATTCACCTGCCTCTGCTTACCAAGTGCTGGGGTTAAAGGTGTGCACCACCACTACCTAGCTATAAATGTCTTCTGAAAATCTGGAATATTTTGAGCACTGATAGAGACTCAAGTGGAGAATTTTGTGCCTGGTCCTGTATTGGTCCACCCATGGCAGTTGTGTGGAGTGTACAGTTTGAGATGCTCCTGGGCAGAGGCCATTGTACACCACTTCTGGCATCACGTGACCTGGGCTCTGTCCCCGGCATCACAGAAAGCAGGTGTGGCGGCATACACTGTCACCCTGGCACTGGGAGACAGAGGCTAGAGAGAGGATCAGGAGTTCGAGGTCATCCTTGGCTCACAGGAGGTCCATGGATGTCTTGGGTTACCTGAACCCTATCGCGAAGAAAAGATAGCTCTCTGAATATATACGAGACAAATGCATTTTGTGTTTAGACTTGATTCCATTCATTTCCCTCCAGGGGGCATTCAACCTACATATTGATGCCAAGTTGTTCAGCCATCTCCTCTGTCTCCTCTAGAGTCCTATCAGCCTGTGGGTAGTGACCCCTCGGGGGAGAGTGTCAAACACTTTCACTGAGGTCTCGATCAAATATAACAGTAGCCACATTACAGCGGTGATGATGTAATTTTATGGTTGGGGGTCACTGCACACAAAGAACTGTATTAATGTGTAGTGTAGCCCACACTCAGCAGCAGTCACCTCACCCCCTTCCAATCCTCCAGCACCCTTGAGTCCCCAGGTGGGGCCATTTCCCCTTACGGAGTCCCCATACCTTTTTGTCATCGGCCTTTTGTGTCATAGTGGTCTCTCCTCACTCTGGCATGTGTCCCAGTCTCACTATTCTCTATGGCTGAGTGCTCCTCTGTGGATGGTCCAAGCTGTGTGCCCATCATCCACCCAGGGACACTAAGGTTTGCATGTTAGTTTCTAACACTCTACTCAGGGCGTTGGCATCTAGGCCCTGCTGTAGATAGATGTGGGTCCCAGCAGTCACTTGGACTCACAGGACAAGTGTCCCGTGGATGATCTCCCCTGACCAGGCCTCTCCACTCCGCAGTCATTAAGTAACTGCTGTGTCCAGGAGCTTGTGGATACAAAACATGCCATGTTCAGAGCGGGTAACAAGTGTTAGGACGGTGCCTGGCCTGCAGAGATCTGGGGGAGTCTGCACCAAGTGGGCAAAATGGCAAGAACCAAGGCCCTGGGGTCACAGCGGGCACTACCAGAAGTGTTGTGGGTGGTGGGGCATCTTGAAACCGGTCTCTCCGTTAGAATATGCCAGAGTTCCCTTCCACCCGCGAGGACCGGGGCAGGGCCCAGCCTCTCCGCCAACTGCAGGTTAAAGCCAATGCATCTGTTGCTCTGGCACTGGTCTGCACTGCCGTCTTCTGCACTGCTCAGTGGTGCCTGAGGCTGCATGGAGCCTGGAATGTGATATTAGAAGACTCTCTGGAGGAAGAGGCTGCACCCAGTTTAGTTTGGAGGTGGAAAGGCTGAAGGTGTTCAGGGCAGGGAAAGCCAGCCTGACCCAGACCTCTAAAGTTAGGTTAGGGCTTGGAGCAGGCTTGAAACCTCAGGTCTGAAGTTGTCAAATTCTAGGAGCCCAGGAGACACAGGGTACCCCAAGAGAGGGGGCAACAGACAGGTGGATCAGGCAGGCGGGGGAGCGCTGACCGGCTGCTCTCCCTCTTACCTGCCCTGTGACCACCCCCTCCTGACCAAGGTCACCATCAACACTTTCCTTTCATTCAGCTGCAGGAATGTTCTGGGCACCGGGCTCCATACCCGACCAGCTCAATCCCTCTCATTGCTGTCCTGCTGGATACTGGATCTGTCTAGGCTGTGGAGGGAATAAGCATAAGAGCAACCCCCTCATCTCCTATCCCTGCCAGATCCACCCTGTCCGCTGTGTGACCTTGGGCCTGTTGCATAACTTCTCTGGGCCTTGCAAAAACAAAACTGGAAGCCAAGCCTTGGGCTCTGCTGTCACTGGATTCCCATTATCTCATCTGGAGCTGAGTTATCTCAGGAGCTAGGAGACAACGCCCTCCATGGTCCTCAGCCACCCACACACATCAGTGGAGGAGCCCAGATCCATCCCCCAAAGTGCTTTAAAATGATCCCCAGAAAGTGCAACTCCTTGAGCTGAAGGGTGTCAACAGATCTGAGACAGTGCCCACTGTCTCCAGAGGAGCCCGCAGGTCACCTGTCCAGGGACACAGCCCTGCATGGAAGCGCAACCCATCTTGTAAGTGGGGCGCATAAGACCTTTGGGGATATGGCCTCTGTTTGGTCATTCCACAGGGGCTTTTCTCAGTGACTTACTGCTTCCTCACTCTGTAGCCAAGGCTTGTCTTCCCAAGTGCAGGGATGACAGGCATCAGCCATTATACCCAGCTCCATTTGCACATACACACACACACACACACACATAAATAAATAAATACATGTTTTTTTCTTCAAAACAGATTTTCTGTGTAACTGTAGCTGTCCTGGAACTCACTCTGTAGACCAGTCCTGTAGGTCTTGAACCGCTTCTCGGGACCCCGACCTCCTGCGTGCTTGGGGGAGTGTCCGCCCTCTCTGCTTCAGCTCCAATCTCTATTCATTCTGTATTTTGAGACCAGATGTTACCTAGTTTTTCTGGCTGGCTTTGAGCTCACTGTCCTCCTGCCTCAGATTCTCTATTGCTGAAATCACGGGCATGGGCCCTTTGATATGACTTGGGTTTAATGATTTGCATATTTCTCCCCTCTTAACCTTCACTGCCTAGTCCAGACCCTTCCCAGAGAGATATGTGGAAACGCCAAAAACCAAAATGAGAGAAAAGGCCAGGGCCTTCCCACCCTCCCGTCGACACCCCTTCTCCCCCCTCCAGCCCAAAGCAAGTGGAAGCCTCACAGCCCCTCAGCACTGGGCCGGGGGTGGATGCTCAGCGCAGGTCCCTCCTCCACACTCAGGGCCTCGTGTTGCCATGGGAACAGCGAGGTTGCCAGGGCGACCGCCTCCCGCGGGCCCGCCATCCATCACAGCAGTGGTGCCCGGGGGTGGGGAGGGTCACGGGAGGGGCTCAGCTGCGTGCCTGTACTTGTGACCACGCGAAGACAGTCTGGGGACCACTGGGCCAGAGGGATGGAAGTTGTCTTCTTGGAACGACTGAGAACATTGTCTCAATGCCGACTGTCTATGTCCACCTGACTTTCTCGTCTGTGCTGGCCTGGGGACAGGAGGTCCAGCTGAGGACACTGAGTGCCTAGTCTCTCTACCAGCCCAGTAGCCACACTGTCCCTGTGCCCAGCCTGAATGGCCACCTGATTCTTTGGTGGGGGAATAACACACTGGGTGTGTAACTCTCTGTGACCCATTTCTCCCCTGAGGGTCTTGAATCTTTCCAATTTTATTTTTAAACAGAGCCTCTAGCTGGCTGGGAACTCACTCTGTAGGCTACTGCTGCCTCCGGGTGCTGGGATTAGAGATGTGAGCCACCACTCTTAGTGCCCTGGGAGTCTTGGCCCTCTCACCTCTGCCCTCTTCCTAGAATGGAGGAGGAAATGTGGGGTACCACAGGAGCAGCACCTAGGCCCCTCTGGGTGTTAACATTGGGCCTTGGAGAAAACTCGCCGGGCTGGGAGACCAGGAGGTGCAAAGCTCTGGGTAGAAGAAGCATCTGAGTCTCAGTGGCTGGAATAGACTGAGCAAGAGGGAGGAAGGAGGGGTGGAGAACCAGCAGGCAGATATGTGGGCTAGGCTGCCCCAAGTGGAGTCTCCGAGAGGGTGTGTGAGTGAAAGAGAGGGATGGGCTCTGATCATTGCTGTGAGAAGTTTGGGTTGGGTTGGTGGGAGGAGCTCCCACCAAGCTGTGTGGAGCTTCACTGAGGACAAAGGGAAGAGAGGAAAGTCAGGCCCAATGCGTGACCCAGGTGACTCAGGGGTTTCAAAGGCTGAGGCCAGTATGGGCAATTTAGTACAGCAGTGTCTCACTATAGAAAGCAAGGGGCTCACGCTTTTAATCCCAGCACTCAGGAGGCAGAGGCAGGTGGATCTCTGATCTCCGAGTTCAAGGCCAGCTTGGTTTACAGAGTGAATTCCAGGACAGCCAGGGCTTTACACAGAGAAACCCTGTTTAAGAAAAAACAAATAAACAAGCAAAACAAAAACCCACCAGCTGGGTGGTGACTGAGGAACAACACTCAGAACTGGCTTCTGGCATCCACACCTATATGTATCCAAGTGTACAAATTCATGTACCACCCACTCACACACACACACACATACATACACACACAGTAAGAAACAGGGCTGAAGGCGTGGTCATCGTGGAGCCCCTGCTTATCACGTCCAAGGTCCTGGATTCCATCCCCAGGCCTGTAAAAATAGATAAATCAGTGTGTGCTCGTTCCACCAGGCCCCTGGGAGACACTGAGAAGGGAAGGTGCTTCCTGCCAGGAAGGGAGCAGCTGGACAGGGTCACCTGCCCAGGGCGTGGGAGCCAGGTCATTTCACAGGCCTCAAGTGAGGTCACGAAACTGAACCCGAAAGTGAGGGCTGGGGAAGCGCCACTGGCTCCAGGTTGCCTGGGCAGATTTGGGTGAAGGCTCTCCGCTGTGGAGCCCGCTGGACCACCTCCCTGTTACAGTCCTAGACAAGCTCAGAGCTGAATGTATCTATCTCCTGCTCCTGAGTTGCTCAAGTGGGAAACTGAAGCCCAGAGAGGTGGGTGTTGAGCATGGCTGTAATTTCAGTCTGTGGAGATAAGGCATCAGGAAAGGGGGGGGCTGGGGGAGGTGCCTGAGGCTAGCCCCTGCAGCCAGCTGTCTCAGGAATAATGGGGTGACAAAGCCTTGGCTTTGCAGATGCTTTGCCATGTGTTCTGGGGAGATGTACGCTGTCTCTGGAATCTTGGGCTGTCATTTCGTTTGCAGGGAGGCTGATGGGGAGCTAGGGCATCCTTGATCCTGTGTGTGACTTGGTCGAGAGGAGGGTCCCTGGGGTCATCTTGAAAGATTTTCTAGTCTTTCCTGGGAGGTGACGCTCGCTCTATTAGTTGATAACAAGCCTAACAGCACCCTTTCCTGTACGCATCCCAGCTCTCTAGGCCTGGAGGTCGCACTTTATAGGGGGTCTAGGGTTGGCGGCGGTCCTGGGTTGCCTAGAATGTAACGGATCTCTCTGACTTTGTCTCTTATATTCAGGGTGCTGGCGACAGACACTGTGTCCCAGCAGGAGCGGCTTCAGGTCATCGCAGTGAGTTCCTCCCACTGTGGATTTGAGGTCGTGAGTGGGGTGGGAAGGATGGGGTTCCAGGATTCTTGATGCACAGTCTGGGGCTCAGAATTTGGGTACAGCAAGCAGAGAGTTACCTAGGGGTCCCCAGAAATGAAAATAGACAAGTGGGGGAAACTGAGGCTAGCATTAGTCACAACCTAGGCCCATCGTCTGCTGATGCTCCTATGTCCACGTCCCCTAGCTGTGTTGTGTACGGTTCATAGGGGTGCTGGGTCCCCTGGATCCCACCCACCGGGTGGTGCGGCCCTGACCTGGTCCTACACTCGCAGGAGAAGCGCAGGAAGCAGGCAGAGATTGAGAGCAGACGGAGGCAACTGGAAGATGACAGGAGACAGCTGCAGCACCTTAAGGTGGGACTGAGGGGGAGGGGCGGGGCTCTGTTTGAGCCCTGGTCTTTGGGATGGACCCTGGCCTGTGTGTGACCCTTAGAATTGTTTAGGACTAAAATCACTGGACTCCAGTCTGACCCTGACTGACCTCATTCGTAACCCTAACCTTAATATGAATCCTAACCCTGACTTTGATCCAGTCGTGGCCTTGCCTGGATTCTGAGCCTCTCCCCTGCCACCCCTAGTCCAAGGCACTGCGGGAACGCTGGCTGCTGGAGGGGACGCCGTCCTCGGCCTCTGAGGGTGATGAGGACATGAGGAAGCAGATGCAGGAGGATGAACAGAAGGCCCGGGTCCTGGAGGAGTCCATCGCCAGGTGGGCAGTAGGGGAGGGGACCAGGGGTTGATAATGGTCTGGGCCTGAGGACACTTGGGGACCCCCCATCAGGAATGGGCATATGTCTCATTGAGGGTCACACAGCGCCCAACCAGTGTGGCTGTGGACACAGAAGCTGCCTCAGGTTTCCTCCTCTGGGACTTCCTAACACTTGGAGGAGCCCTTGAGGAAGGAAGGTACCACCACCAATCTCCCTGAGGGCTTCCTGGCGCCAGCCCAGCTGGCCCTTGCAGCCCTAATAGAGACCATAGAAGCAGCTGGGCCTGCAGGAAGCCGTAGAGGGGTCAGGACAGGGAGAGCAGCCTTCCGCCCTGGGGGCTGTAACAAACACAAGTGTTTCCGGCAAGCGGCTGATGGGGATCTGGGGATCTGGCTGGGAGAAGAGGATTGGAGTAGAAGGAAATTACTAACTTCTACACTGTCTGCCAGCAAGGAAGGGACGCCCTTATGAATTCAGTCTGGTCATGAGAGATCCTGTCTGTGGGGTTGGCTGAGATTTCCCTGTCCACTTGGGGAGTGGTGTAAAGATAGCATTTGGGGCCTTCCTACACGTTAAAGGAGCTACGTGCGATCAGCGAACTCCCCGGGCTTCTGTTTTCCTTTCTATGAACCAGTTAGGGATCCCATTGAGTGTTTTGTGAGGTTTTGGTTTGATTTTTGCCTGGCTGGTGAAATCAAAGGTGAGGATGAGGCTCCGCCTCTGGCCACACCNTGAACTCAGGACCTTTGGAAGAGCAGGCAATGCTCTTAACCGCTGAGCCATCTCTCCAGCCCCCCCTCCTCCTTTTTTTAAAAAAGTATTTGTTTTTGCTTTTTTGAATATGGATCTCTATAGCTCTGACTTACCTAAAACTGGCAACAATCCTGCAGCTGCCTGGCTCTGCCCTAATTGGTTTTTTGGGATTTGTTTGTACCGAAGTCTTCTGATGTTTGTGATAGTGACACATATTTTTCCATTGTCCCTACAAAGCTCACCCTTCCTGTCTGTCAGTTGTAAGTGGGAAAACAGGGAAGGGGAGTCTGTTTGAAGCAACTTAGCACACGGTGGACTCAGCCCTGTTGCTTGCTGGCTGGGAGAGTCACAGAATCACCAGGCCTACAAAACAACAAAACATAGACCCGGTGAGATCACTCAGTGGGTAAAGGTGCTTGCTGCCACGCCTGAGTTCGATCCCCAGAACCCATTCATACGGTGACCTCCACACTGCGCACACAGACACTGTGTGATGATAAATAAACGTAAAAAGAAAGAAAAGCTTGGCATTCCTTTAATCCCAGCACTTGGGAGGCAGAGGCTAGCCTGGTCTACAGAGCAAGCTCCAGAACAACCAGGGCTACACAAAGAAACCCTGTTTGTTTTTGTTTTGTTTTTTTAAGATTTTGTTTTGTTTTTCGTCTGTCCCAAAGAGACATCGAAACCTCGGACAGGACCAACTAGCTCTTGTAGACCAGGCTGGCCTCCAAATCATAGAGATCTGCTTGCCTCTGCCTCTAGAGTGCTGGGATTAAAGGCGTGCGCCACCGTGGACTGGCACCAAAACCTAAATTTGAGGAGCCACTGTGTGTGATCTTTCTCCCTCTACAAAGGCTCGAGAAAGAAATTGATGTCCTGGAGTTTGGAGAGGCAGCACCAGCCTCCCCAGAGGAGAACTCTGCAGCCCACAGCCCAGTCAGGCCCCCGTCTGCAAGCCCAGCCAAGGAAGAACAAAAATCAGATGCCCTGGTGAATTCTCAGCAGGTAAGAGGCTCCTGGAGAAGCCAGGTCCTGAGTGATACCCACCACTTCCTTAGTGCAAGGAAATGCAGGCTGTGTGACCCGAGAGATACTGCTTGGACTCTCTGGGGTTCAGTTGCCTCTATGTGGAAGCAACCTCTGTGCCTGTGTGCTGGCGATTCCGTAGCAGTCAGGCCTTGGCCCCAAATGGAGCCCACCCTCAAGTTTTCCTTTCTACTGCTTTTTTCTTTTTCTTTTTGAGGGGGGTGGTGCTGTGCATTGAACCCAGGACCTGAGTCATGCTGGAGTAGTAACCAACACTGATCCATTCTTAGCCTAACATTCGTATGCTTAATTTTATCTATTATAGTCTCCTGGAGAACATGAGCATGCCACAGAGGCCAGAGGTCCCATTGTGGAGTCAGTTCTGTCCTTTAACCTTTATGTAGGTCCCAGGTCTTTAGACTTGGTGGTAAGAGCATTTGCCCTGTGAGCCGCCATCTTGCTGACCCGAGTTTTGGATCTTTTGAGGCAATTTCTCACTGTGTTGCTCAAGCTGGTCCACCTTGGCAAGCCTGCTCCACCACACCCAGCGGGCCATGTTGTTTTGTATTTCTCTGTTGTGTGGGTATGATGTCTGCACGCACGTGGATGCTTGTGTACCATGTGTCTGCCTCTGTGCACACGTGTGTGTATGTACACAGAGGCCAGCAGGGACTGTGTGTCTGCCTCGTTGAGCTCCACATCATCATCATCATTATTATTATTATTAAGGTATTTATTTATTTATTTATTTTAGAGCCAGGGTCTCACTGTGTAACCCTGGGACTCACAGAGATCCTCCTGAGTGTAGAGATTAAAGGCATGAGCTATCTGCCCATAAATCATTTTTTTTAAACCTCCGTTTGATGGAGGGAGGACCAGAGTTAGGGGTCTGCCAGCTGACCAGAGGGGCAGGGCTGGCCGAGGACGCGCTCATAGCCTGTGTGTGCTAAGAAGGAGCTGTGCTGTCCAGCCCTGGTCTGAGCGCCGGCCCCTGCTTGCTGAGCACATGAACATTAGCAGAGACCACAGCTCAGAAGGGAGACCAGACCTATCATCAGAGAACCCTTGGGCACTGGGACACACATCCTTCCCCCAGAGCATGAGGACGGTGGGCAGCCTTCCCAGAGCGGGCAGGCTTTGAAGGTTGAACAGGAGCTCTTAGGCACAAATTGACAGAATTTGCTGGAGACCCCATTAGAGGTTGAGCCTGTCTCCCCAAGACTCCCAGCCCCGCAGGCCCATTCTTCAGCTGGGGGTGGAGCTTAGGGCAGTGGAGGAGGTGGAACAGCTCTAATCATTCTCCTCTTTTTCAGATGCCGCTGGGCACCCCGAAAGGTAAGCTTCCAACGGGGAAATGCGGCCTCTTGTGCCCTCTGGTGGTTAGAGATGTGATGGCTGGTGAGTGTGGAGGAGCTAGTGTGGAAGCTGGCAGGGGCGGATGCCCTGGGCTAACCAGTTCATAGCCACTCTCAGTGACGTTCCCGGCCAGCTAGCCTCTGACTAACATCTGTAAAATGTCACACCTGTCACCCCAGTGTTGAGGACGCCAAGGCTGGAGGATCTGGGCTCTCTGGCTGGCCAGCTCAGCCTTATCAGCTAGCTTCAGGGCTGGGAGGTAGCAGACAGCTCACAGCAGCCTGTAACTCCAGCCTCAGGGGACCTGACAGGCAGGCACAGACACACCCAATTAAAATAGAGTAAACTCAGAAGAGATGGAGAACAGCTCCGGGGTGCACAGGGTGTCAGGTTCAGGCTTCCATCCATGCATGCACACTCCTGTACTCGCCCTCATGAGTAAGTATATATACCATACACATTAAAAAAGAGTTACCAGGCAGTGGTGGTGCACACCTTTAATCCCAGCACTAGGGAGGCAGAGGCAGTAGGATCTGAGTTTGAGGCCAGCCTGGTCTACAGAGCAAATTCCAAAAATATAAATCTATATGTGTATGTATATGTATGTATATATTTACATATATAAATATGTGTGTGTGTACACACACATGTGTCATATATAAATACACTTTTTAAAAACAGAGGCTCAGGCAGCCAGGCTGGCTTTCAACTCAGTGTGTAGCCAAGGATGACCCTGAACTCCAGATCCTCCTGACAACTGGGAATAACTGTGTGGTGCCAGGGATGGGACCAGGAATTCCTGCATGTCAAGTGAGCAATTTATCCACTGAGCCCCAACATAGCCCTATTTATTTGTTTGTTTGTTTGTTTGTTTTTGAGGCAAAGTCTTCGTCCACATAGCCCAAGCTGTCCTGGAACTCACTATGTAAGACTAAGCTGGCTTTGAACTTATAGAGATCCCCAGCCTCTGTCATGCAGCACCACGCCAGCCCAGGTCTCTATTTTCTGAGATCTCTAGTGAGCATGTGTTTCCTGCCCAGTGCAGCTGGCATGGCTGGCAATACGGCCTTAGGACTCTCTGGCCTGATTTCCTCTTAATTATTCATAGGGAGATTATCTCCAGGTCTTGCTGTAGAATTAAAAATTAATAATTAAAAGAAAATCCATGCAGGCCTCTCAGGGATTTTGTGATAGTTATTTTTGTCTGAACAATGAGAAGTCTGTGGGGTTCAGCTGGGCTAGCTATGGGGTGAGGGGCCCTGGGCATGCATAGGTCTTGGGGATGCAGATATGGTGTTTAGGTGCCCATACATGTGTTGGGGTCTGGAGTGCAGGTGCATTGTTGGGGTCTGGGATGCAGGTGCATGTGTTTGGGGTCTAGGGTACAGGTCATGTGTTGAGGTCTGACGGGTGCAAGTCATGTGTTGGGGTCTGGGGTGCAGGTCATGTGTTGGGATCTGGGGTGCAGGTGTTGGGGTCTGGGGTGCAGGTGCAGGTGTTGGGGTCTGGGGTACAGGTCATGTGTTGGGGTCTGGGGTGCAGGTGCATGTGTTGGGGTCTGGGGTGCAGGTGCAGGTGTTGGGGTCTGGGGTTTCAAGTGAGCCAAGCAATCTGGGGTTCCAGCACATGTTAGTCTGTATGTGGGACTTGGCTATGTCTGTGGACCAGGTATTTTAGGGGTCTGTATTCATGTTCCTGGAGGGATGTTTTGAGGTGATCGTGTGATCTTGTCTCTGACTCCATCTTTTTTTCCACCCTGTGCCCCGTGCAGAGAATTGCATGTCCTCCACACCAGTGCGGACTCCGGGGGGATCCACCATGATGAAGGCAGGTGGGTTAGGCCCTACTCCCCACCCTGGTCTGGCTACCGTCTGAGACTCTGTCTGGGTCCTGGAGGGTGAGGCTGGCAGGGTAGGGTTCACCCAGACCTCAGTACCCATCTGCTTGGCTGCGACACACCCATCCACCAGCCAGCATGGGGGCTCTAACCCAGTGCCCAGCAGTTTCCATTCCTAACCTCAGCTGGCACACAGGCTGAACATGCTTGCATCAGTTCCTGCCTGCTCCAGGGGTCCATCCCAGCATCACACTGACTTCACATGGGACCTGATGTGTTCTGTCCCCCAAACTCAGCAAGACTAGTTGATAACTAGTCTAGACAGAAGTCCTGGAGGAGGGAGGGCCACAGGAGGCCTAGAATTTCTTGCACAGGGTTCAAGTTCAGGAGGCTAGGGACGTTTCTTAATTGAGAAGGTGCCACCTCCCGTCCCCCCAGTGACTTTGTATGGTGCACATCCTGCCCAAGTGAGCGGGGCTGCCTTGCAAGTAGGTATTTAGGTACAGAGACGAATGATTAACTAACAATCAGTTATTCATTCAACAAATGCTTACGGAACCAGGCATGGAAGAGGGGGAGTTGGTATTCTGATTGGTGCAAGTGGCCGCCCAATTAACCTGCTGAGGAAAAGGAGGACGTTGTTTTGGGACCCTGAAGTTGCAAGGAGGGCCTCTCTAGAAAGAGTTAGGACTACTCACTCAGCTGTGTGCTTACGAGTGCCATCTGCTGGCTGCACGGAGCACAGAAACTGGGCCTGAGAACCATGCTGGGTCCGGCCAGGCTGGGTGGGGTGCTATGTGGGTCAGCAGGGGAACAGTCTAGATGTTTCTGGAGGTGACTGTGAGAGAGAACGAGCCAGTGGAGGTGGACATCAGGCTACAATGGAGCCCTGCGGACCCTCTCTGGGTCAGTGTGAGGTCAGCTTGGGATACTAAGGGTGGCTGTTAGGGCTTGGCATTTTTCAATGCGCCATGAGGAGGCTTGTTGGTGGGAAACACGGTCAGTGCCTGCCTGGGCAGTTGCTGTTCAGACTCATCTCATGGGGTATGGTGGCACACGCTTTTAATGCCAGCACTCGGGAAGCAGAAGCAGGCGGATCTCTGTGAGTTCAAGGCCAGAGTCTGGTGGCTCCGCAGTGCACAAGGACATGGGGTCCTGGGGTGGGACGGAAGCGCGGGCTGTGGGTACTGAGCAGAATGCTGACTTGAACCCTTAACATTAGGAGCTGTGGAAGGGTGTAGAGAGGAGAGGGCCACGTCTGGGTGCTGTGCCCAGTGTCCCCAGTGTGACTGGCATCGCTGCTTGGCTCTGCTGCTATCTTTCTTCCCTGGCTTGGTCATAGCCCGGTGGGGGACGCCTGAGGGAGGAGGAGCCTTAGGATAACCCCGTGCCTCTCCTGTCAGCCATGTACTCGGTGGAGATCACGGTGGAGAAGGACAAGGTGACCGGGGAGACCAGGGTGCTGTCCAGCACCACACTGCTCCCCCGGGACCCACTCCCTCAGGGCGTGAAAGTCTACGAAGATGAAACAAAAGGTATGAGAAGCCACTCCTCCTGCAGGGGCACCCAGCAGAGCCCAGGTCGCCCTCCCAGTCCGTCATTCAGAACCTGGGCAGTATGCTGGGCACTGAAATGGAACCTAGAGGCAGCTTCAGCCATCGCAAAGCTCAGACCTGCTACTCAGAGCAGGGTGAGGAGGGAGCTTCTCAGAGGCCCACATTTGCTAGCCAAGAGAAGGGAGCAGCGCTCCTGACAGGAGCCAGTTGGTGCAAAGGCTACAGGGGAGAAGGGACCGTGGTCTGGCTGGAGGGGTATTGGCAGCTATAGAAGAGACTGGATTTTTATGTGCCGGTGGTGCTGGAGACAGAAACCAGGTCTCCAAAATGCTAGGCCAAGGCTAACAACTAAGCCACGCCCCTAATCCTCACTGGGGAGTCTAGGCGGGGTTCCACCCTGACCACGCCCCCAGCCCCCTCACTGGGGATTCTAGGCGGGGCTCCACCCTGACCACACCCCAGCCCCTCACTGGGGATTCTAGGCGGGGCTCCACCCTGACCACGTCCCCAGCCCCTCACTGGAGAATTCTGGGGGGGAGGCTTAATCTGACCACGCCCCCAACCCCTCACTGGAGAATTCTGGGGGGAGGCTTAATCTGACCACGCCCCCAGCCCCTCACTGGGGGATCGCAGGCTGTTCTTTCCAGCTTTCCTGACTGGTTTTCTAGGTGTTTTCCAGAACTAAGCTGTGGGGAAGTCATTTTAGCGAGAGCTATAAAGTCCAACTGGTCCCCTTCTGATTTTTAAGAAATAAATATATATCCTGTATTTCTTTTTACAATTTATGAGGTTTGGTCCTTGGTGTACAATAATTCTATCTGCTTTCAGAGCATCCCATTACCCCAGAAGAAGCTCCGCATCCCCACAAGCTCTCTCCCCATTCGGTTCTCAGCCCCCATCACTCATGCATCCACTTCTGGTCTCAGGATTTGGGTCCCATCATGGAGTCCCACACTATGTGGCCTTCTGTGTGAGTTTCTCAATAAACAGTGTCTTAAAGGTCCCTCGGTGCTACAGTGTATTCCAGAGTGTCCCTCCTTTTCACTGCTGCATGATACTCCATGTGACATGTGGAGGGACCATGCTGTTTGGTACTGATATGTTGTGTGTGAGCACACACCATGTCTTAGGCGCGACTGTTTAAGGACGGGTGTCTGTTGCACAGTCCTACTCACATCTCACCCTCTGCCACTCCACCATCTCCTCTCTCTGGGGACCCAGAACCAGCTAGACTGGATCCTGGTTGCTTAGCAACAGCAGGGGCTCTGTTTCTTTGGAGACTGATGGATTCTCATCTCAAGAGCCCAGGCCCATGGGAGAGGTTTGACCCTGCCTTCTTCACCCCAGTATCACCAAGAGGCCAGCCAGACACCAGTGGCTTCTCTTCCAGGGGGTGGGAAGCTGACATCTGGGGTTGGTAGCCCTAAAATTTCCTGGATCCCTGGGGCCACCCTGTCTCCTCCCCCCGCAGTCTAGGATCCAGGAGGAGTTTGCCAGGCTGAGGTCCAGGTGTGTTTGGGGGCTGCAGACAGTTGGTCCCCTTGGTGAGGAGACACTATCCTTAGCTCACCATAACTCAGAAAGCGAGTCAGGCCTATAGTGCACACCTGTTATCCCAGCACACAGGAAGCCAAGGCTAGGAGAATTGCTGGGACTCATGGCAATCCTTCCTCGGTCCCCTTGAGCACTGGAACCCCAGACATGCACAAGAGCTGGCTATCACAGTGGGGCATTTTCTACAGTCTCCCTGCCCTGCCCTTGCATCTCCCCAGCTAACTCTCTC
>LOEQ01001190.1:267271-279141 GCA_001685075.1 Bramus lutescens
CGCTC
This sequence comes from Bramus lutescens, assembly GCA_001685075.1. NCBI lineage: Eukaryota > Metazoa > Chordata > Mammalia > Rodentia > Cricetidae > Bramus > Bramus lutescens. Next base: position 267,277 of record LOEQ01001190.1, read on the forward strand.
GGGTAAACCGGGGGGCTGTGGGATCTGGGAGGGGCACCCACTTCACTGCACCCGGGGTGCTCCTGCAGCCCCGCCCCTGGACATCCCGCACCCCCGCCCCGGGGGTCTTCCGCGTCCCGAGCGAAATGGAAGGATGTAAGCAAGACCCCAGAAAGGGCGAGCGGGCGGGAGTCTGGGAGGAGCGACCCCCGCGACCCCGGCTTCAGCACCTGCCAACACTTCCCTTTCTCCCCCCCTTCGAGCCATTTAAGTTGGGGACGGGAAGGGGGCGGGACCGGGGCCTTCTTAACAGGGTGTGTCTCCCCTCTCCCCTCCTGGGACTCCCCACGCGCACACCTGGGAGAGGGATCACGGGGGGAGGGTCTCGGGCACAGCGGGACATCGAAGTCACCAGTGTCCGAGGGATGGACACACAGCAAGGAGTCCTGATCTGATGAATGGGGGGACGGACGGGACGCTGAGCTCGCCTTCCGGGTAGACCCGCTCCCACACACACCCGCCTGGCACCTGAGAAGGCCTGTTTCACAGTCAGCAAAGCCAGGCCACCCGCCTGGGCATGCTGAAGCCACCAGCTCAGTTCCCACCCCGGTCCGAGGTCCAGGTCCGAGGGCCCTGACTGATTCCTGAGGGGAGCAGGGAGCTGGACACCTCTCTGGGACAGAGGAAGTGAGACAGAGAGAGATTGAGGAAAGCGCCTAGGATGGAACAGTTAGGAGCTGGGTGGGGCGAGGGGGACAGGGCAGTCCCGCTACATAGGGACTGAGGTCGGGGATTCCTTCCATCTCTGGCAGACTGGAGCTGTGACAAGGAATGGCCCCAACCACCCTGCTGGGGTCTCAAAGGGTCGCATCTTCCACTGGGAGGGGAGTCCCAGAGACCAATGTGCCTGGCCCATGTGTCTCAGTTTACCCCCCTGACTGCCCTCAGATCCCGTAGGGCTTTGTTCAGTCCGGCTGAGGGTCCTGGCCCCTGGGGAACAGCTTGTCCTGATTTAGACCGGGAGACCACCGCATTCCTGGTAGTTTGTGGCCAGCGGGCTGGAATGTGTTGAAGGGCTGCCGGGGAGGGAGGTGGCCACAGTGCTTGGGACTGGGACTCTGCCCCCTTCCTTGGTTCTCAGAGCCTCTAGGGACTTGGCCCAGCTGGACTTGGCATGCCTGGCATCCAGGCCCAGCCCCTGCTCATTCCTGCAGGACTGGGCCACTCCTGCAGGTGGGATCAGCTGCTCCCCGACCCCAAGGCCTTTTTCCCCCCATGTGAGCAGCTAATCCCACTTCAAAGGGTTTAAAAAGGCAATGGGGAAGGGGAGCCCTGTGGGTGGTGGCATAGGTTTTTAATCCCAGCATTTGGGAGGCTGAGGCAGGCAGATCTCTGTGAGTTCGAGGTGGCACATGCCTTTAATCCCAGCCCTCTGGAAGCAGAAGCAGGTGGAGCATAGCAAGCGGATCTCTGAGTTTGAGGCCAGCCTAGTATACAAAGCGAGTTCTAGGGCAGCCAGGGCTACGCAGAGAAACCGCATCTCAACAAAACAAACAAAAAATAAAAAATGGAGAACTGAGACCTGGGGATCCTAGAACCCGCTGTGGTCCTCCACATGGCAGGAGCCAGGCCCACGGGCAGTTCTCTAGGGTCCTTCTAGTCCACTGGAGAACCTATTCCTCCCGTGAGGTGGCCCCTGAGATGCTCAGGGGTAGACAGGTGTGAGCCTGTGGGAAGTGGGTGTGTCTGGGGGAAATCTCAGGGTTTTTTTATTTTAACCCAGTCATGTGGAGACAGTCTTCCTGGGGTGACCTACTGGCTGGAATATTGCTCAGCCATGAAAAATAATAGGCCTCTATGATGTCAGTGGAGGACATTCTGGACGCTGCCCTCAAGTCACAAGACAAAGCCCCCAGCAGATAGGAAGTGCTCAGAGTAGATTAAGTCAGTGGCAGAAGCTGGGATCTGGCTGGTGGTGTAGCTTTGTTGGCACAGTGCTGGCTCTCCTACTGTCTTTGGCCTCATCCATCTGGGAGCTTTGCAGGGTGTGTCCATGCCCCAGCTCAGCCCTGTGCTCCTTGCTTCTCAGCTCCTGTCCAAATATGACCCCCAGAAGGAAGCAGAGCTCCGCAGCTGGATTGAAGGACTCACGGGCCTCTCCATTGGCCCCGACTTCCAGAAGGGCCTGAAAGATGGGGTCATCTTGTGCACGTGAGTGCTCACATGCGCACAGACATCAGCGCTCTCTGCTGCACGGCTTGTGCATTTCTAGTTTTTTCTTTTCTTTTTCTTGTCTTATTGCATAGTCTCTCATTGGGTTTTCATTCTCTTGGCTTATTTCTTGTCTTTATTTGTTTGTTTTTGTTTATTGTCTTTGTTTTTTGGGACAGGGCTTCTCTGTAGCTTTGGAGTCTGTCCTGGAACTTGCTCTATAGTCCGGGCTGGACTTGAGCTCACAGAGATCCACCTGCCTCTGCCTCCTGAGTGCTGGGATTAAAGGTGTGCACCACCACTGCCCAGCTATTGATCTTATCTTATTTTATTTTATTTAGGATTTGCTTCAGTTTTACTTCTGAGTTTGTGTGTTGTGTGCACGTGTGTGTACAAGTGAGAGTGATTGGGCCTGTCTGCCCCTGGGAGTATATGATGTATATGAGTGCACTTACCTCAGAGGCCAGAAGAGGGCGCTATGATCCCTGGAGATGGCTGTGAGTCACCTGACATGGGTGCTGGGAACTGAACCTAGGGCCTGGAACAGTGGCAATCACCCTGACCTCTGAGCCGTCTGTCTGGCCCCTTGTCTTTTTCTGCAGTATTGTAGTCTCCAACTGTGTTTCTCTGTCCCTGTCTGGTATTTCCTTGTACTATTGCGTTCTCTACATACTCCCAGCTGTGAGCAGTCCTACCCTAGGCCTTCTCTTTCCACTTCAGCGGATAATGCTTCTGGAAGTTTCTCCATCTTGCGTGCTATGCATCTGTCGTTTGTATATTCCACAGTTGTGCATGTGAAAAGAAACTATAGTCAAAATTCTTAGATTTCCCCCAAACCCCATGGTTCAAGATTCTATTCCTAGCATCCATTGTTGGCGGCTGAAGGGAAACCGAGGCTGGGTAGAGGCTGTGAGGTGGCCCGGGAAAGTGTGAGTGTGCTGAGGTCAGAATGCCAATGGGGGGATCCTGGGTCATTTCTTCTCAGACTCATGAACAACCTCCAGCCGGGCTCCGTCCCCAAGATCAACCGCTCTATGCAGAACTGGCACCAGGTGAGGAGCTGGCAAGTAGATAGTGGGGATGCCCAGCCCATGTGTACAGCAGAGCTCACCACACTTCCCTGCCTCCTCCCAGCTAGAAAACCTCTCCAACTTCATCAAGGCCATGGTCGGCTATGGCATGAACCCCGTGGACCTGTTTGAGGCCAATGACCTGTTTGAGAGCGGGAACATGACGCAGGTGCAAGTGTCTCTGCTTGCACTGGCGGGAAAGGTAAGGTCCATAGAGGGTTGGTGGGCAGCCCAGAATCACACAGCAAGGCGAACCAGACAAACACAGGCTGGGCCTCCTAAGAGTCACTGTCTGATGTGGGAGGCAGGGAGGAGAGAATCTGCCACCTTTGAACAACAAATTGGAAAGATTGGTAGAGCAGTGGTTAGGTTGGGAGAATACCACGTGAAGAGATGTGGGTGTGTGAGGAGCAAGGAGGAGTCTCTGTGTGGGGCTTGGACAGATGGCTCAGGTCCGAAGGGTGGGGACAGCTGCCTGTGGGGATTGTGTTGGATGTATTTCTGGGGCATTGTATTCACTGACGTGGATTGATGGTCCCCGGCTCCCTTCACCCCCACCAAGGCCAAGACCAAGGGGCTGCAGAGCGGTGTGGACATCGGGGTCAAATACTCAGAGAAACAGGAGAGGAACTTTGATGATGCCACCATGAAGGCTGGGCAGTGTGTCATTGGGCTGCAGGTAGGCACCAACCCAGACGGGTCTAGGCCAAAGGTCAACCTGTGGGTCACGACCCCTGTGGGCCGGAAAGAGCCCTTCACAGGGGTGGCATATAAGATATTTACGTTATGATTCCTAACAGTAGCAAAACCGCAGCTATGAAGTAGCAACAAAAGTAATTTTATGGTGGGCTTGGTCCCCACAACATGAAGAACTGTATTGAAGGTTGCAGCGTCAGGAAGGCTGAGAAGGCTGGCGTCCACACCCTAACCCCCACATTTCCCCTGCAGATGGGCACCAACAAATGTGCCAGCCAGTCTGGCATGACGGCCTATGGTACCCGACGACATCTCTATGACCCCAAGAACCACATCCTGCCTCCCATGGATCACTGCACCATCAGCCTCCAGATGGGCACCAATAAGTGTGCCAGTCAGGTGGGTCCCGCCCCAGGTACCCAGGCTGTTTGTCCGCTGCCTCAGGGTAGCCTCCACCCTGTGTCTTTCTCACTGTGTGTGCTTTTGTGTTGTAGGAGGCCGGTCGTTTGTTCCTGGCTGCTCAGACCCAAAATAACCACGCAGAAACCATATTATTTGCAATACTGTTTGGCCAATAACTTAAGCATATTTCTGGCTAACACTTATATCCTAAACTAACCCATCTCCATTAATCTGTGTATCTCCATGTGGCTGTGGCTTACTGGTAAAGTTTCTACTCTGTAGCTTCTCCTTGACTCCGCCTTCTTTCTCCCAGCATTCAGTTTTGTTTTCCCTGCCTAGCTAAGTTCTGCCTTGCTGTAGACTAAATTAGTTTCTTTATTCATTAACCAATAAAAGCAACACATAGACAGAAGGACCTCCCACATTACTTTTGGACGTGACAACCCTACTCTGTGTCTCAGTTTCCCCAAAGTGTCCACTCCCATCTGAGCTTTTGCCTGTGTCCCTGAGGTTTTGGGGAAGTTTCTGTTCCAGGTGGAGGGACAAGGAGAAAGTGGGGTGCTGGTGCTTACAGGTGGTCAAAAAGTCTGATTTATTTTATTTTTGTGCAGAGGGTTCTGTTTGAGATAGGGCCTGACTATGTAGCCCATAGTCTTGAGCTCTCAGCAATCCTCCTGTCTCAGCCTCCTTTTGCCAGGGTTTCAGGGACCAGGCTGAGGCTCAGTGTATATAGCATTCTGCTACCATTCGTGAGACTTTGGCTTCTGTCCCCAACATGGCACAAAGGGTCATGCACCAGGACTCAGAAAATGGAGGCAGGAGGGTCAGGAGTTCAAGGTCATCTTTAACTACATAGTGAGTTTGGGGCCAGCCTAGTCTACAGAGTGAGTTCCAGGACTGTCAGGACTGTTACACAGAGAAACCCTGTCTCAAAAAACCAATAAATAATAAATAAAAATAGAATAAAAATAAAAGGTTTTAGCTAAGCTTTGGGAATCTTGTGGGAACTGCTGGTATATTGAGGGAATTAGGGGTCCCCTTTCTGAGCCCCTCTCTCTTATCTCCAGGTGGGCATGACGGCTCCAGGGACCCGGAGACACATCTATGACACCAAGCTGGGCACCGACAAGTGTGACAGCTCCTCCATGTCTCTGCAGATGGGTTACACGCAGGGCGCCAACCAGAGCGGCCAGGTCTTCGGGCTGGGGCGGCAGATATACGACCCTAAGTATTGCCCACAGGGCCCAGCAGCTGATGGGGCACCTGTCGGGGGTGACGGCCATGGCAAGGGCCCTGAGTACCTGGCATACTGCCAGGAGGAGGCAAGCTACTGAACACCCAAGGGTGCTGGCTCCCCATATCAGCATCCCTGTGTGGGTTTTTTTTGTTGTTGTTGTTGTTTTGTTTTATGTGTTTTCATTGTGTTGTTTTGTTTTTTGAAACTGGGCCTCACTTTGTGGCCCTCTCTGGCCTGTAACTCACTGCAATCCTCCTGCCTCAGCTTCCTGAGGGCTGGGAGGAGAGGTCTTCATTAGCTGTGCCCCTCCTCACCTGTCATGCCTTGCTTCCTTCCCAGGATTGACCCACCCAGTAAGCAACATGGGGGTACTTGATAGAGTAGCCAGCTATAGATTTCTCAGAAGGCTCTGGAAGAGCCTAAACCCAAAGAGTTTCGGGTTTCTTCATCTCTTCAGTTTGTGGTGTGTGATCCCATGGAAATTGCAGGCAGTTTCAGTGAAAGAAAACAAGGGGTTTTGTGTTTTGTTTGTTCCCCCTAAAGGTATGGGGGTGCACCTGGGCTCTAAATACTGCAGGCATTCTGAGGGACTGCATTTGCTTTTCCAAGACCCCTTGCCCAGGTTCCTCTGGGTTTCCACCTCCCAGGCTCCCACTGCACTGGGCTGATTAGCTGTGCTGGTCTCCACCCCAGCGTCCAGAAGTGCTGCACCCGACCCACAGGGGCCTCTCTGCTTCCAGATAATGTGAAATACGTTGTGTGGACCAAAACCAATAAAAACCTCCGTTTCTAAGAGTAAAGGGTATTCCTGAAGTTGGTGATGACCGAGGGGGGGGGCATTTAGAAGCAGGGGCAGGCCATGCACAAAAGTTAGGGGTAAGGAGGAGAAACTGAGACCCAGTTGAATAAATGATTTAAGGTCAGGGCCAAGGTAGAAGAGAGGCTGTGTCCTTCACAGGCTCCCTCTGAACTCCTATACATCCTCAAAACCGCAACTCTAAAGCCAGGCTAGTGGCTGGGAGATGCATCGAGGTGAAAGGCTCTTGCAGTCCTTGGTTGGCCCCACAGGATGGAAGGCAAGAACAGACTCCAGGAAGTTGTCCTTTGGCCTCCACAGATGTGCCAGGCATGCATGCGTCCTACCCCAATAAACAAATTAAAAATAAAGGTCACTCATGGTCGCCAGCACAGAGGAAACCTCTTCCTCTGAGTTCAAGGCCAGCCTGGTCTACAGTGATTTCCAGGCTTGTCAGGGCTACCAAGGTATAAGCCAGTCTCAAATAAATATTTAAGAAAGAGTCCTTGGGGGCTGGAGAGATGGCGCAGAGGTTAAGGGCACTGGTTGCTCTACCAGAGGTCCTGAGTTCAATTCCCAGTAATCACATCGTGGCTCACAACCATCTGTAATGAGATCCAGCACCCTCTTCTGGCCCAAAGGGATACATGCAGACAGAACACGGTATACTTAATAAAAAAGTGAGAAAGAGTCCTTGGGGAGAGAAGACAGAGGATTCCCCTGTAGGGGCGAGCGGCCTTTTTGAGGTCTGAACTCTTGGGGGTCCTCCACGTGTTTGCGTCCCTGTGAAACCAACGTGACGCAGGCAGAGGTCTACGGTCTCTTTAAGAAAGCCGGCTCTGCGCGCCCAGGCTGAGGTTCCACCTCCTCCAATGGCAGAGATGTGCGAGTGGCAAGTGCACTGTCCAATAGTAGCGCTTGGGGGCGGGGCTGGTGCAGCCCGGGCTCCGGGTTGTGAAGGGCGTCGCCTGCAGTTGAGGTGGGGGCTCCTCTTAAAGGGGTCGCGCACCCCTGCCGCTTCGGGGCGGAGCGGAGGTGGATGGAGTTTAGGGGCCTCGGAACGGTGAGGAGGACCCCAAGAGGGTGGAAGGTGGGGTCTGGCGAATTGGGGTTAGGGTGGGCGGAGCCACGTTCCCTGATACTTAGGGGTTCCAGGCGAGCCCCTACTCTGCCTCGCCCTTTCTTCCCCTTCTCGCGAGTGTGGGTGTGGGAAAACTGATCACTTTCTCACAGCGGGCATCTGGTCACCCAGATCTTGGCCTGCAGTGCCCCGCTTTCCAAATGACTCCGGTCCTCCCAGATTCCCAAATTCCCAGTGGAAGCCGCCAGTTCCCATGTAGATGGTTAAACATTGGTCACTCCCTTCTCTGTCAGCCTCAGTTTCCCTGTCCGAATCATGAAGTAGGCCACAGGCAGAAGTTCGGGGAGGGGCGATGGTCCCAACCCCCCAGCCGGAGGTCGTCTGGTCCAACCTTTAGCACTTGGGGCCGGCCCTCGCTCATCTCCGGTTTCTTTAGGAGCGTGACTCTGCCCCTTTTTGAGCCTCAGTTTAACATGGAGGGCCAGGTGGACGTGAGACTCGGTCTGCAGTGGAGACAGAGGCTGCGGGTCTCACCGTGGGTGGCTGGGGGCCGTGGGAACCGAGGCTCAGGTCCTGGATGAGGCTGAGGGTGGAGGTCAGAATCCGAGAGCTTAAATCCAAGCTCCGCCCCCTAAGAATGCGAACAGGGTCTTCCAGACCCTGTCCAGAGCGATAGCCCTTCCAGCCAATCATCTACGAGGATGGCTGCGGGCCGCGCTCCCATTGGTCACCCCTTGATGTTGCAGTGCTCTCTTTACTGGAGATTCCTGCAGCTCAGGGCGAAGGGTGGATGACTCACGGTGGGTTGAAGGATGAAGACCAGAGACCATCAGGCATTTGCCTTGAGCCACACAGCTCACCCTTAGCCTATTTTGCTCTCCTTTCTGCCCTGTTCTTCGTCCAGAGTCGTCATGGCCTTCTGCACACAGCTGATGCTCCTCCTGTGGAAAAATTACACGTATCGAAAGAGACAACCGGTAAGGCCGAGATATGCAGGTGTGGGGCAATGGTAGCTGTCTGTTCATCATGGTCCCACAGAGTCTCTACACATTTTCCACCCCAGATCCAGCTACTGGTGGAGCTACTGTGGCCCCTCTTCCTCTTCTTCATCCTGGTGGCTGTCCGCCACTCCCACCCTCCACTGGAGCACCACGAATGTAAGAGCCACTGTGTGCGCCGGGCGGTGGTGGCGCACACCTTTAATCCCAGCACTCGGGAGGCAAAGGCAGGTGGAGCTCTGAGTTCGAGGCCAGCCGAGGGGACACAGAGAAACCCTGTCGAGAAAAAGGAAGAAAGGAAGGAAGGAAGGAAGGAAGGAAGGAAGGAAGGAAGGANGAAGGAAGGAAGGAAGGAAGGAAGGAAGGAAGGAAGGAAGGAAGGAAAAAGAGGCCCACTGTGTATCGTGGGAGAAGGACAAACCTCTCCTGCCAAGCCTCGAGCTGGGGTTGAAATGGGTGATCATCTACGAGGGAGGGTGACTCGAGCTGGTGCCTCTTCCCACAGGCCACTTTCCAAACAAGCCGCTACCATCTGCGGGCACCCTGCCCTGGCTGCAGGGCCTTATCTGCAACGTGAACAACTCCTGTTTCCAGCAGCCAACGCCTGGCGAGAAGCCGGGGGTCCTGAGCAACTTTAAGGATTCCCTGTGGGTAAAGTGGGTGGGTGGGGGCTGGCTCATGAGTGGGGTTCGGGACTTGAGCCCCAGCTCCCATCTCCTGTCTGCCCCCAGGATCACTAGGCTCCTTTCTGATGCTCATGCAGTGCTGGGGGGCCGCAGCATTCGGGAGATGCTGGCTGCCCTGGGGAAACTGATGCCCCTGCTCAGAGCCATGGGAGCTGGAGGTAGAGGAAGACGGAGCCCTCTGTGGATCGGGCAGGGGGTAGGGGAGGGAGCACCTCAAGCTGAGCTTTGCCTAACATTGGCATCCCCTCCCTTCAGCCTGGCCACCAGAGAGTAACCTACTAAACAAGCAAGCGTCAGTGACCGCTGAGCTCAGAAAGATCCTACAAGGGGTGAGGAGGGGTTGGCATGGTGAAGGACTCCTGGAATGAGCCCCTTCCACCCTCCCGCACCTCATTTGTAAAAGGGGTGTGATGGATGGAAGCTGAGATGGGGCTTAGTGGGGGGAGCAGAGCGCTCACCCGCCCAGTACTAAAGAAACCATGGACTCCCAACTCCTCTGGCATCTCAGCACTCAGGAGGTGGATGTCAGATGATCAGGAGTCCGAAATCATCCTTGGCCTGAGGACCAATGAGCCGTCCAACCAGGTCTCTGCCACTTTGCTCTCTTGCCTGCAGGCATCCCTGGAACCTGTGCTGGGTGAAACCCGGGATTCCATGAGGGCGTTCTTGAATGCCACCAGGGAGCTTATGCAGGAGGTGAGAGGTCCCAGCCAGTCTCCACCCTGGCCAGGAAGCCTAAAGGGGCACCCGACTGGGTCCCTTCCCTTCTTCAGACTCCAGTGTGTGGTGGTACTTTGCATTCCAGAGGCTGGGCGGGTCAACTGTGAGCTTGAGGCTGTCCTGGGTTACAGAGTGAGGCAATACCTCAATCAATCAACCAAACAGACAGAAGGGCTGGCGATGTAGTTCAGTTATTTGAGTGCTTGTAGAGCATTTGCCCAGCATGCATGAAATCCTGGATTCTACCCCTAGCTCCCCATAATGCTCCTGTCATTCCAGCCAGCTACATGAGACTATGTTTCGATAAAATAAAATAAATAAACAAAAAGGGGGTTTGGGACATTCTGCAGGTGGTGTCCAGCACCACCTGGTGACCTTTCTCTAGCTCCTGGTGCTGCCCAGCCTGCTGGAACTCCGAACTTTGCTGCAGAGGCCCCGAGGGTCAGCTGGTTTGCTGGAGCTGGTTTCAGAGGTCTTCTGCAGTACCAAAGGGCCCAGCAGCCCAGGGGGCCTCTCCCTCAACTGGTATGACACCAGCCAGCTCAACGAGTTCATGGGTCCAGAGCTGACCCCTTCTCAGCCTGACATCAGCCTCAGTGAGTCACTACAGCGGAGTTGGGTTCTGCATGGGCCTGGTGGAGGGTAGAGGGATGCAGTGAGACCTCATGTTACTCCCCCTCAATACTAGGCCCTGCCTGCTTCAAGTTCATGGGGACTCTGGGTGACCATCCTGTGTCATTGCTGCTCTGGAGGCGCCTGAAGCCATTGATCCTTGGGAAAATCCTCTTTGCCCCTGACACAAACTTCACCAGGAAGCTTATGACCCAGGTGAGACACAGGAGCCACTGGGGGACAGCGATCTACACAGTACCTGTAGTCAGGTTGCCAGTAACAGTGAATAAGTCTTAGATGTGGTGCTGGGGGCGTGGTCAAAGTGGAGCCCACCTAGAATCCCCCAGTGAGGGGGCTGGGGGTATGGTCAGGGTGGAGCCCCACCTAGAATCACCCACTGAGTGGCTGGAGACATGGTTGGATAGAACTCCCTGCCTAGGATTTCTCAGTTAGGAGCTCTGGGGGAGGGGAGGGCTCAGTGCTGAGGGGGGCGGTCACCTGGTATACTTCCCTAGAACTCAACATACAAAGAAAAAAAATTAAAAAGTAAAACACAAGCTAAAGCGGCGACTCTTTAGAACCTGACTGTATAGGTTTATTATCCCAGTACTCAGAAGGAAGCTGAGGCAGGAACATGTGGAGTCCAGCCTAAGCTATAGTGGGAGACACTGTCTCAGAAATAAGAAAAGCCCCGTGTCAGTGGTGCACACCTTTAATCCCAGCACTTGGGAGGCAGAGGGAGGCGGATCTCTGTGAGGGACACAGTGAGACTCGGTGATGGTGATGATGACAACGATGGAAGGAGGTCCAGAGGTGGAGGGGCAGAGCATGGCCAGGATCAGAGCAGGTGTGTGGAAGGCAGCCTCGAGCTGATCTCAGATGCCCATTTGCAGGTGAACCGGACTTTCGAGGAGCTGGCTCTGTTGAGGGATCTACAAGAGGTCTGGGAGGTGTTAGGACCCCAGATCTTCAACTTCATGAATAACAGTTCAAACGTGGCCATGCTTCAGGTGGGCTGGGCTGGAGGCAGCCTCTTCCGGAGGAAGGGGGGACAGAGGCCCCTCCTCACCTGTCATTTCCCCCTCCCCCAGAGGCTGCTGGAAGTGGTGTACTCAGGGCCAGGGCAGGAGCAGCAGACATCCAGAGGCCAGAAGCAGTTGGAGACTGTCAGAGATTTTCTGGACCCTAGTAGGGGTGGCTACAGCTGGCAGGAGGCCCACGTGGACATAGGTCACCTGGCAGGAATACTGGGCCAAATAACAGAGGTGAGGAGTTGTCATAGATAGTGGAGTGTGGGCCAGGCGGTGGTGGCGCACGCCTTTAATCCCAGCACTCAAGAGGCAGAGGCAGGCAGATCTCTGTGAGTTCGAGGCCAGC
>LOEQ01001190.1:492139-511926 GCA_001685075.1 Bramus lutescens
TTTTCCATTTTATATTTTTTGCTTCTTTGTCAAAAATCAGGTGTTCATAGGTGTGTGGATTAATAGCTGAGTCTTCAATTCGGTTTCATTGGCCTCCTGTCTGTTTCTATGCCAATACCAGGCTGTTTTCAGTACTGTAGCTCTGTAGTAGAGTTTGAAGTCAGGGATTGTGATGAGAAGCTATTAATATATTCTTGTCTCACTCAGTGAAACTATGTTAAAATTTTAAAGTGATTGGGCCTGGCAAGATGGCTCCGTAGGTGAGGATGCTTGCTGGTAAGCCTGATGATCTGAGTTCCATACACAGAAGTTATACGGTGGAAGTAGGGAATGGACTCCTCTGACCTCTACCACATGCTGTGGCATCTGGTGTCCCTCTGATTCATAAAATAATAGCATGGCAAATTGTAATTAAAACTTTTTCTGCCATTTATGTTTAGGCTTTTTTTTGCCTGGATAGTTATGGATGGATAGCTAGCTGGTCATGTGCTAAGGAGTAGGTAATGGTTACTCAGAGGTCTCATACCTGCTAGGAAGTATTCTACCCCAGACCTCTGCTTTCTTTCTATTAATTGCCTTCCTCAGTTGATTTTGCTCATTTCATTGTGCATTCAAGAAGAGATGACAAGGTATCATTGTGCCATAAGCATTCTAAAACAATTACTCTAAGAGAGTCTTTAAATGGTTGGATAGGCTTAGCATTGTAAAACAATTACTCTAAGAGAGTCTTTAAGTGGTTGGAGAGGCTTAAGTTTTTGAGTCAAAATTTTGGATATGGAGATTTTTCAGATCTTATTTGGCTAACTCAAAATTACCCAAATCAGTTCTAGAGAATGGTTCCTGGTGGCTGCTACATTTGTCCTCTGACTTTTTTAAAATTCCTGGTCACTTTTTCAAATAATTCTGGGAGAATTTTAATAAAAACAAAGTGAAGAGAATGATGATTTATTCACAATGTTTCCCCTCCTCCTCTTCCTCCTGATTTTATTTGTGGAAAACAGGTTGTGCGGCGGGCGTCGTCTTCTTCACCTAAACTGAGAGAATCCTCGTGCTCTTTCTCCTCTCTGGAGACTGCAGGAAAGGCACCCAGCCGGGTTTCTTCCTCGGGATCTAAAGAAAGACAGTCCTGGCTCGACATAGTCAACAATGCGTCTGCTGCTGAAGATGCGGGGCATCCCCTGACACTCACTGTACAGGTTCACACACCTTCAGAGGCGAGCACTTGCCTTGCCCCAGAAAACAGCTCCATCACTTCTGAAAGTGGTTTTTTGAACTCTTTATCTAGCGATGACACTTCTTCCTTGAGCAACAATCAAAACCATCTGACAGTTCCAGACAGAGCTGCCGGCTCAAGGACGGCGGACAGAGGTAAACCAGGAAATTGCTTGCCCTTCTTTACATGGTGAATATTTGTTGGGAGTATTAGAGAACTCTGATATAAATTTGTAACTAAAATGTTTAAACACATGAACGGTGATTTAATAATTAGTCACATGGGGCTTAGCCTCCAGCTCCTTTTGTAGAGTTTGCCTGTGGCAGCTCCTCTTGCTACGTCATGAATTGCCTGTTATAAGGTCAGTAATCAAATGCTTTAGACCAGTGGTTCTCAACCTCCCTAATGTTCCCATCCTTTAATACGGTTCCGGATGTTGTGGAGATCTCAACCATAAAGTTTTTCTCGTAGCTGCTTCACAACTGTAATTTTGTTATTGTTATGAATCATAATGGAACCATCTGTGTTTTCCAGTGTCTTAGGTGACCCCTGTGAAAGGGTCCTTTGATCCACAAAGGGGTCATGATCCACAGGTTGAGAACCACTGCTTCAGACTATGAGGCAGGGAGGTATGTGACCATAATATAACACTTTTCTGTCAATTTGAGAATGACCTCCTCCTTTTTTGTTGGTTCCGTCGTCTGTGCTCTGCGGGTTTGTGGAATTAAGCCCCAGGGATCTGTGGGATGGATTTATATTGCTTGGATATTGTCAAATGGGTTTAGAGTAGCCATTGGAGAGGGCCAATGAGTTGTTTCCTAAGAGTATCTGTGTGGTTACTAGAAGGTAAAATCTTCACATGCATTTTGGAGGGCAGCGCTTTAATACAGAGGAGGCAGAAGCTTTTATTCCTGGAGAGCAACTTTCTCTTAACAAAGGATACGGCTATGTGTAGAAATCAATAATGTTTCTTTAAATATTCTGTGATAATGCTCATATTTGATTCATGACATTCATGACAAGTCTTTTCTAATTATGCCTCATTCATTCTGGTGTAAACAAGCTTATCTGGTATGTCCGTGAGCCAGTAGAGAATGATGGATTTGCACCATAAGTTTTCAGTGTACTGCTGAAAGTTAGCTTGCTAAATTCAAGCACGAACTTGCAGGAGTTGCCCAATGATATGGACAACAGCTCTTTCTCCCCTACTCTAAGGAGGGAGGTTGTCCTTAAGTTCTCAACTTTGGGGACTGGAGCGATGGCTCAGTAGTTTAGAACACTTGTTCTTTTGGGACAGGAGTTCAGTTCCTAGCACCCATAATTGGTGGCTCACAATCACCTGCACCTTAAGCCCAAGGGGGTCTTATATCCTCCTCTGGCATCCCTGCACACACACACACACACACACACACACACACGCACGCACACACACACACACAGAGACAGAGAGAGAGAGAGAGACATGAATAGATAATAAAATCCATTCTTTAATGAAGTATCCATTTTTCAGATATACTCTACTAATGTAATTTTTCAAAGAGGATAATTTAGGCCAGGGATCACAGCTGTAGTCCAGGGTGTAAGTGTGTGTGTGTTGTTTTAATATATGTGAATTTGAACATCCAGGCTAGTAGCTCATTCTCAAAGTCGCCCCAGGTGTCATTGCTCTCTATAGATTTTTCTGTGGGTGCTTTACATTAAATAGTATTTTATATGGATAACTCCAATCTGGGCCAACTACTCAGCTTTCATTAGAAAACTTTAACTGAAGAATGAAGTGACTGGCAAGCCAAACAGTTTCTAGAGGTGGAAGAGTAGGTAGGATGGGTAAGAGACAGGACACATTACCATTGAAGAAGAAGGCAGAGATGCGGATTGTTCTAAAAGGGATGGAAGGAGTGTGCTCTATCTGGCCACAAATACATGGGGGATGGTGTACAAACAAAGTATTGTGCTTGATTGTTTCTCCCCAAGCTTATACAACTGATGCCAGGAGTATAATCAAATGGGAGGTGTAAACATGAGTTAAGAAACATCTTTTTGAAATTATGAGCTGTTCAAAGTTAAGGTGACTTGTACCTGTATGTCCTCATCATTTGAAGATGGCCATTTTCATTGAGAGTAGAGTGTGTATTATGTAGTGATAGTATTTTTGTTCTTGTGACAACACAAGGAATTTCCAAGTGTTGATCTTAAGTGACCTTTGGTTTGGTGCTTACAAGGTGCAGCTATGGCCTTGCACACAGCCAAGAATAAATGGGCAGCACAAAGTAGATTAAAGGTTTGTTTGTTTTTAAAGGACATGAAGTTGGAAGGGTAGGGATGAGGATGTGGAGCTTGAAAGAGCTGTGGAAGAGGAAGCGAACATGATCAAAACACGGTACAAAGCTCTCATAAAATAAATCAACAACTGAAAATAACTGTAAAAAAGAAGATGCTGATGGTAAGAATGGGGAAACCAAGCCAACTATTGTTTCCCCTTTAAGAACTTATTTATCTGATTAGAAAAAGAAGTAAAAAAAAAGGGCGTTGACAAGATGGCTCAGCAGGTAAAGCGCTTGTTATATAAGCCTAAGAACCCAAGTTTGAGCCCCTGGCCAAACATAAAGGCAGAAGAAAAGAGTTGACTCTAAAAATTTGTTCTTTTAATCTGCGTATATATTGTGGCACATATGTGCACACTCACACCTCCTACGTATGCAATAATAGTAAATAAATAAGTTTAAAAAGAGGTAGAAATAACCCTCTCCTCTTTGTGGCAATCAAGACTTCCAAAACATCAGAGATGCTAAAATTCCATTTGCGTTCTTTCTCAAGAGATAACCCTACAGATTGAGTTTCCCTTTAGGATTAACAGACAGAGTCACAAGAAGATGCTTGTGTTTCTCATC
Organism: Bramus lutescens; assembly: GCA_001685075.1. NCBI lineage: Eukaryota > Metazoa > Chordata > Mammalia > Rodentia > Cricetidae > Bramus > Bramus lutescens. The sequence continues at coordinate 496,244 of LOEQ01001190.1, forward strand.
CATGCCTAAGTGCCATCCTGGGAATTCATGTGCTGAGAAATCCAGCTGGGAGCCAACAGCTCTTTTAATCTAAGAATAAAGAGACCTGGTAGTAATCAGTTTTGAATTACACACAGAATGACCAACAAAATCTAGGTGATTTTTCAAACAGCTTGATGCAAAGGTATTTCTCCTGGTAGAGAAAAAGAGAAAATGAAGTTATTTTCCCTCACTAGTTTGATGGCAGTTGCCATATGTTGGAGAATTCTTGCTGCTGATTTTCTCCTGCTGTTGGGGATTTGGTTTCATTCCCAGAAGAGCTGAACCACATCAAGTCATCTCCATGGAAACGGCAGCCCAATCTTCCCTTGTGATTGCTGTGACTTGATGTTGAGTAATCAAATTGGGTGTTGCGCATGTCTGTGTTTGCCCATTGGAGAAGAAGGTAGCTTTTTTGTGTGACTTCTAAAAAATGTTGTTTTAACTTTCCAGTGTGGGGAGAAGTCTCTGAAATTCCAGTGTCTAAAATGCTATGCTGAGTAAAACGGTTTTAGATCAGGCTTGAAGTTTCAGTGTCATCCATGAGAGGAGTTAAAGTGTTAGAAGACTAAGATCTAGTCTCGAGACACATTTTCTGGGAAAGAGGCTTTTATCCTAGCAAAGAATCTTAAAGGTTACTAACTGAGTTCTGAAAAGAGCAGACAGCGTGTATTATAGCCTTTCTTTTATCTAGACAATGGAAGAAATATTTTGCAGTTGGTATGCAATTAGAATTGTGGTTGCTAGAATTTTCTTCTGAATTCAGATATCTTTTTAGACATGTCTCGCTGTAGTGTAAACCATTAGAAACAGGGGAGGGGATGTTCATCGCATGGGCTTGTCTTTCTCTGCTGCAGCTTTCAGACTGCAATGACTCTAGGGATTCTCCCCCAAGCCGCTCAACAAAGCGTAGCTGGAGAAGAGGTGGTGGGGTTAATGGCATGCTCATCTCATCTCTAGTTTTCTACGGGCTCTTCCTTTCTTTGGGGAGTGACTTTTTGACCATTGTTGTGAAATGTAAGATTTGCAAGTTGATTAAAAAGAAACTAAGTCTGTTACTGAACTCAACTCAATTTAGCATTGCCGTTATTATTATGAAGATGGTTCTAACACGTACTCACATACTAACACAACTCTAAAGTGTAAAGATGAATGTATTAAAACTCCTTCACATCTAGTGGGGTGAGTGGGAGGATAAGACATGATTAACAAAAGAAAGCCAGGCAGAAAAGTGTCACAGAGGAGATACACAGGGCTTTACCAAAATAGGTACAAAAGAGTCCTGTGCATGGAAGTGGGACAGGGGAAAGGGAGGTAGAGAGGACATTGGGTCAATATTGAATGATGGGTGAGGCATCGTTATCCAACAGATAATACATTTGTAACTGAGGTTATGACATACAGGGACCTGTAGTTTCAAATGCTCCTTTAGTCTTAGACCACAGGCTTTCATAGGATAAAGGGAAGTCAGAACTAAGGGGGTTAGGAAGCCTCTGAGGTGCTCAGGGTAAAGGTAGAGATTGGAAACAAAGGAGAGATGGAGGAGTCTGCGTCCTGCCTCATCTCAGTCACTGTGTGCTTAGAATTTCATTTAGTTCAGAGAGTATTTCCCAGTGATCTTATTTTGGAGTAGAATGAGAAATGATTTTAACGTGGTGATAAATATTTACTAATAGGAACATCTTGTATATGTGACAGTGGGCTGTCATGGCTTAGATCTCAGGCATGGATGGCTGACTCCCTATGTCTTTCCTTGCTCTCCATGAAGCGCCAAAGATCTCTCTCAAATACCATAAAATAAACTGACTAGGTTGTCTGCAAACCCACCCATGCCCTGTAACTAGGCCATCCGCGGTACTTATATTTTGGTTGCTTTTTTTTTTTTGTTTTATCCCTTCTTAGTTCTATACTTTCTACTGGGACTGAGGACGTAGGAGTGGCAGGCTGTGCCAACTCACCGGAAGAGGAGTTCTAGAGCTGGTGACAAGTGGAATCTAGATTCCAGGGGTAGGAATGGGTGACAGCTGGAAAGAAGTAGAAGCCAGAGTTATAAATCGTAGCTCATGGTGGAAGACGGGCGTGCACACCGGAAAGCACGGGTGGCGAAGGCGCAGGAGAATGCCCTGTGTTGAGAAGGGCATCTTCAGGGAGAGGTTTTTATGTAAACGCGTTCATAAATTGAAAAAGTACGTTAAAAGAAGTCTGCTCTGGGGCCTGACTACACCAGATACACCCCTGCGCAAGGCTGTGACTCCTCAGATTAGAACACAAACTAAGTTCTCGAGAGAAGAGAGGCCTCTGATGTGTTTCATGTTGGAAACTCCTCTAAAGGCCCTGCTACCAGGATTGTGCTTTATCAACCACTCTTGAGTATTTCTTCTTTTCTATTCTATGCACAGAGTTTAGAAGAACACACTGAAAGGAAAGTCAGGGGACATTTTGCTATCTGATGGTAGAGTCATTTCTGACTTCACCGTTAGGCTATCGATTATGCAGAAGTTTGTATTGGCTCATCATAAGGTATAGTGGGCGTGAGTGGATTTGAGAAACACCACAATGGTCTTCAGTCATTTCTGTTTCTTTCTTATAACTCCTTTCTGTTTATAGATACATGTTTGGTTTTTCTAGTTCTTTCCATGTCTGTCTGCACGTTTCGATCTTTAGTGTTTCTTTATGGAGGATAATTTGTTAGGGTGAAAAGCATCATTTGCACGGGCTAACATCACACACACACACACACACACACACACACACACACAGTAGCCACCATCTTAGCTTTCCTCTCCACTGTTGCTGAAATTTGTTCCTTTCCATTGCTTTCCAGCACTTCATTGTTTGAAAACACCATGAGAAGCCTTATCTGTTGGTGAACACAGTTCTCACAGCTTTGGGCTACTGTGTGAAATGTTGATGGAAGCATACACTTCAAATTCACAGGCTTAGCTTTTAAACAAGGCTGGACTTGTAGAGAGCCTGAGCAGCAAGCACTCTCTCCTCCTTGCCCCATTGTCTAACATTTCACATGCGTGTGGTTCACTTCTCACAGCCTGAAACAGATATGGACATATTCCTTCTGAGTACCCTACACTCCGGCTCAAATTCATGGCCTCTTCCCCTTTAGTTATTATTGTTGCCCTTTATATACACACATATGTATATACACAGCATGTAAATACACACACACACACACACACACACACACACACACACATTTATATACAACCTACTGAGTCCCTGGAGAAAATAGATTCTTTTTACCTTAGCAGCTATTGACAGTCTTCATCTAGGGGTAGGGCCTTAAGACATCCATGTTGGCATGTCAGTTGGTGTCATCTGTGCAAATCTTGTTTAGGCAACCATGTTGTTAAGATTTCATGGATGCAGTTCCCTCTGCTATGTAAAGGACACTGTCTCGCTACAGACATCTTGGATCTCTCATGCTTGCAATCTTTGTCTTCCTTTTCTGGAATGTGCTTTGGGCCTCAGGCATGGGGGTTGCATTGTAGAGGTATCAACTGGGTCTGTGCACCCCACAGAAATACATATATGTTCTTATGAATTGAAGCCTGTAGTTGAGAGTTCCCTTTTTGCCTTGAAGCTTTGTGCGTCTGATTATATGTGATGTCATGTTTCCCCACAACAGTCTCACAGAAGTCTGGCATATTAAGTGTCCCCTATGCTTCTTCCCTACCTACTCCTCTCCAAGCATCAGACAGCTGCTAATCTTTTGGGGGCTGCTTTTAGTTTTACCAAAACACTATCTCACTTTATAGCCCAGGCTTTTGTGAAACTCACTAGGTGGTCCAGTCAGCCTCAAACTTGTGTAAATCCTGCTGTCTCAGCTTCCAAGAATGTTGGAATTACAGGCATGTGCCACAATTCCTGGACAATCTTTTTACTATCTCTTTGGTGTTATTTTTTCTGATGTCATGTGTTTAAAGCCATAGAGATATAGCCTTTTCAGATGGACATTTTTTTCCATCTGGTATAGAAACAAGATTTTCCCATGTCTTTCCATGGCTTGATGCATTTATTTTATTATTTTATTTTATTTTATTTTTGTTTTTTTTAAGGCAGGGTTTTTCTGTAGCTTTGGAACCTGTCCTGGAACTAATTCTTTTAGACGAGGTTGGCCTCAAACTCACAGAGATCTACCCACCTCTGCCTCCTGAGTGTTGGGATTAAAGGCATGTGTCACCGCCGCCTGGCACGACACATTTTTTAAAGAATTACTGAACAATATTACATTGGGTAGATTGATCTAATTTTGTCTGTTCAACTATGAATGACCTCAGAGCTATTTTTAAGTTTTTAGAATGAGAGTTAAGCCTTCAGGTGACCCCTGTATGCAGCTGTGAATAGCTGCAAGTTGCCAGCTCCTTTGGGTAAATACCAAGGTGGGCCATTGCTGAGTTGTATAAGAATGCATTTAACTTTGTAGGAAACGATAGGCTATTTTGCAGCATCTCTGATGTTCTACACTCCCACTAGCAATGGATTTGAGTTCCCATCGTTCCTCAGGCTAAGTACTGTTTGCTGTTTTCAGGCATCACAGTTTGAATAACATTTTTCCAGAAAACCATGTGCTAAAGCTTAGTCTCCAGCCTGTGACAATACTGTGAGGTGTGGAACCTTGGAGATGAGGGCAGCTGGTGGAAGGAAATTGCTTACTGGGGGCCTATAGCACCTTAAAGGGACTTTTGATTAATACCACTTTTACATCTTAAGAAACTCCTTCCCACACTGATTCCTTCCCACACTGATTTTTATGTGTTGTGATATTTGTATGTGGTTTTATTATTCTCTCTCTCTCTCTCTCTCTCTCTCTCTCTCTCTCTCTCTCTCTCTTTCTCTCTCTCTGTGTTGCACATGCACTCATGTGTGCACATGCATGAGGAAGCCAGAGTTTTATGTTCAGTCTCTCTTTTAAACTTTGAAAGTGAACCCTTTCTTGAATCTGGATCTCTGCTTTCCTAGGCTGTCCCCCGACCAATGACCTTCAGCGATTCCCCCTCTTTCCACCTCATGTGGGGTTACAGATGCTTGTCTTGCACTGCTGACCTAGTTTTTCGTGTGGGTTCTCTCAGTCTAAACTCAGGTCCTCATTCTTGCTCCCCTGGCACTTTACCCACTGAACCATCTCCACAGCTCTCGCACTGATCTTATGAGGCTATTGTTTCCTGCTGTATGAATGGTCTGAAGTCACTTTTCCATGCGCCATCGACAAGATGCAATCATGCCTGGCTTTATCCACAAGTGTAACGTCTTCCCCTGCCCTGTATCTTCTATTTTAAACACACTATTTTTCCTAGATGTTCTCCTAAGTCCTCAGGGGCTTCTTTTCTTATCAGTCTGTTTCTCCCATCTGTAGGCATCCATCTCATCTAGTCAATAGTCTATTGTTTTTCTGCCCTGCCTCACTCTATTCTTTTAGTTTTTATTGAACTCTTATTATCTAGGAAAGTATATTTTTTTACCTTGTTCTTTTTAAAGGGTGTTTGGTATGTTATTGATCATTTTAATTTCCAGAGACTTTCTATACTTGTTTATGGTTTGTGTACACACACATTCCAACACACATGCACAGATACACAAACACACATTCTTGGGTTTGGATTGCGTTGTGTCTTTGGAATCAACTGGAGGGAAGTATAAATTGTTATGATTTAATATTTTTTCAATTTATGAAATTATTCTTTTAACCTTTTATAGTTTATCTATTTTATTACATCTTGCAATAAAATTTTATGATTTCTATTCTTCTCTATAGAAGATCTATTTTGTTAATTTTTACAAGTTATAATTTAAATGCTACTTTAAGATATATATTTATTTTATTTGTAACATTTCATCACTGGTAATATGGAATTAAGCTTTTGGTTTCTCTTGCTCATGTGTTGTCCTGCTAATGGCTGAACTCAGAGCCTTTCATATTCTAACCAGGTGGCTGTCACTGAACCACACTCATCCATGATTATGTAAGTGCATTTGAGATGAAGTGTATTTGTAAAAATTTTAACTTTTTCCTTTAACTCTCATATATATTTATGTCTTTATAGATATGCCTATAAATGTATCATGTATATTTTTATACCTTATATTAATATTTTATTATATTAATTAGTATATTCATATTTTATTAGATAAACACACACACATATATTCATGCCTCTGTGAATGATAACAATTTTGCTCTTTTATCTCCAGACAGTATTTGTCTTATTTATTTTTCATGTTTTGGGAAGGCTGTGCAGCCCATATGTCTATGAATGGTATAATGGGCACTTTGTGGGGTGGTTGGTATCATAAACAATGTTTCTCCATCACCACAAACCTAGAGACGGATTTTTATTTTCACTTTCTCTTTATGAATGAAGAAAGCAGAATTTAAGATGATAGGGCAAATTGCTTCAACTAGTAATGTAAGTATTTAAGGTGGGAATCTCCCCAGGGAATGTAGTTCTGCTTCAGTCTTGTTCTGAGCTCTGGGGTGTCCCTAGCAGTGTTTAGACTGCATAGGACCCCAGGACCTTTGGAAGAAATGACAGGTCAGAAGCTACAGGATGAATGAATAAAGGCATTAGTTTGTCTAGCTGGATGGACTAAGGGTCAGGAAGAGGTGTGATAAGGAACTTGATTCTCTGTGTCTGTAAAAAGCACCTGAAATATCCTGGACCAAAATACCAAGCCAATCTGCAACAATTTTATGTCCACATTTATTGAGACATTACATGTTGTCCAACCAAACAAGTGAGCTCTTAAACCACACAACTCTACTCTGGACAAGCATTCAGAGCTTGGGGCTGATTGGTGGCACCTGGGACCTGCTGCAATCCAGGCCTTCACATTTGGGCCTGAAAACACGAAGTGACCGTTGGGATTATTCTCAGACATTATTCCATCTGGGAATAAGCACAGTGGTAATAAACACTAGAAACTTGAGCATCCATGTCACGTCCATCCCAGGGCTGCACCTGTGGGGAGGCCTGTGCCACCACCCCCAGCTTACGTTACCAGGTGTGTACCCCCCCATGGCTCTCCTTTTTACATGGTCTCAGGAACGATCTCAGGTCCTCTCGCTTGTGAGACAAACTCTTTGTTTACCAAGTCACTTGCTCAGCACTCTCGTTCCCATTTCTAACCACTCACGCCTTTATTATAATCATATCTTCGGCTTACACACACGGGCTGTGTACACAACTCCCCCGATGCAGAATGGAAGGGCTTCCGTTATCTGTCCAGCTCAGACTGAGTGGTCCTACATCTCTGGTCATCCTCTGAATTTCCCACCCTTTAAGCAGGAAACCTGGGCACCTCAGCACACAAAGCTCTGAGTAGACCCTTTTCCTTTGCGGGAGTAGTGAAAGCAGGATCTGAATAGTCAGCTAGTTGCTGCTGCTCCAGTATCTGCAGACTGTCGGGTTCAAGGGTCTCCACTGAGCTTTATGAAGATTGAACTACACCGCCCAGACTGTATTCACAGGATATCATAATATGGGAATGATAACCTTGGGTATAAACCCATGTTTGGACCATGCTGTGTTTGTAGGATGTCATAGCATAGGGAATGATAGCCTTCGGTTTATAATCCACGTTGTCTCCTTGCGCCTTTGTCAAGCTCTGTGATCTTTCATCATGTTGACATTCTTTTCTTGAAGCCAGTGCTGCAGAGGCTCCTTTCCAGGGCTGTGGGAAGATACTGAGGGGCTGATGGTAGATGCAGTGCCCGTCAGAGAAGGAAAACAGCGCGTGGCACCTGCTCCACTTGCAGCGGCAGAGTCTGGAGACTTGTCCCTTGGAATGATGCTCTCTTATGTGCTCGGTCAGAAGCACTTTTAGGTTCAAATTAGCTGTCTAGATTTGTTCTTATTTGAGGATTTTAAGTCTGCATAATTCAAGCCTTACTGTGTTGTCAGATTGCCTAATTACCACATAAAGAATGAGTATAAGAGCCTTTTGATTTCTAGGCATCAGGTGTTATATATTAAATATTATTTTTTAGGATATGCAGTGTGTACATATCATTATTTTCTTGTTGGCCTTGTTGGTGACAGGTGTCTTCCATGGCATTTCTTTTCTTGAGCACTAGAATATTGCATGTGAAACTTGTAGTGCTTTTTTTCTCCCTCGTACTTTCCAAATGTTCTACACTTGAAGATTAAAATGATCTCCCTTAGGATATTATTTGGACTTTTCAACTCTCTAAAAGGTTTCTTTTTCAAACCCGGGTATAAAATCTGGTGCATGAATTTATCTCCTGTCTTCTGAAGCCAGCTTTTGTGTTTTAAATAGAAAACAAACAGCCACATTCTAGAAAGCACAAGCAAGACCAAAAATAAGATACTGGGGGAGGCAGAGTTGAAAATACAGCATTTCAAGAGATAATCTGCATACAGTGTTCTCGACAGGCAAATTCTGGGCCTCCGGGAGCTGTCCTGGCCTGCCAGAAGCAGACAATAGGGTAGCACGTAGGAGGAGGAAGTCACACATTCATTTTGCACAGTCTTGGGAAGGAGAGAACTTCTAAGCATTAGTTAAAATGATGGTATGTTTCCAATCTTGCTATAAGGGACCTATGATGTAGTTATCTTTTTTTAGATCTTTGTATTTCATTTCATATGTATGAGTGTTTTGCATGCATGTATGTGTGTGTGCCACATGTGCCTGGTGCTGCAGAGATCAGAAGGTTTTCTGATGCCAGAGAGCCTGTAACTGGAGTTACAGATGGCCCTGAGTCACCATGTGGGTGCTGGGAATTGAATCTAGGTCCTCTCCAAAAGCAACAAGTGCTCTTAACCACTGAACGAACTCTCCAGCCCCAAAGACCTTGGAGACATGCAGTCCATCCCTTTTTGATTCTAACTGGCTCAAATCTGGAGAAAGTTTACTGGTCTTTGACACATTCTGAGTTAGTCTAGCTGACGTCTAGTAACAACAGTTACTTCAGATTCCTTTCTATTCACCCTGTGGTGTAGTGGTGCTTACCAGCCCTGATTTGAGGTATACTTCATTTGAATAGAGCTGGATTGCTTTCCTTTTTTCTTTAGGATATATCCCAGAGACAGCCAGTGTGGCTTTGTGACTAGTCTCAGTTTTCTAGTTGTCATTCAAGTCCGTTTGCCCTCCCGTGAATCCAGTCCGGTTAATTTTTACCAATAGGTGGTCCAACTCTGCTACTGAAAGTATAGTCAATGGACCTATGAACTCGCCCAAAATCTAGAAGATCTAGGAGGGCTGGGGAAATAACTGTGCAAATACAAATACCTGGATTTGATCCCTAGTGTCCATGTGAACATTCATTTGTAGTGGTATGTTTGTAGTCCCAATGCTGAAGAGGTAGAGAGAGGTGTCCTGGAACTCACCAGTCACCCTAGGCTACCCCATGAGCCTCAGATACCTATGAAAAACTTGGAATCCAAAACCAAAATGGATGTGGCCTGAGGAATGATAATCAAGATTGGCACCTGGCCTCTATATGCAGGAACGCACATGTGCATGTGCACACACACATATACACATGCATTCATCTACACACACGTGCACATTCACATCCACTCATTCATACACATACACAGGCACATACTCATGTGCATGCTGGTGTACATGCGTACACACACACACACACACACACACACACACACACGCACACACATGCTTAGATCAGCAACATCCCAGATGGACTGAAGCAGAACCTGCATTTTCCTAAGTTCCCCAGAAGACTGTTTCCCTGTTCAAATTTGTGAAGAATGGTCTAGAAACACATGGGCCTACACATAATGGAGTTTTTATTTTTAGTGCCCACCACTAATTGGCAGAGGAAAGAAAAAAATCACTGACTGTTTTTCAAGACTCTCTACTTTCCTTGTCTATAAGATAATGCTTCTAACCTTGACAAAGCACTAGTGAGATGAAGGGCAATAGACCATCAGGTGCCCATGTGTCAGTGGGCATTGAAGTCCTACTGCCCCACAGGGAAGACTGCGATACACACTTGAGAGGGGACACTTCACTGTCAGACAGAACTCACTTGTTTTGTCTCGGGAGATAAGGGAGGTGGGAATAACTCACATGGCTTCTGTTTCCAATGGGGGAGAGATGAGGGATGGCTCCTGCCAACCCCCTCATCTTTATCTTTGCAATCTGGTAAGATGAGAAAGATAAATTCGTGTTCTCTACAATGAAAATATAATTCAGAAAAGAACTGCGTGTATACAGAAAGGGATGTTAAATTTATTTCACTACAAAGCTAACCTAGAGGGGCTGGAGAGATGCTCGGTGGTTCGGAGTACCTTTTGTTGCTCTTGCAGAGGACCTCGGTAGGCTTTCAGCATCAACATGGGGGCTCACAACTGTCTGCAACTCCAGATCCAGAGGATCTGATGCCTCTTCTGACCTCCGCTGGCACCAGGCATACATGCACATGGTGCATATACAGACATGCAGTCAAAACACTCACACCCACAGAATAAAATAAATATTAGGAAGATATTAAAAGGCTAATCCAGAGAGGTTTACCTGGTGGAGCCTGAGCTACTACAGCAACCCATCACGGTACAGCCATTCTTGGAGAGGGTGACCCAGCAGCACTACAGCAGATACACCATTCAGAAGGACTCCTCTCTCCTCTATTTCATGGTCAGGGGCAAGCTGTATTGTCATACATGTGTAGCTTTGGATCCCCCTTTATCCAATGTTTCCATTATCACCTGCTTCTATTATTACTAGATCTTCATTTTATGGTCCCGCAACGACCTAAGCACCAGCCACTAAGCAGTCAAAACAATACGTATCCCCTGTCTTGGTGTGGATGTGGATGAGTCACAGACAAGTCCCCTGGGTGTCTGGTAACACGCCGCACGTCTCCTAGAATAGGACTCAGTAGAAAGTCATTGAAGCCTTTTTCTTTACTCCTGACGGTGCTGTCTGCTCTTTCATTTTCTATGAGTTTGTGGAGCATTTGAGAATTGTATTATTAGAGGTCTGACATTAGTCTTTCAGGTTCTGGTTTCTGCTAAGGGAGAAGAACCAGATGACTGATTTGTTTTTGTTTGCCAGTTGGTCTTTAACTGGACACACCCAGTCCTTACAGGGATCTTGCTCCTGGATGGGCCGGAGCAAAAGTCCTTATCTTTCAGGCATTGCAGATGGCTTACAGAGAACTGTCTTTCACATGGACACACACACACACACACACACACACATGCACATGCATGCACACACATGCACGTACATTCACACACACATGCCTACGCTTGTATGCACATACACATACAGACATGCATGCACACATATGCACACGCACACACAAGCTAATTAATACCTTCATGACTAACAACCCAAAGTTTAAACTAGGTAAAGAAACTGTATGTATGTGTCAGTGAGGGGGCGCACAGATGCAGCTTCTGATATTTTGAACATAAACATTATATATTTTACATCAGAATATTAAAAGATAATAAAATTATCCCAAAGAAGAAATCCTATTTTTTTTTTAATTTGGAGAACATACTCTGTGCCTTCTCATCCCAAACCTCTTAAGTTTATTTTTATCTTGACTTATTTATTATCTGTTGAGCCAGATGAATTATCTTGCTATAGTTTTACCCTGGCATAATTATACATGTAATGTATTAGTGAAAAACAAATTACACTTTTATCTCTGTCTTTAGTAACTACTGCTTGGTGAGCACGAGTCATCTCAGTGAAACAGTTCTTTATCTAGCTTTTTCATATGTTTGCTTATTTCTTAAAGCTTGTTCTTCGGATGTTACTTATGAAATAAATGCAGCGAGGAGTTTTTAGTTATAGTGCTACATGTTTGACTATGTAAAAGAGGGCATAGCGGGTTATGTGTCTGTATGCTTGTGACAAGTTCTCAATGCTAATGGGTCTTTATGAGCTGTTTGTCTTTGCTTTTGTTTCTGTGAAATAAGATCTTCCACAGAGTCCCGGCTGACCTTGAATTTGATAGCTTCCTGTCTCTACTTCCCAACCGCTAGGATCACAGGGTCTGGCTCCATTTGCTGTTGTTGCTTTTTAAAGACTTTATTCTAGGACTTGGGGTTTCTCTGTGAACATGGCACCTGCTATCATGATGCCTTCTAAGAGCCCACTTTAGCTTTTACCGCTGTATTGACATACTTCCCACAGCCTCAGATTTATTGCTGGTGGGCTGTAGTTTGCTCACACAGCTGGACAGCTATCACCACAGCATGACTGGAGAACATTCAGCCCCACAGAAAGAAGACTCTATGCATGGCAGGCATTCTTCACTCCTGTCTTGTGCCCTCGGCATCCCAGGAGCTTTCTGTCTCCATGAGTTGGCTTGTTCTGAATATTTCATATGATAGAACCTGTGGTCTTTTGTGAATGTTTTCTTTTTAAAATAGTTATGATCCTGAGTTGAATCCGGGTTGTAATGTGGTGGGAGATTTAACACTTCATTTCATTAAGTTGCTCATGAGGGCTCTAGTGTGTGCACACCACATTCCATTCATCCACTCAAGCACTGATAAAAGTTTGTGTTCGTCTCCTTTTTTCTTCTGAATTATGCTGTTATGAGTAGCTATGTACAACTGATGTGAGAACGTGTTTCTCTTTCTCTTTAATATAAATGCAGAGTTGGAATTTCAGGGTGCTATTTTCATTGTAACATCTTGAGGGCCATCAGCCTGCTTTCTACAATGGTGGCTCACTTTTCATTTCTACTGGTGGTAAAGGAAAGCCTCCATCTTTTCTCATCCTTGGCTACTCTTAATGACTGTCTGTCTTCTTTATGTTAGCCATCCAGACAAGTATGGCTCAGCATCCCTCGGTGCTTTGGGTTGTCATTTCCCTAGTGATTAACAATGAGGATTTCTTTTCTTGAGTTTATTGACATAAGTTGACTTCTGGTGGTTGCACAATGTATGAGGTCAAAGGTCTATTTTCAGATATATTTTACACAGTTTCCTCCTTTTTTGATACCATTTGATTAGGAGACAAAGTAGTTGCTTTGGGTCAGGAGTGGTGGTGCACGCCTTTAATCTCAGTACTCAGGAGGTAGAAATAATCTGAACTCTTTGAGTTCTGGGACAGTCTGGTCAATATCGCCAGTCCCAGCTTGCTGAGGCTACACAGTGAGACATTGTCTCAAAGAAAAGAAAAAAATGCTGTTCTGGCTAACACTTTAAGCCAGTTGTTAGAAAGATTTTGTTTTGTATTGAGGCAGGTATTGAGGATAACTCATAACGACTGTCTGAGGTAAATGAGCAGAAACTCATTTTTAAGGATTTCCAATCTCAGAAGAGTAACTACGATGTGAGCAGAGTCCCTGGGTTCTGGTATTCCTCCACTGTCCTATGTATCTGTCTCAGAGCCCGTTTTGTTCAGTCTGCCTGTGTGATCATACTGTCCATACGGCTCTCTGAATCTTCTTTCTCAGCACAGGAGGGGAGACCTAAACACTGAGGGCTTTGTGAGGGAAAGAAACCTCATTGTGTTTATATCCCAAGATCGTTTTCAGGAAGCAAAGGAACAAGGAATTGAAATGCTCTATGAGAAACAGAAGCCATGCAGAGTCAATATTTCCTTCAGGTGCTGCTGCTGTCATTTAAGGTCGCCATGGTTACCTATGATTGAAAGTCATACCCATTGTAGCCTCACAAGGGGAATATACTGGCTCCTTAGGTCTAGAGGCTCCTAGATGACACTAGCTCCATTCTGATTCTTGGGACAACTCCTGGAAACTTTTAGCTCATATATTCACTTTTTTTTTAAAGTAGAAAGCATCCCTGACACCCCCCAAAAAATGTCTCAGGACTGAGTCTTGTGGTGCCCACAGGCCTACCTGAGCCATGTGTCTATCTCGTAGTGGTCTGCAGAGGCACATTGCTCTCTAGACTCTGGTGGGCTGAGGCCAGATAAGTGTAGTTAAAGGGGCTGGGTCTAATGTAATGTGGGGTGGGGTGAGAACAGGCAGACTTCTTCCTCAGAAAACACTGGGAGGCACCAGGAAATAGGTGTTCAGACTTTGTGATAAACGTTAGCTTGCAGGGCTTGTCTTTCAGATAACTCATCTACTTCACAGGTTCAGAAATGGACAGGGATTTTGAACCCAGATGAATTATCTCCTAGCCTAACTCCTAGCCTGATCTGGATGTGAGACAGATCTCGGAGTTGCTATTGAAATGATTTAAGATTTTAGGAGGCACTGAAATGAGATGTGTGGGATTTGTGTGAGAGAAGGATGTAAATTTTAAGGGGCTAGAAGTGGATTGAAATGTCTCCCACAAAATCTTGTAAAATTGAAGTACTATACTGTACTCTCAAAGTCTCCAAGCAATAGGTCAGTGTGTGGCCTTACGAGGAAATGCTACAGTTATACATCAATAAGTGGTTCGTGGTTTCCTGAGTAGCAAAATAGCATGGTATGAGTAGCCCAACAACAGAACATCACTGCTTTGCATGTCTGGAGACAGGCAGTCTGAGAGGAAGGTCTGAACAGGACTGTTTGAGGAACACGTTGTCTGATGTCCGTGCTTTGGTTTTAACTGGATTTGTGGACACTGTTCTTTTTTAAACAGAAGAAACAAAAGTATCCGAAGATGATGAGATGGAGAAACTCTACAAATCGTTGGAGCAAGCTAGCCTGTCTCCTCTCGGGGACCGACGGCCTTCAACCAAGAAGGAACTGAGAAAGTCTTTTGTCAAGCGGTGCAAAAACCCATCCGTAAATGAGAAACTCCATAAGATCAGAACCTTGAATAGCACATTAAAGGTAAGGCAGTCTCGGACTGTGAAAGCTGGGGGGCAGGAGGGGAGGCAGGCAGAGAATGGCTGGCTGCAGAAAGATTCATAGCCAGCTCAGAGTGCCTCTGAAGGAGGAGGAAAGAGCAGAGCGGGTAGCATCCTCATAATGGGATGACTCTGGCCTCTGAGAAGCTCTGGGTCACTCACACAGCAGCATCTGTACATAACAGGCTTCAATTTTACAGACAGTCTGATTCAGAGTTTGAATTCCCAAATCCCAGATGGCAAGGCCTGTGTGTAATTTGGTTCTGTAATTTTGTGTCTAGCACAATACTTGGCTCTAAAAACTTTTTATGGTTTGAGCATTTTGAGAATTTCATAGATGCATTTAATGTATTTTGATCCAAATCTACCCCGTTCCCTCCCTTCTTCCTCTCCCACCACCGCTTTCCCCACTCAACGTTGCGTGCTCTTTCTATCCCTTGTTTTAAAACCCACCAAGTGTACTTAGTGCTGCCTGTATGTGCATAGGGCAGGACGGGAGCACGGGTAGCTGCTCAGGGCCCACCTCCCTGAAGTAAACTTACTCTCCCTCCCCCCTCAGCACTCAGTCTTTTCAGCTAGGGATGGAACATATGAGCCCCCTTCTGACATAATGGGATCTGGGCTGAGCTTGATCTTGTTTGGGTCTTATGCATAGAGTTCAGTCACTGTTAGCGTATGTGTTCATGTCCAGAAAGTACTATTCCTCTGCAGACATCCACCATCACTTGATCCTGTGATCTTTTGCTGTTTAGCAACATAGAACATCCTTTGGCAAAAATAAACAGTAATAGAAATAAGGGTTTCCCCTGACTCCATGTGTGCTACTAGATGAGGAGAATATCTTCTTCTTCTTCTTCTTCTTCTTCTTCTTCTTCTTCTTCTTCTTCTTC
>LOEQ01001190.1:512055-524296 GCA_001685075.1 Bramus lutescens
CCTCCTCCTTCTTCTCCTCCTTCTCCTCCTCCTTCTTCTCCTCCTTCTCCTCCTCCTCCTCCTCCTCTCTCTCTCCTCTCGTTCTCTCATTTGTGACAGGTTTTCTCTGTCACAGGATAGCCAGGAATTCATTCTACAAGACCAGACTGGCCTTGAAGTCAGAGATTTGCCTGCCCCCCACCCCAGTTCTGGGATTAAAGGTGTGTGCCACCGCTGCTTGGTCACGGGACTATTTACTAATTGCCAGCTGTAGGCACTACAGCCAAGAAGCATGGTGAGAACCAGGCAGTGGAAGGCACACATTCTGTGGTACTAAACCAACAGATGTTTTCACATGGGAATAGGGGACAGGATGAAGGATTGCACTGAAGCTATTTCCAGAGCTTCCCCTAACAAAGGCTTGCTCACAATAGGAGCATCTTACTTTTACATTTAGACTACAATATGGGCAGGCGGAGGGCAGGGCACTCTGTAGTCATCTTAAATTATCAGAAGATTCAAAGGCTCTGAAAAGCCTCACTAGAGCCTGCGATTTAATTCTGAAGTGTGCATGTCTTTTCTTGTTACAAATTTTGAGTCCCCTTTCCAGGAAGAAATGCCACCAATCACAAGTAGAATTCTGAGATAGCTGAGTAGGTTATTGGTAGTCAGATGTCCCAGTTAGTCCAGAGAAAAACCAAGCTCCACAAAAGGCTGCAAAACATGATGTTGGACAGGACAAGAAGAGGTTTTTTTTTTTTTACAGAGGTACAGCTCATTCAGAGAAATTCTCTAATAGTTACTGATGAAAAGATTCACTAGTTAATGATGAAAAGCCTTCACTAGCACTCATTCCATGGTGTGGGCAGAGCTGATGAATGTGTTGGGTTCTTCAGTGCAATCTGTGAGAGAAAGTTGGGATTTTACCATCTTGTAGGATGAATGACTTCATTATTGGAGAGTAATATTTCCTGGATTTTACTGTGTACCAGGTACTAGCCTAGGTCACTGTGACCATGGAGTGGGATGCTCAGGACAATGGAGACAGGAAAACAGATGGCTAAAATACAGCATAATAAATGGCGTCGTGGGTACAAGCTTTGAGGGCCTTAATGGCCCAGAGGTCTGAACTGACTGAGCATCTAGGCTCATTATGTTTAGCAGGCAGCTGGTCAATCAGTAAGAAGTTTAGAATATGGGGAAAATGAGGAAAGACCTTCAGAGAGGTGACCATCAACTGAGGGATGATCTGTTTGGTTCAGGTTGGGACCAGCAGGAAGCAGAAGTCAGTGGGGATATGGGTAGCTCAGGACATGATGGAACAATACTGCAACTCCAGATTTCATTGAGCAACAGACTGAAGATTCTAGACTTTGACAACATGTGCTCTAACAAAAGCATCAAAGACATTTACCAGCCTCTCTGGTTTCCTATGAATTCTTGCTCTTCATAGTTAGGTCATGTGATGGATGACCTCAGTGACTTCTTTTCTCCCAGTAGAGTAGGCCTCATGGTTAATGATTGGCCCTGAAGCTTGAGAGCTTCAAGCAAAAAGCATTTATTCCATTAGAATTTCTGTGGATCTATGGTCTGGGCATGGCTTGGGTATGGAATTCTATCATTAACTCTTGTGCAAGTGTGTGATCAAGGTGTCCTCTAGGCTGGTCGTTTCTCCACTGGGGGATCTCTGCTTCTCAGTCCCCATGTTAGAATTGGCAGCATTCAGTTTCTTACATGTCTGAGCATGTCTGCTGCCGTCTGTCTGATGACTGGAGGCTGACCTCAGGCTCTTGTTAAGGAGACTACATGGGGGGCAGCTCACAGCTGAGAAGCTGACCTATCCCAGCCAGTGAGAAGACAGTGATAGTGAGTGAGCAAAGTGCGTGCTAACCCAGGCCCCATCGCTAAACCACCTTACTTCTGTGATGTCTCCTTCCACAGAAACAGGTCAGCCAATGATCTGGAAGAAAATTCCATAGACAGATGAATCTCAGGAAGCAGGGAATGGTAGGGGCCTTCTCAAGGGTCATCTCATGCCCAATCTAATTGTTCTCTGCTGTGTAGAAAGCACTCCTTTCCCTGGATCACCTAGGCCTCAGAGAAGTACCGTGCTGGAGACCCATGAACTGTAGCTCATGTTAGGATGCCCAGAGATCCTCAACAGATGGCGAGCCACTGTTATGTGTAAAATGACCATGTTAAAGAATAACAACAAGGGCTAGGTAAATAACTCTGTGGTAGAGTGTTTGTATAGCATGCAACAAAACTTTGAGTTCAAGCCCTTAGTATTACCAAACAAACAAAAATGACAACCATAGTAACAACAAAAATACCACAACTCCCTATAAAAAGAAACAAAAATAAGCCCAAGCCATAACTTACTGAGTAGATCAGTGTATATATGTTTAATCCTGAGCAAAGCTATTATAATTATTTCTTAGCTATTGGGAAGGCACACAAGAGGAGTTTATGAGCTGGGCACTGGACAAGGGTCTTTTCTTAACTTTGGAGTTGGTTATGAAGGTGTGTTCATTATGAGATAATTTCTCAAGTACAAACATTTCTGTTTGTGCATTTTTTAACATATGCTATACTTTGATGAAATATTTATTTAGAAATACTTGAAATCTAGAGTGTGGACACCTAAAGGCATCAGGCAGTAAAATGACCTCAGGTTTACACCTCTTGTATTTGACTTGACAATTAGCTATTTAAGCAGAGCTAATGGTAAATTTAAATGAACAACTATGACGTTTCAGGAGGTATAAGTCTGGGATCATAAGCTCTTAGGGGTATGGGGGTAGAAGAGATTATAGGAGGCCACCAAGAGAGATAATATCCAGAGAACATACGCACAGACAAAGACTGGCTCTTGGACACCGCAGTTTCAAGAGTTTGAGTAATGAGGAACCAGGGACAAGGGACAAAGAAAGTCAAGAAAATGTCTTATAGAAGCAATCAGGTAGACATGTCCAAGGTGTAACCGTGGCCAGCAGTTTTAGATATAACGATGAATATGAAGATGGATAGTTAACCTTTGGATGAGCCAACTTGGAGGTTACTAATGAGCACCCCTGGTTTGGTGGAGTGGTAGGGATGAGGGCCTGGCAGACCAGAAGTAAGACTGTGAAGGGATGGTCACTGGGGACAAAGGAGAGAGTGGAACCTCAACTAGATAGAGGTGGGGTCAGAGAGGACTTGCAATGTAGAAGAAATAACATGGTGCATGAGCATCAGTGAGGATGCCCCAGTGGGGAGGGGAGATTGCTGAGTCATAGGAGAGCGTCCTGAACATGAGAGCAGAAGCCATGGTACCCAAGGGGAGAGGGCAGCCTGTGCCCAGAGCACAGATCTTTCATCTGCACAAACAGGAAGGAAGGCAGTGTGTGTTCTTGCTGGTGTGGGAAGTGGGTATGAGAAGCTTGGAAATGCTTTTCTGGTTGCTTTCATTTCTTCCAAAAGTATAGAACAAAGTTATTGGCAATGAGTGATGAGGAGGTTTGAAATACAATGAGAAGAGATTTCTTCTTTTCTAATTTTTGTGTGTGCAAACATGTTTGTGTGTTTGAGTGTGTGTGTGTACAACAGTGCCTATGTAGAGGTCAGAGAACCTGTTTGAGACAGGTATCTGTTCATTTTTGTCTCTTCTGGCTAGCTGGCTGGCTGGCTTCCGGGGACTCACTGTAGGAATACCAGTGTTATGGTTACATGCTCCCATGTCTGGCTCTATATGGGCCTCAGGGTCCAAACTCGGGTCTTTACACTTTTGTAACTGGCACAGGTTTCCTTACATGCTGAGCCCTCTTCCAGCCCAAGGGAGTTTTAAATATTCATTTAGAAAGGTGGAAAGAGAAAGAAGGTGGAGTGTGATTACTGGTTGACTCTTGGTGACTGTCCTTTCAATCCTTCTCTCCTTGGAGATTAGCAGTAGAGGAAAGGAGGACAGCTTTGTTATTATTAACCCATATTAATTAACACCTCATGATTCTGTACTATGTTATATTCTTCCCATCCAAACACTATGTATTCACCATGGACGTCCACCTTTCTGCTCTTGTTTCCTGATGGCTCTTCTGTTCCCAGGCCTTAGCAATTGCTCTTTTACTTTCATGTTGGTTTCTTAAAGGTTTTTCCATCCAAGGGAGATCATGGGATGGTTGTGTTTATTTGGTTTGTTTTCATTTAACCCAATGCCTTCTAGTCCTATGCCTCAAATGACAGTATCCCATTCTTTATTATGGCTGGACATAGTCAGGCATTCAATAAGTATTAGGAGAGTGTGTACTGTGTGCCAATCATTCTCTCAGGCAGGGGAGGCCAGTGTTCCTATCAGACAAACATGTTGGTCCCCATGGGGCTTTCAGTTCAGAAGAGGAAGACAGAAGCATGACTCCACTGACATATTAGGATGAGAATAATGATTGGTGGTCTTGAACTTGAGATGAGAGCAGTGAGCATGACTGTGACTGATATTTGAGCTATGCATATGCTTCCATGGGGTGGGCAGAGATGGGTCCGACGGTGGAAAGGAACTTACTGTTAACATGCCACTTGGCACTGTGTTATGAGCCAAGACTATAAGAAGGGAGGAAATGTATTTTCGGTCATCTTTTTTAGGCTTTGTTAGTGAATTAACCAATTGTGTGTGTATGTGTGTGTGTGCGCATGTGCGCATGGTTCATGCATGTGAATATGTCGTCACTCATACATACACATGTGGAGGCCAGAGGAAGAGGTGAGATGTCCTTACCTACCTGTTTCCAACTTTTTGCCCTGAGTCGAGGCCATTCATTGAATCAGAAGGGACCTTTCTGTGAGGCTGACTGTTCCAGGAGCCCTCTGGATCCTCCTGTCTCTGCCCCCACTGCAGTTCTGAAATTACAGGGACACGCAACTATCCTGGCCTTTTATGTGGGTGCTAGTTGTTCAAAGTCAGAGTGTCCTAGTTAGGGTTACTGTTGCTGTGATGAAACATTATGGTATCAATTGAGGCTCCTTCCTTTTCTGATTACTCTGTATCAAATTGTCATAAAACTAGCTAATGCACAAACACTCAAGATTGCACAGCAAGGTGCCATTACCAATAGAGCCATCTCTCCAGCCTCTTTTAGGCTTTGGGGACAGATGTCTAGGGGGCAGTGAATTCTGAGCTCTGCATTGGATGGCAGGAGAGCATGAACATAAGACTGTGTGGTTCAAGCTCGGGGCTCACAGTTTTCCACTGAACATGCTAGCTGGCACTAAGTCCAAGCTAAGGAAGGTGCTCTGGAGTTGGAAGTGTGAACAAGCATTATGTGGGTGAGCAAATTTGGGGCAGGCACTGGGTCTGTGTGACTTATTGGACTGCACATGCTCAGTTACCACCATGGTTGCCGAGATGGAAAAAAGCCATTTGGGATCAAATTATTCTAAGAATGCAGTGTTAGGCCCAGTCCTTTGCTCAGGCTTCTTCTTGCAGATACCGACAGACACTCTACCTGGTCATACTGACAGACAGTCTACCCAGACATTGTGAGGCCCTGGTTAACAGACAGGATTTCTTATCTGAGAAATGAATCAACATTGAAGCGGGCGTTAGCACTACTGAGGGTATTGGTGCCGTACACATGCTGTTTGACACCCCCTCACTGCCTTCTGCCTGGGATTTAAACCTACAGCCTCCTGCTGAGAACTCCCCTGTCCTCAGAGAGCTATAAAAAGAGAATTCTACTTCTCCCACATAGGCTCTGGGTCTCTCCAGTGAACCCTCCAAACTGTCTCTCTGGTGGTGCCAGAATCCCTAACATGCAGTCGCTCCATCTGTCTGTCTGTCCATGGTATTGTAAGTCTCCTAATAAACTCCTTAGTTCCTAGTAACCTGTCCCAGTGTCATCGTAAAACACCCAGACCCCGAGCAAACCTAACAATTGCCAGGTCTGAGCGATCCACCTTTTTGTTGATCCTGATCATAATTTTACTCTATTCTCTTACTTAAAATGTGGATGACTGATCGCCAGTGAAGTGAGGACACAGCATTGATCTTTTATCCTGGCACACATACTGTTTTGGTGGAAGTTAGGCATCTCATCTTTGAATAAAAAAGGAAACCATATTTTCATATATAAATATGCATGTTAATAGACTATGACTCACTAAAATAATTTAAAAATCTACAAAATTTAAAAAGATATATTTTGTGACCTCATGCCTCAGGTAAACTGCTGTGTACCAGTTTTACTTAGTGAAGTCAGGATGATCAGCAAAGAGCCCGTGTGTACAACTAAGTAAACTTCAGGGTGTGCCTGCACCCAGTGACACACTCAGATGGAGTCACCTTAAGTGTGGAGTAATAGATGCGTCAGGGAGGACCAGCCTAGAAGATAGACAAGACTGGCTCTTTCACTAACTTGGGTGAATATATACAGCTTTTTGGTGGCTCCCATGTGTGAAGAGGTATTGCATCAAACCTCAGTCTTGTTGAGAGATTAGAATATTAATGGACAAAACCGCTCCTCTCATGCTGCGGCAGATAGGGCCATGTCTCTGTGAAAGGGCTGAAGAAGTTGACTCACTGAAGTTCAGATACGCATGTCTTCACTGATGCCTCTTTCCTTCCTGTTTTCTTCTTGGCCAGTGCAAAGAACATGATCTGGCCATGATTAACCAACTGCTGGATGATCCGAAGCTGACAGCCAGGAAGTACAGAGAGTGGAAGGTCATGAACACACTGCTGATCCAGGACATCTATCACCAGCAGCAGGTACCTCAGGACCCTGAAGACACCCCTCAGGAACTCAAGAACCCCAACTCTTCTGACTGTGTTGAAAAGTCTCTTTGAGCAGAAGCCAGGACTGCTTCCTTCCTTGTTCCTGTGCCATTCTACAAGACACTGCCAGGGCATACCTTTTGCTTACAAGGAAACCCCAAACCCAGTTCTTGAGGCATTCTCCCACCCTGCTGAGGATGCGACCAGGGTGAAGCCAGTTCTGATGCAGTGGGAGTCCTGGCTTCCGTGTGTTGCATCCATCGATATTGAAGTTATGGAGTTCATCTGAGCAGGCGTATCTTCTGTGCTCCTTCTGGGAGCTGCTAGGAATGCTAGGCTCTAGGAGAGATGTGAAAGGGGTAACCCCCTCCTTTGCTTTCAAGAGAATTGCAACCTACCATAGGCAAGAGGCCCAATTTTACTATGGATAATAACTCATAGGGACATTCCGTTTACAAAGAAACATGGAGGACCCCCTTTGGTGGGCAGCAGAGTTTCAGTGGAGGGGTCTCTTCGGCGGTAGCTGCTGGAACTGGACATGTGTTGGCATTTGTGGAACACAAGGCTCTTCTTACCTTTGGTACAGAGAGCAGTGCCTTTTGGATTTGTTGAGTGCGTATTTGAAGAGTATGGCCTGGTGGGGTGAAGAGTGGAGAGCCCACTGAGGAGGTGAGCTTTCCATCCCACTCAGAGGACAATTTCAAACGTTCATACTTTGCCTAGGGTGTGTGTGGGGGATCTGTGGGTGTCCCTTCCTCCCAAAGTCTAGGAGACAGACTATCACAAGACGTTTGGAGACCTTTGTCCTCCACCTCCAGCTTCTCGGAACAGTGGTAGGAGATTGTAATACCCACTGCCAGGAATGTTATACTGTGTTCATCCCAGGCTGTGGTATGAATTTATATCCAGCTTTCCTGGGATCCAAATTTGCAAGGTTATTTCTGAATTGTCCTGAACTTGGAAAAGAACCTAGACCCACAAAACAACAAAACAGTTAAGCAGGATCGCTTTATTTTTGTAAGTTTATGTGTCATGTAGTGTGAGATGTGAATAGCTATCTATGTTTCTTATTTAAATATATTTATAGAAGTGCAAGTCATAGTGTTTTTTTAAAAGACTGCTATTATGTGTTGTTCAATATATGTATATGTATATATATTCTAGAGGCATATCAATTTTGCTTGAGAAAATAGGCATACTAGAGACTTTCTGAACTTGTGTTGCTCTATGATTCGTGAGGAATGCTCAGGAAATCTCATGAGAAAACTATGGGAGCATGGATTGATATTCATTTATGAATAATGAATATCATTTTCTGAATGCTTTCTTTCTATTACTGTCCCCCAGTCAGCTCCAGAGCTCTTAAATTTCAATGTTTCTTGTACATCATTTTCTTTACTTGCACCTTAGACTAGCTCATCTCTTCATAAAGTTCAAGGTTTATGATATTTATGCCATACATTGTAGACCCAAAGGAACATCTCTCATGAAATCTTGATTGACCCAAATGAAATATAAGCAATACAATTCCCAATTAAATATTAATAGAAATTAAGGTTTGTTGTTAAAGAAATCTCATGGAGAAACAATATATTAGTCACAATGACATCTTCTCCTCATAAAATACCCATTATTTGAGTCCAGATATAAAATAAATAAATTACAAAAAGTAACCACAGCTTACTAAGAACCCATTTAAGTCTCACCTGCCCTTTGCAAATTGTTGACAAACATATTCCTATCATAGCATCAAATGTGGCTTGACAGATTCAAATAGAAGTAGTCACCCAATCTATACCTACAAATTAAATGTAAAGAATCATTTCGTATTTCCCTGTGCATTATCAAGACTTTTTGTACACCAGAATGAAAAAATAATCCTTGCCTCAAGAAAGGAAAAGTTAATCAAGAAGCAAAGAAGAACTAGAAGATTCACTAAGATGTGAGATAAAGTCTCAAGATGAGATGGAAAAGGACATACTGGGTCCTCCACCTGGATAATATACAGAGAGGCTATTGCCTCAACCTCAGGACATCACTATTGATTCTTCCTGTGGCTAGCAGCTGTTAGGAGGGCAGTGCTTTGGGACTCACAGTGTAAGGAATCATTGAAGAAAAGCGAATTAACAATGGAGCAAATGTTAACCTGAGAAAAATATTCATCCACATCTTCTATTTACAACATTAATCTACACACTTCCATCCACCCCTGCCCCTACCACAAGCTGAAGCTCCAAACACTTTTTATCAGGGCTGATTGCCATATAGAATTCTTTACTTTGGCTTCCCATCAATATGTATTTAACTGACCTTTGAATGCAAATTCCTTTAGTAACATTCAGATCTAAAGGCAAAATTAGTTCATGAAATCCCTTGACCAATCTGTAGGGTTATTTTTCAAAGTAACTTCAAGAAGGCCAGAGGGGAAATTTCTGCTTTGATAGTTAACCCCCGCCTGTAGAATGTTTCCCAGTCATTGTCAATTGTGTCCTGGTCTCCCAGACATGAGTCAACCACTCCCTGTTTCTAATTTTGTAAATAAATACCTTTTCACTTTGTGCTGGGTTCAGTTAGGAAGTAGGGAATGTGTGCTTCTGTGGGTATACAGTCTCAGCTGTGGTCGGGAGAGGACGGGGAGGATAGAGGGAAGGAAGTAGAAGAACCATGAACAATGCTTCTAGAGACCCCAGTGCAGAAGAAACCATCATGGGCTCTCCCTTGGCCTCAAATCTCTTCTCTGGTTCAAGAGATTTGGGAAAAGCAGATCTCCTCCAGTTAATTGCTGGGAAATGGATTCTAGATAGTTAATGGGACCCCAGGGGAGGCTGTTGGCCTGTGTCCGTGGAATGTACCAGAACCATGGCTGTTCAGGACACCAGTGGTGGATCCTCGAGCACAAGTCTTTCCAAACCTGCGGTACTGGTTAAGGGTTAAGTTTCTCCAGGGGAGGAGGATTTTTCTCAGTCCTTTTCTGAAGATCCAGGCAAGAGCCTGAGGGGGAGACCCTCATTAGCTGAGAGGTTGCTAACATACATGAATCCCATATTTTTTCCAGCATTTGAAGGATGCCTGTTGTTTAGAATAGTTCTTAGTTTTGCCAGTAGCTTTAATCTGAGACTGGAATCAGAGTCCCAGAAAGATCCCAGAGCAAACAATTGCTAGGATTCCGATGAGCTGGTTGAGAAAGAGGTCAGGTTTGGAGTCAGATTCAGTGTGAACCCAAGCCTTATGTTTACATAGCATTTTGTGGTTTGTAAATTGTGTGATTCAGACCCCCTTCCCCGCATCCGTCAGGATGACTGTGAACCATGGGTAGAGTGAAATGCCTGGCTCAAAGCCTCAAGTGGTACAGCCAGACTCTGAGTTTGAATTCTGGCTCTGTCAGCCTTTACTGTTGAGGAAATCATTGTCAGAACACAGCCTGCTGGGGAATAAGAGGTCTGATGAGGCTCCTGTGTCCATCACAACAGGCTAGGCATACTTGGCTGTGATGGCAATGGCTTTTGCTGAATCCCCAGGGACTCTGTTGTGAGCACTCCCTCTCAAAAGGTCCTGTCGCCCTGCCTCTGGGTTCTCCAAGGATTGGGAGTGATCTGACTGTTGTGTATCTTTTATCCCCATCGACACTAGGTTACTACTGTGAGAACTTTAGAGCTGGAGAAAAGAGGAATCTTTAAAGAGATAAAAGGGCTATTTTTTAATATTTTTACTTTATTTTTTTCCGTTTGGGCCCAATCATGTCAGCTATCATGGAGTTAGTGTTTAGGAATGTGTCCCTGTTTTCAGTTCTCACTTTCTTCTCAGCTCTTGTATTATAGGGATGCTTATTTCCTCAGGGAGACTTCAGATCATATTGTCATAGAGATGAAACAAATTAAAAGAAAAATATTTTAAGTCTTTTGAGGAGAGGCACTCTACCAGTGAAAGCCATAGTTAATTTTATGGTCACAGACTTCTTTGTTAAAAAAATTTTTGATATAGCAATACAAATAATTTAGGCACAGAGGGTAGCTGTCCAAATGTCACATTATATTGAAGAGCTGCTGTGTCCAAATGCAGTTTTAGAATGTATTTTTGTTTCTGGCTAACAGAATGGGATATATGAAGGAGATTTCCAATTTATTTCCCCTCAAACACTTCTGTATATTCACCCCCAAGAGAAATTCAGTCCTAGATATATGGACTGGCTACCCGCCTAAGGGTTTGTGACATAGAACAGTAAAAGCCCCTTATGCTAGATTTTTTTTTAGTCTCTGTGAAATGGGTGGGGGAGGGAATTCACAGAAAGCCAGGTGTCTCAGTCACACCAGGCTGTGTGGTAGAGCACATTAAAATAGATTTTGCATTAAAAAAGTTTTCCATATCTCCCATTGTAAAGAAACATAATTGCTCTGTGCTGTTGTCTCTTTAGCTTTAGTCCAAAGGGAAGCATGCCCCATGGAGACATTTAACATCCTGTAAATAAAAACCATGGTTGAAGTTACCACATGTTCTGATGTTTGCATGGTGGGGATGGGGTTCAACAGTGCGTGGTTCTGGGACCAGATGTTGATGTGGGGCTGAAATCTTAACTGTCATTGTACTTTTGGTCCTTGCCGTCAATCTGTTTTGACTAAACTGAAAACACAGGCATGCCTCATTTCTCCTGTCCCTGGCTCCCGGGATAACTTGTAAGATAATGATAAAAGCAACCCGTCTAGTAAAATGGTATGGATCAAGACCATCAAGCTGCACACGACTGTTGTTGATTTTCTGCCGTGCATTATCGCCTCCTCTTTGAAAACTAAAAGAAAGTAAACAATCCCAAACCCACCAGACACACTAACAGCAATGCAGAATGCCATCCTGAAGCGGGGTTTTGCTCTTCAACAAAGGTAATTGCGCCCTCTGGTGACCATGATAAAGATAACAGATTCCGGAGTTGAGATTTTAAAATGAAAGATAGTTTTTTTTTTTATGTTGGGGACTTTTTTCTACATGAACACGTGGTCTTTGTCAATACCTTTCATTTTATAGGCCTATCAGTATGACTATTTAAAAAGTTGTCACTGCCCATGAAATTTGTTTATTCGATAACATTATTGTCCATCCACATTATTTAGAGAATTTTTTAAAACACAGATTTACAAGACTTACAAGCTTATTAAAATGCAAACAAAGAACGCATTGAAAACAGAAAAGATTGAGTTCCACTTTTCCCTACCGAGCACAGGAAGCTGGCCTGCATTTCCGCCTGTTTCACACATCCGTAAATCCAGGGTTGCAGTGTCCACAGATGGTTTGTTTCCCGTTTCTCTTCCCCTCCCGCAGTTCTTTCCTTTTCCAGTTGAGTTACATTCTTCCTCAGCTCCATCCTAAGTATTTCTAAGGGTTCCTCCCCTGGCCCCATGCAGCCAGAAACAGTAAAGTTATTTTAGCTCAAAAGGACCTCAACTGGGGATGTAGCTCACAGGTAGAGTGCTTGCCCAGCAGGTGTGAGGGCCTGGGTCTGATTCCCCTGCATAAAGTGGGCATGGG
>LOEQ01001190.1:524312-542774 GCA_001685075.1 Bramus lutescens
ATGATGATGGGAGGCTCAGGAGTTCATTTGTTATCCTCTGTGTCGGATTAGAGCCTCCATCACATGAGACCCCGGCTCCACAGAAAGAAAAAAAAAAAAGGTATTAGCAAAAGGCGTACGAAACGGATTAGTCAATGGCGTAGCTACACTGATGTTTCTAGAACATCCTCTGCGTTTCCAAGTGCCTCTGTAGCAGAGTGTCAGCACTAACGGCTCACACATGCTCGTTCCCTTAGAGTTCTGAGGTTGGGAAGCTACGACGGGGATTCCCGGCTAACATCAGGCACTGGAAGGGTGGCACGTTTTATGGAGGCTGGCAGGAGTTATTCCCGGCAGCTTTCAGAAGTCACCCGTGTCTGTTGCCTCTCTGTGTGATTCCTCTGTCTTCAAAGTCAGCACTGCCCTATTTCTTTGTGCCTTTTAAACCACATCTGCTTCAGCCTGACGTTTCGCAGTTGCCGTGTGGTCCCAGTGGATCTTTTGGGATAACCCAGGACAGCCTGTATACACTTTTAACACTCACTTCTCTTCAGTTCCCCTGTACAGCCTGCTCACAGGTTCCAGATCATGGCGCTTACCACAAATATCCATTTCAAACAGCCTGTGGAGTGCCCCGTACATCATCAGTCTGGGGTTTCAAAGCTGTGAACAAGCTTGAAAGGTCCTTTGCTAGAACCTGAATTTGATTCAATCAGAATGGGTTCCTGGCTGGGAATACCCTTGGCTTTTACCATCACAGATAGACAGATGCAAAGGCAAAACCCTGTTCAGTAACCATGTTAGGTGTTCACAGTGTCTGCAAGCAAGGACAGGAAGGTCAGCATGGCTGGAATTTGACAGGTGTGAATGGGGAGTATCAGCTGAGTGCCCCTGGGTGCCACTGATGTACTGCAGCGAGAAACAGGCCTGAGTTCATTCACAGTTTACTGTGAAGCCTGAGAGTGAGGTTGTTTGGCAGTCTTCAAGGAAACAGAGGGCAGGAAGAGTTGAAAGCCAGGCTCAAGACTGTTGGAAGTGTGACAGAACTTCAAAAGAGACAAAATCTTCCCAGAGAAGGAACAAGATCCCAGGACTTGAGGTAAGGATGCCCAAGGTTTTCAGAAGCATAGGGTTCTGCAGGAAGTGTCTGCCCCCTTGCTGGTTGGTAGAAACCCCCAGCCCTTTACATCTGAAGACTTTTCAGATTATATTTTTACACGAGGCAGGTGCCACATAGGCCAAGGTTGTCCTTTGCAGGAAGGAGATGGCAAGGGGATTGCTAGGCCCTTTGAAAAGCTGCCGGAGATTGGAACTGTCACCAGAGGTTGCCACAAAGCAAATGCACTCTTTAGTAGCAATGTCGATGATAGGCCTCCAGAACAGTATAGGAGGCCAGATGGCCACATTTAACAACATAAGCAATAAGTCAGAATGACTGTAATGGCAACCAGGTTGGAAATGATGGCCCGGGTCAAGGTTGTCATCAACTGTGGTCTCGCGAAATTGCCAGTACAATAGGGGATGGCGGGACCCAAGGGACTCTAGCCATTAGGTTGAGGAAGTAGAGACTGATTAGGTACCTCACCTCAGAGAATTAGTGCTGTGAAAATTCAGGAGTCCATGAATTATGTGAAACATTTGGGTCAGTGGGATGGGGCAAGTCAGGATCTATCACTCCAAGTAAGGGGCAAACTTGCCTTTCTGCTAGGAAGAACGAAGCACCCTGCTTGGTGAAGCCTGTCAAAGCTTTCAAGGAAACATACTCCATACTGGAGAGCTTCCTGACTTTGTTAGACGGTATGCAAAGATTCTACTTCTGAACAGGAATGAGCTGTGCCGCAGAAGGAAACCATAGCTGTCTCAGGTCATCTAGTAGGAAAGATGTACACAGTACAGGAAGCCGCAGAGTGGTTTCTCTGGAAGTCAGGCTTAAAAATGAGAGCCACAACACACATAGCAAAGGTTCTTGAGTGAGATGACATCATCAAGACAGAAAGGGCAACCGCTAAAAAATATTTCTGGCCTGTTACTTAGCCCTGGTGCAGTGTCTAGTCATGGGTGCTGGTCACTTCATAGCCAGAATTCTCAAGCTCTTGGTGCTACTCAACAGCAATTTGAGGTAGCCCAGAAGCAAGTCATTGTGAAGTGAAAATGGTCCATTCAGCATTGGCTTAGGCACCTAAGAAGGCACAAGGAACTTGGGTGAACAGGTGGCCCAGGCATCTCTGTCACTCACGACTCCTGCTCACTCAGCTCTAACTCAGTTTACATGTATGACCTCATAGGGAACTTCTCAGGAGGAGTACTTTCTCGTCGGGACCACCAGCATATGAATAGTGACATGGAGTCTTTTTATTAGTTATGAAAACCTGGCATTTAGCTTAGCCTTATTTCCAACTAGCTCTTATAACGTAATCAACCCATGTTTATAAGTCTACGTTCTGCCACGTGGCTTGGCTGCCTCTCCTCATTATGGAACATCTGACTTGCTCTGTGTCTGCTGGCAAACAAATACCCATCCCGTTCCTTCCCAGGGCTCTCTGCCTCTCTCTGGAAATCCTGCCTATTCTCTCTGTATAGCTATCGGCCATTCAGCTCTTTCTTAAACCAATCACAGCAACACATCTTTAAACAGAGTAAACAAATATTCTGCAACATTTCTCAGTGTTTGGCAGATGAAGAAAATGCTAAAGCTTGATTCACCAATGGCTGGCATGCTGTATGATGGGTGAGTATTGCCTTACAGACTTCTCTAGTGACTTCTGTAAGTCAGTGATAGAAAAAAAAATCCTCCCAGGGGGGAATAGAGCCTTAAGTACCACATCTGACCATCCTTTCTCTGTGGAGAAAGAAGTGGCCCAAGGGACATTGACATTCTAAGGGGAGAGACTTAAGCGTGAATCTGTGGCCATGGTACCATGTGTAAGGAACTGATCCATGTGCTTTGATTTTAATACCCAGCAGACAATGTGCATACCAGAAGTGCTCAGCAGTCAAGTGCTCGGAAGGAGTCAGCCTAGGAAGGTCTCTTAGCTTGAGCAGATGACCACCTCAGAGCCTGTGCATCATGGTCATGAACAGAGGGACCTCAGCAGTAGAGAGAGAGGCTCCCATGCATGTCCCCAAGCATGCACATGCCAGCGGGGGCTGAAAAGTCCTGTAACTGCTGCACCTTGTCTGCATGGAACAAGGGTGCCCTGTCATCCCTCACTTGCCCCTTGTGGTTGTTCAGAGGTTGTGATTGTGGGCGAACAGCTTGTACTTGTACAGCAAACTCAATATGAGAAGGTAAGGGAGTTAACGTGTAAGGTAGCTCCATTGGATGTGAGCATCCTGTACGGGTCTCTATTTATTCAGGCAGATGGACCAAATGCCCAGCAAATGATGCCTACAAACAGCCCACCCCCTTTCCTTTAATCTAGAGCTTTGCCTGTGGCTGAGAAACAGGTGCCTTTCTGGAAATGGCACCCATCATCTCTCCTTGCCCATCCCACCTCCAGCAGTAAGTGACCGGAAATTGATTCCTGTAGGGTGTTTTCTTTGCCTTAATATTGAACCAGTTCAGAGACTAAGTGCCCTACGTGAACTCCAGAGCTTCCTAGAGCCTCATTTCTATCGAGCTCACCTTGCCAGTCGCTTTCTTCCTCTGTGCTGTCCTGTTTGTCCCCTGCCCATTCCTCAAACTCCCACATCAACAGAAGTCTGTGACTGACACTATTTTAATGACCCCTGACCTAGGACAGTTAAATGCCTTTGCATGGCTCTTCCATGCAGGGGATCCTTTCTGTCCCATGTTTTATGAATGTGCCTCAGGAATCAGAGCACAATGAAGGCGACGTCACATTTCTTCTTGTTCCGTAGTTTTTCAGCCCTGAGAATGAAATCATGATTCAGGCTCTCCCTTTTCCCAGCTTATCCTGTGAATGATCCTGTGAGTGAATTTCAGAGTCTCTGCCCAACAATTAGATGCACACTGTAACATTTATTTTAGGTGTCATGTACAAAATGCTTGATTAAGCACTCAGAGACTTTTGTCGGAATTGAAGACACCTCTCCAAAGAGTCGCTGTCTTGCAGGAATGCTGCTTTTCATAGTTAGTTCAACACAAGTAAGGATTATCTGAGAAGAAGGAACCTTAATGAGGGATGGCATCCATCTGTTTGACCTGTAGGTATGGCAATGCAGTCATTTTCTTAATTAATGATTATGTGGGAGGTCCCAGGCCGTGATGGGCGGTGCCACTCCTGGGAAGGTGGTCCTAGGTGGTGTGAGAAAACAGACTGAGCAGGCTGGGCAAGCCATGTGGAGCCAGGNAGGCTGTAAGCAGTGTTTCTCAGCAGTCTCTGCTTCGGCTCCTGCCTCCCGCTTGGTTCTTGCCTTGAGCTCCTGTCCCGACTTCCGGCAGTGATGGACTAGGATGCGCAACTCAAATGATCTCTTCCTTCCATTAAGTTGATTTTGATCAGAGCTTATTACAGAAACAGAGAAAGCAAACTAGGACCCCTGAGAACAGGGGATTTCATTTGAGGAAAACAGTTGAGCAAGCCTGAGGGAGCGAGCCTTTCTCCATGCCCTCTGCTTCAGTTCCTGTCTTGCCCT
The DNA here is from genome assembly GCA_001685075.1 of Bramus lutescens. Lineage (NCBI taxonomy): Eukaryota > Metazoa > Chordata > Mammalia > Rodentia > Cricetidae > Bramus > Bramus lutescens. Next base: position 528,891 of record LOEQ01001190.1, read on the forward strand.
CCCTCCATGGTCGACTAGCACCAGAAAGGTGAAAAAGTCCTCCCTTCCCCCTAAGCGGCTTCTGGTCAAAGTTTTGTAATGGCAACAGAGAAACAAACTAGAGCACCTGTCCCAACCACTAGTGTCTTGGAATAGGTGATTTTTATCAAGTGATGTGCAATGTTTGATGTAAGGTGTGACGCTCCTGGCTATTACGAGTCATGGTTCTTGTTCTTATGAACGTGAATGTCCAATCACTCCAATGCCGCTTGTTGACAATGCTCACCTTTCTCACTGAGTCTCCTTTGAGCCTTTGTCAAAAACAAGGTCGGCTTGCTGGTGAGTCTGTTTCTGGGTTTCTATTCCAGTCATTTGATCCACAGTGCTATTTATTTGTTTGTGGTTGAAGCTATTTAGATAAATAATTATCAAAATAAGTCAATTGCTTCTTCTCACCTTTTTCTTCCTTTTCAAAATGGCTTAGCTATTTCACTCCCTTGTGTTTAAATGTAAAGTTTAGAAAAATATCTTCTATATCTATTTATAAAGCAGACCTTGCTGACAGTTTTATGGGAACAACAAAACAACTATTTTAGGGAGATCTGACATCTTGAATATATTGGGTCTATAAACAAATATGTCTTTCAAGCTATTCAGGGCTCTTTGACTTTTGTCATCAATGATTTATAATTTAAGCATATATGGTCTATGTATTTTTGGTAAATTAATACTGAAACATATTTTTGAGCTGCTAAATAGAAATTGTATATTTAATTTTGGTATCTGCATGTCCATTGCAAATATCTAGAAATACAATCATCTGGGGAATATTTTATCTAGAGTCAGTCTTTGATTTTTTCTTAAAAAGTCTCTTGTCAATGATAGGATACTATTTTTTATTATAAAAATTTTCTACACAGCTGTCTAATTTACAAACAGGGGAGTTAATTTTTTTCCTATCTAAGCTGAATGCCTTTTAGACCTATCCACTTATTTTTGTCTTGCTGCATTGGCTATCATTTCCAACACCTTGTTTAGTCAGAGTGTTTAGAGTGGATTTCTGCTGCTCTGAGTCTTAGAAATAAAATGTTCAGCTTTTCATCAGTAAGTGAAAAGGTAGGGATGGACATTTGGTGGATATTTCTTATCAAGTTGAATAATTTTCTTCTTTTTTTCTTATTATTTTGAAGATTATAGTCATGGACAGATATTGAATTTGGTAAAATAAAATTTTAGTATCAAAAGGTATAGTCATATTTTTTCTTTGGCTGCTGATATGATGGAATTTTTTTAGAATTTGGTTTTGAATATCAAACTTACTTTGGTCTTGGTGTAAGGATTGTGTTATGTATTGCTTATCTAATTGGCTGATATGTTGGTAAAAATTTTAACTTCTACATTCATGAGAGGTGTTGGTTGATGATTTTATTTTGTCTATGTTTGCTATGGTTTTGTCGTTGGTATAACAGTTACTTTAGCAAATTGAGGTCTCTCCTCTCGGTTCTTGGAAAGACTTTGTAGAATTGATTTGATTCCTTAACTATGTGGTAGAATTCCATAGCAAAAAAAATCTGGTGTGATAATACCTGTTTTGGAGAAGATTTAAATAAGAAGTCTTACTTATTTAGGATATTTGCATTATCTATTTCATATTTTCTAATTTGTGATACTTTATGATTTTTTATAGTCAGTGATAGTTTTAATACAAAAACAAGAAAGCAAAGATTAATAATATACAATAAGTAATACAAATGAAATCTGAGTAAGTGCAAAACAATAAAATACGAGAACGTCATGACATTTTGTCAGATATTAACACGAATAAATATGTAGTACTCAGATCCTACCACTTCATTTTCTTCTGAGATATCAGAATTCAGTTCAATAATCGAAAAGATGACTGCATATTAAAATCAGAATAACTTTCACTTACAGATTAAAATGATTTTTCATTTGGAATAATTTGGAAGGATTTCTTTTTCTTGACAGTTTCAAAGCTATTGGAACTTTTACATACACAGCTGTCGTGAACCATTCCCAGATCCAGCCCATGACCCTTGTCACCATGACAGTTAGTTTTGGCAACATGTAAATCAAGAAATTGAGAGGCTTCAAAATGAGACACAAATGTCATTGCACCCTGCCATCAACATATAGCTTGTAAGTTTTGAACATGAAGCTGGCAGGCATGTGTCCATCCATACAGTATAACCACAGGGGACGGATCAATCGCCTTCTAAAGAGAGGTTTTTCTCAGTGATAACAATGGGGCAGAGGTTGAAATGGCAGGCAGTACTTCACATTTCAGGTCTGACAAGCTTGTCTCTCAGAGAAGATGGCTTGGGAATCCATTCGATCTGTGGGCGAGCTTAAGCGGTGCTGTGATGGTGTTAATGAGGATGGCTGCCATAGGCGCATGCATTTGAATGCGATGCTTAATGATCTTTAAGGAGTCATCCCAGTTCACTGGAGTTGCGACATTTAATTTTGTTTTTTTTTTATGTAATTATGCTGTTTTTATGTCTGTGGGATCTGTAGTGGTAAACCTTGTTTAATCACAGATTTCAGTAATGTGTGTCTTTACTCTTCTTTTCAGTCTTGTTAGAGACCAGCAAATTACTGTTAACACTATAACCCTTATATGTTAATTGATTTTATATATTGTGTTTGTTCTCAGTTTTTAGTTGCATTTTGTGGGAGAAGTAGGGAAAAGCTATGTCTGTGCCATCTTCCCAGGACTTTATTTTGCTGAAGTAGCTTTATTGTGCACAATTCTTCCTGCTCTCAAGGATCCTAAATTGTGGGGAGTAACTCTCTAGAAAGGAAACTTCTAATTTATTATGCTAAGTGTCATGTTTGGAAAAAGTATAGGATGCTTTGGGGGAACATGAGGCAGGGCCTAATACCTTGGAGTAGTATCTAGAGGTGGTAAAACTATGCTTAAATATGTGGAAAAGACATTTGAGATCAGGAAACACATGGCATGTAAGAAAAATATCAAGTTATTTTTGTGGCCGAAGCAAATAGTCTGTGTTTTAGGTAAGATGATAAGGACTGGGTTTGTGGCATTAATCAGGGACCAGACAATGAAAAACACCACAGGTCATGTGAAAGAGTCTGAATTCAAGGGCCAAAGTGGGAACCTCTGAGCTTTTGAGCTGAAGAACAGCAGATTTAATGATCACAAGCCTTGAAGCAGGAAAGCAGTTTAAAGGTCTTGGTAATGGTCTTATAGACATAGTGATGGGCGTGTGGCAGAGACGATGGGGTGCACAGGGCTGGGTGGATTTAAGCACCTCAAAGTCATGGGGGCTGTACTGGGTGAGTTTGTGTGACAACTTGACACAGCTAGAGTCGTCAGAGGAAGGAGCCTCACCTGAGGAAATGCCTCCTTGAGATCCAGCCATATTGCATTTTCTCAATTAGTGATCAATGGCAGAGGGCCCAGCCCGTGGTGGGTGGTGCCATCCCTGGGCTGGTGGTCCAGGTTCTATAAGAAAGTAGGCTAAGGAAGCCATGAAAAGCAAACCAATAAGCAGCATCCTTCATGGTCTTTGCATCAGCTCCGGCCTCCAGGATCCTGCCCTGTTTGAGTTCCTGTCCTGACTTCCTTCAGCGATGAACAGCAATGCTGAAGTGTAAGCCAAAGAAACCCTTTTCTCCACAACTTGCTTGTTGATCTTTGAGTTTCATCACAGCAAGAGAAGCCCTAACTAAGACAGAATCCCTAGAATCTGGAGAGAATTATATACAAGAGCTTTGTGGGTATTCTATACAACAGGGCATATGGAGTTGTCGATTATGAACAGAGGAGCAAGTTTTAAGCAGAGTTTGGTTTGGGAAAACATGCCCTGTGGAGGAGGTGTGTGTGTGTGTGTGTTTGTGGTGTTTGTGTGTGTGTGTGGTGTGTGTGTATGTGTGGTGTGTGTGTGTGGTGTGTGTGTATGTGGTATTTGTGTGTGTGGTGTGTGTATGTGTGTGGTGTGTGTATGTGTGTGTGTGTGTGGTGTGTGTGTGTGTGATTTATCTAGACTACAGGCTGTGAGTCAGCTTCCTGAGTCAGATTCTACTCTTCCATTTTAATGCTAGATGATCTAAAAAAGTCATTTAACTTTGTTGTTTGTAAGATTCTTCATCCAAACAACCATTGTGTTGTTGGGGAAAATAAGTTGGCATCTACTTTCAGAGAGAAAGGGGAGGCAGATGATTGCTATGAGTGCTATTTTGACTGGTTTATAAATGACCTAGGTTGCCTTATCAGATAAATAAGATAAGGATTAAAGATGATTTGTGAGATTTTAAAGCCGATGTAAGATCTATTTAATCTAGAGACTGTTTAGAGATTGTATCAGAAATGTTTCCCTTAAAGCCACCCTGTGGCAGAATAGAATAAAACCAGGAATGCCCAACTTCTAATTATCATCCCATTGTATTGATTTTACACTCAGACTATGCGTCCTGGAGCTGTATGGTAGAGTGAAGCTGAGATCCCAGTCTTTTCTCTGCCCTAGTGCAATTGCTTCACTGTAAGAGGAATATGTTCAGCACCTTGGTATGAGCGTTGGCCATGTGGCTTACTTCAATGTATGGCAGAGAAACCATGACTCATGTTCTTTCTTCCTCTGGCTGGTTAGTTTGCAGGTGCAAGTAGGTTTGCCATGCAGCAGAGGTGGGTAGACCTGCAGTAAGTAGCAGAACCAACCAGCGCACAGAATCCCAGCCTACCTGCACCTCTGCGAATGCAGGAATAGAACTGTAGGCTACTGAGATCCTTCGTATTTGTTGCGCAGCATTATGGTGGAACTAGCTGATGCAAACATCTGATAGGACATGCTTATTCTTAATGAGAAGCTTGCCTTTCCAAGACACTCAGGATCTATTGATATTCTTCTAGGAGTGGGAAACCACACACACACACATACACATACATGCACCCCCCCCACTATGCTAGGTTCTCTCAGACTCAAATAACAATCACCTTTCTGTTTAAAAAGAAATTCTTATTATATTAGTCAATTGTGTTGCTACAACAGAAAAAGCACAGAGTGGGCAATTTATAATAAATGGAAATTTATTGCCTCACTATTCTGGAGCATTAGAAGTCCAAGATCAGGATGCTAGATCTGGAGAAATCCTAGAGATAGAACGGGGTCTGGACTTGCTCTTTTGCAGTGGCCTTGAGTCTACCCACAAGGCAGGAGTCCTCACAGCTCTGTCATCTTCTAGGAGCCCCATTTCCCAGCACTGTTACAATACAACTAGACCTCAACTTGAGTTTCGGAGGGAAGACAGTCAAACCATAGCACCCCACACTCTTCCCATTCTTCTTCCCCATAACTTATGTGGGAGCGTGATTCATGCTCTAATGCTGCTATCTACACTCTTATTACTCTTTCCTGATCATTTCTCATGTTGTGGGAAAGGCAAATTCACTTACCAAACTAAATCATTAAGACCTGAACTATATACAAATGACGAAAACTGTGTTGGAGGGGGTGGTTAAGGAAGGCTTAATGGAAGAGAGATCTAAGTTGGGCTTTGAGATGTTGATGGAGATGCAGGAGGGACGAGAAAAGAATGATACAATGGAGAGAGAGAGGGTCAACTTAGGAGAGTACAGGAGGGGCTCCTCCTCATGACTTCATCTCATCCTACGTGACCCCCACTGTGGTCCCACCTCAGAGTATCGCTGATATGGCACATGATATGGGGGATGAGGTTTCTGACGCATGAGCTTTGGGGGGACATATTAAAAATATACCAGTACAGAAGACTGGACTAAGAAAAAGAAAAATTCGTCAAGAGAAACATAAACAGGTTGACTTTGCATGGGAATCGATGGAGATGATGTCAAGCACGTTTTACTGACCGTATTTTGTATCCGTGCAATTGTGTGCATATGTGTCTTTTCCATGCATGACTTTATTTCTGATTTATGATGAGATGCTTTTAATTTGGCTCCAGTTCATCTACTCTGGGTAGAGAATGTTCAAGGAATTCAAGCCAATATCAGACTGTCAAAGAACCTAGGAGAACTGAAAGAAAGGCCTGGTGCATGCTGGGAGTTCGAGCTAGAGAAGTAACAGAGCGCGGGTTATAAGACCGGAAGTCCCTAGAGAGGGCTACAAATTGAAAGAGACAGATCTCACAGGGGCAAAACGAGAGCAAGTAGGAAGGAACACTATCATTTCCCCTGTGTTTTCAATGCCCGAACATGCTGCAAAGAAGAAAAGTTTAGTGTTTCAGATGCCACAATTTACGTGGCTTCCTTCAAGGTCCTGGAGCACGGCTGAGGGAAGGTAGCAAGGGATCAGCAGGCTTGGAAAACTGTGTGATGCTCTGGACAGACACCAGATCGCAGGGTTGCCTGGAATGCCACTCTCACCGAGGCCCAGCAAAAGGCAATAATTCGGGTGGGAATGTATAGAAAGGGCTGGACTTTTGTACACTAAGGATCTGGGGAAAGAACACTAAGACTTAATGGTAAGGGTATTTTACTACCAGCTGACAAAGAGCGGACTGAGCTCTTAACTTCTAACTCCTGTATGTGTTGCCCATGCATCATTATGTGCAAGGGAGCAGGCTTTCTGGACACAATCTCTATTTCACGTGAGGTAGATGTTTTTATGATTTTGTCAAATAAGAAAGCTGAACTAAGTCTCAGATTAAGTGCTTTACTTCCACCAGCATTGAAGACAGATCTGGCTATGGTTACACTGTGCTGGATTGTGACCTAACCAGGAGACTCCGAACTGCCTTGGGCTGCCTTTCTCAGTTTCTGATCAAACTGAAAGCCTATGGCTGAAGAGAGCCAGGTCCATGGGTAGATGATCCATTCATTCTGGTTTCTATGAGTATCTGGTACTGGCTCATATCTGGCACCTGGCAAGTAATCATCAAGTTGGATTTGATCACGTGAAACTGCAGTCTACATAGCGAAGGAAGGAAGCTTGCAGAAAGGGTGCTGTGATGGCTAGCTTTTATTGACACCAACTAGAAGCATTTTGGAAGAGTCCCTCAGTAAAGAATTGTCGACATCGGGTTGGCCTGTGAGCATATCTGTGGGGCGTTCTCTAAATAATGTGTGATGACTCCATCCTCGGTGGGCAGCACCCTTCCTTAGTCAGGGGTTCTGAACTGTATTGGTGGAGAAATCAAGCAGCACACAGCAAGCAAGGCAGTTGACAAGCAAGTATGCTTCATGCATCAACATTTTCCTTTTCTCTTGATTGTGTCTATAGTGTGATGAACTGTCCAAAGTTCCTGCTTTGACTTTTCCCCAGTGATGGAGTGCAACCCTTCCTCTTCTAGGTTACTTTTTCCCAGAGTATTTTTTAAAAGATTTATTTATTTAATATACCACAACAACAGAAATGAAACTATAACAGGTACCCTTCCTAGGAGTGAGCCCATGGGAGTGGTGTAGCCTGGCGCCCTCTGTGGGCTGTTGACTCAGTGCCTCTATGTTCCCTAGTCTCTGCCAACACTCTGAGCTCCATGGGTATCTTGGGAGGTGCACCTGCAAGCAGCTCCTCAAATAGAGATGGCTGAACTTTATATTATTTTTAAGGTTGATGATGAAATAAATCATAGGTCTGGGAAGTGTGTGAGCCCGAAAGTTGAGGAGTTCTTAATGTCTTCCTTCCTTGGAGAGGATAAAAGCTGCAGTTCTTTTGTGTGATAATGACAGACTGTCAGGGCCTGTCTGTTTGCCTGACTCCCAGTCACTGAATAAATGCTGGTAATTGCTAATTGCCTGGAGAAGAAAACTGACTCACAGCCCCAAAGTGCCTTGCATCTTGAGCTGGTTCTATGTCTAAATCAGGGCATGGCTTGCTGGAGTCTGCCTCCTCAACTGTTTTGGGGTTAGATTAAGTCAAGTTTGAATTTCTGTCAATGACACCTCAGTGGGAACTTTGAGGAATCCTATGCCTGTATCTTTCCTTATACATACAATAAAGAAGTGAAAAGCATTTGATGAAATTTCTTGCAAGTTGGTTGCATGCTTGGTAGGGGTTGACTGAAGTGACTATTACACTTGCCAGAGTCCTTTAAGTGCCTTGCACTCTGGTTGCTTCTCTGAAAATATATGAACTATCACAGATTTATGGCTGCATAAATAGCAGCCACAACAATTCCTTTTTACCTTAAAGATAATTGTGAACTTTATATGGAAACCTCAGGGTCCATATATCAGAGGGTCTCTTGAGTGAGGATGGGAGTGTGACCAAGGTACCACTCAGTAGGCCACTGATATTGATTATTCAGTCTCTGTGACATGGCTGTGGACTTTCTGGATATCAGTGCGTTCCAGATTATAATAAAGTTTAAAAGGAAAGAGATTTTTAGGAGAGGATTCAGAGATTGAGATGCAACACAGAGGGGAACCATTTTCAAATATCCAAAAAGAAAGAATGCAGCTCTCCTTGGGACCTTTCCAATGACTGCTAAATATCGGACACCCTTTTGATATTTTCTGTTGGGGTCATAATCCAGCAATAAGATTCTGGAGTCACTAGTTCTGGGAGGCCCAGTGTGATTGTCCTCCTCCCTCCAAAGTTGCCAAGTACTTCCACATTAAAACCAAAGGATATGAGGGAGTCATCCAACAGCTTTGATGATAAGGTCCTATCTCCAGAGGCTTAAATGATAATAGTTATCTAGAGCAGGGCTTAGGCACTAGCACTTTGTATTTTCAAGTAATTGGGTGGGTTTAATAACTAGCTGGGATGAGAACCCCTTCTGTAAAAAGGTTTCTATCATTAGCAAAATACCTGTAAGCTCTTTTTGACTGAAAGATTTAATAGTAGTGCTTGATTCAATTCACATGCTGATTATTAGTGGTTTTGCAGTGGTAGAAATCTGCTCTGAAAGGTTCAAAATATCCTGGAAGGGAAAAAAAAAGGTGAGTTCCAGGTGTCTTAGTTACTTTTCTCTTGCTATACAATACACCATGACCAAAAGGTAAGTTGGGGAGGAAAGGGCTTATTTGGCTTACACTTACATATTGCTGTTCATCACTGAAAGAAGTCAGGACAGGGATTTAAGCAAGGCCAGGATCCTGGAGACAAGAGCCAATGCAGAGACCATGAAAGGGAGCTACTTACTGGCTCCCTTTTCAAGGCTTGATCTGTGACTAAATGAGAAAATGCCTTAGAGTTGGATCTCATGGAGATAGTTTCTCAACTGAGGCTCCTTCCCCTGATGACTCTAACTTGTTTCAAGTTGACATGTAAAACCTATCAGTTTACAACTTATAAAAGAAAATATTAATTGCACTTATGTAGTAGGAGGCTGCTTGTTTGTTTCCTGGCTGCTCAGATTCCCAAAATAACCACACAGAAACTGTATTAATTAAATTACTGCTTGGCCCATTAGCTCTAGCTTCTTATTAGCTAACTCTTACATCTTAATTTAACCTATTTCTATTAATCTGTATATTGCCACGTGGCTGTTGTTTACTAGGTAAAGTTCCAGTGTCTGTCTCTGCCCAGGCTACATGGCCTCTCCTCACTCTGCCTTCCTTCTCCCAGCATTCAGTTTAGTTTCCCCCACCTAACTCTATTCTTTTGCTTTATCACAGGCCGAGACAGTTTTTTTTTTTATTAACCAATGGTGATGTAGCAGGGTCATCTGTCTATGTGTTACTTTCATTGGTTAATGAAGAAACTGCCTTGGNTTAGCCAAGAAAAGGCTAGATATAATGGGCCAGGCAGTGCTTAAATGAATACAAATTTGTGTGTTGTTATTTCAGGGTATAAGCTAGCCATGTGGGAGCTGGGTGGGACGAAAAGCAAGCCCGCCGCCTCATCACTACACAATGATATTCATAGCATATAGAGAGGAATCCCACATCTCCTCCCCTTTTCCATTTAAATAAAAAGGAAGGTTTTAACTTTAACACAGAAAGCAATATATATATATATATATCAAAATAGTTATTAAGCAAGAATTACAGTTACAATATTTATATTTACTTTTTATTATTTATCATAACTAAGGAAAACTATAACTATAGGTATCTATTCTTCAACTTCATCAAAGACTCCAGGAGGATATAATATTACCTAAGTACACAGGAAGTGCATTGTAAACAACTTCCAAAACTCTAGAATTGACAGAGCCTTCTTGTTGCCTGGATAGTCACCCAAAGTTCTTCTGTACCGCTGGGGCATCCATCTCCAACCTACAGGGCCATAGTATCCAGCAAACCTTTCCACAAAGCAGAAAATTTCAAAGACAAGTTCACTTATATTGGCAGTTTGTCAGTCACTTTTTTCTGTGTCCTGCAGAATGTCTTACAGACTCTTGCATGTAGCAGGAACCCTAAAGGACCATCTCACCTTCTTTAGGCAACTTCAGCAGTCATTTTTCCATGGGTCCTCCATGTCCAGTTCATACAGCACACCGTAAAGCAGTCCAGGAAAGAGCAGTTTCTTGCCCAAATGCCTAACCAACTCACCAACTACATAAGGAGCCTTTTCATTGCCTGCCTTCCTCTTGAAGTAGATTGGTGCTGCCAGGAGCAGATGTGTCTCATTGTCATGAAAAATCCTAAGTTATTAAAAATTTTTAAATGCCATATTCCATAGTTTCTGAAAGGTTTGAAAAATGCCTATTCATCTGAAATATATCTCTGTACATCTAGAAAATCTAACATGACTACAAGCTTAATGATTATCCATTACCCTATATTTCTTAATTATACATTACATTTTTTAAATGAGCTGCACAAACACAATACCTTAATCAAGAGCAGAAATATATATAAAACAAAATTGACCTAAAATTTGTATCAATAGACCAAGATCTATACCAATGTACATGCCTATATCATATCCCTCTTTAAATGTAAACAAACATTTATAGACAATATTTGGGAATATGAACGTAGCACTCTCTAAACTGCTTCCTGCTTTATGTTGGGTGAAGTATTTTGGGGGGGTGTTCATGGCAACTTTTCAGGGGATCTTGTTCCATACAGCACACTTATGGTTTCAGAGTGTTGAAGTATATGATGGCTGAGCAAAGGTTTGGCCATAGGAACATCTGAGAGCTTGTTTCACAAATATGAAGCAGAAAAGACTAACACAAAATGGCGTGAGTCTTTTGAAACCTTAAAGCCTACCCACAGAGATATACTTCTTTTTGCAAGGCCACATGTCCTAATCCTTCCCAAACAGTTTGACCAACTGGGACCAAGTGCTCAAACATATGAGCCTGTGGGACCCATTTTTTATCTAAACTTCTACATTACATTAATTACAAACTGTTTGGCCAATGGTTCAGGTGTATCCCTAGCTAGCTCTTACATCTTAAATTAACACATTTCTATTAGCTTATATTTTACCACAAGGCTCGTGGGCTCATGTCTTGTTACCTCACATCTTGCTTCCCTGGCAGTTGGTGGTGTTTCTCTCCAACCAAACCTTCTTTCTCTGTCTCTGCTTGAATTTCCCATCTAGCTATATTCTGCCTAGCTATTGGCTAAATCAGTTTCTTTATTAACCAATGATAACAAGACATATTTACAGCATACAGAAGAACATCCCATATAATATGATCTTTCACTGAGGGTGCCCTTCCCATTATCCTTTTATGTATATCGGGGTCCTTGATCCTCTTATCTTTTCAGCACAAACTTTGGCTACAACATTAAGTTCTCTGGTGATTTTTGTCTCTTAAAAATGTACATTTGTATTTCTTCTTTCTCCACTTGTTCTTTTTTCATTAGAGACCTGCATAAAAATGGTTACTAATAACCATGTGATAGAGTCAATCCTAGACTGTCTTGATTTCTCTTCCACCAAAGAAATTCTTCTATTACTTTTTTATTTAGCTTTGGGCAAATTCTTAAGACAAGGGCAGAAGGCAGCCATATTTTTGCCAAAATATTACAAGAATAGTCTCTAGTACAGTTGCTAATATCATTTCCCTCTACAATCTCTTGATATAGGCTTCCATAATCTGTATAGTTCTTAGCACTACTATCTTCCAAGATCCTAATAAGATGGTCATTTAAGTTCTGCTTACAGTATTCAACTGTGTTCACAGCCCACAGTCCTAAGGTTTTTCACATTTTCCCACAAAACCACTGGGTCAGGCCTGTCACAATACCCTACTCTTGTTATCAAATTCTGTCTTAGTTACTTTCCTATTGTTGTGACAGAATACCATGACCAAAGCAATTTATTAATTTATTGTACTTACATTTTCTGAGGGTTAGAGTCTGTGATGGCTGAGCAAAGGCATGGCAGCAAGAACAGCTGAGAGATCATATCTTGACCCACAAATAGAAGGCAGAGAGTACTAACTCAAAATAGCATGAATATTTTTAAAACTCAAAGTTCACCTTCAGTGACATACTTCCTTTAATAAGGCCACACCTCCTAATCCTTCCCAAACAGTTCTACCAACTGGAGACCAAGCATTTAAACAAATGAACCTATAAGGGCCATTATCATTCAAACCACCACACCAGGTCAATGTGAGTATAAGGCTCAGAATTTTAACTCTTGTTGATCACCACTTCATGTTTGTGATTTTATGTTGGGCTCTGAACGCATTAAAGAAGAAGATCATGTTTTTTTTTTAAACTTTGTTGTACATGCTTATCATCATATATCTAATGGAAATGAATAAATACTGAACATTGATTCTGAATATAAGGAGCTCCTCCCCCAGTAGAGAGTTAGGTTTCAGTTTGAGTTCTGGATCTTCTACTTCTCGTTTCCAACTCAGGTAACAGCCTCTCCCTTTTTGTCCTTATTCTTATCCAATAAGCTCCATTTTTATTTACTTATTTCTCTTGTGAATTTTTCTATATTAACCATTGCTATTCATTGACACCTTATGTTCATAAAAGATTATAATTATTATGCATACACATATATGTAACACACATATACATATATATTTTATATACATATATATTGAACTTGAATAGATCTCTATCATCTTTTTGTTTTATATTAAGGACCATTTTCATGTGAATCTGTTATAATTACTTGGAGCAAAATTGGAATATGATCCCTATCTTTGATTTTGAAATTTCAGTTTTTGCCAGTATGGCTACCAGCATAGAATATTTACAATTAAATTGATGTTTAATTTATTGTGTCCAAACTATAAATATTTATAGTTTATGAATGAACTTAGCATCAAAAGAATTTAGTATATGACTATTACATAATTCAATTTGAAAAACGGAAAGGTATTTTGTGATTTTTTTTATACTTTGGGAATATTAGGGACAATTCTGATGTATTATTTATTTTTCTGAAGCAGGGGAAAATGAAGGTAATGATTAATAATTAAGAAAAATCATTTGTTGCCCTTGTATTAGGCATGAGTAGACAACAAGCAAAGTCAGAGAAATGGAGGAAGATATAAAACTTACCCTTTTGATTGTGTACTATACCACCAGCTGGCCTCTAGATTTACTTCTCCAATTATGTACTGCTGTTTATATTGCAGTGACATACCACCTTTTGTTGTGTGGCAGTTTCCTCGCAGACAAAACCTTACATCATGGATGGAAGCTCATCAAGGCGTAGGTTGTTCTTACTGGAGGTAAAACATCCCATCTTTGCATGGAAGCCTATTTGCATTAAACTCAAGAAATAAACACCAAACTGACCGGATTCACTGGGGGCTCTCCCTCCCCAAGTTTATATAAGTTATAAGAACTGCTGAGAGCCACTCTCCGATCAGCCTAGTGGCTTGGAAGAGACAGGGACCAGACTGAAGAAGGATGCTTAAAAGAAATCTCACATTAGCCCAGAACTGAGTATAATAGAGGGTTATTTATTTAGGGATAGACTCACAGATCACAATCCTCTGCTGGAACAGGTGCTGTAGGAGGGTCATCTGTCTATGTGTTACTTTCATTGGTTAATAAAGAAA
>LOEQ01001190.1:542885-554295 GCA_001685075.1 Bramus lutescens
GCCGTGCGGGAGCCGGCCAGACAAAAAGCAGGCCTGCGTTCCCCATTCACTACAAACAGGGAACAATCACTGAATCCCACAGATGAGAAGAGGTTGGATGTGTGCTTTACATCAGCATAAATAGTATAAGAGGTCATGCCCAAGTGTTTGGGTAACTTAAAAGATACTGGCGGTAGGAATTCCTACAGCACCAGGCAAGCTGCCTGGAAGAGGCTCAGACAATGCATAACTCAGTCACCTGGAAAATATCCTTTGCAACCTGTTCAACTGCCTGCAGGCTGTGCAGTGTGCTCCATGTTTACAGCTTTTTTGAGATTTTATCCATGCTGGGGTGAGCTTTGTTGATGTAACTGTCTTGAGTCATTTCAGCTCTCAAAACCCCTCATGCATGTTCTTGTAAAAAATCCCAATAAAACTCATTCTTTCACTAAGTTGGACCTTGGTGATATCCTTACTTTGGTCTGTTATTGGTTCTGGGATGAGTACACATTTTGCTTTTCACAACTCTCCTGAAATACTATCACACAGCACAGTGTATGCTTGGGAAGTGATTTTATTAAAAGTGCTGCCAATCTCAGCCTTGACTTCTTTTTCTATAAAATGGGATTCTAGCAGTGTCTCCTGACAAAGTTGTTGTGAAGACTGGATAAAATAATAACCATAAAGAACTTAGGGGTAGACTGCAGATGGCTCACAGTTGACACATGCTTACAGGATTAGTACTATTATTAAGTGGGCTATTAAGTGTGCTGTGAAGGTACTTTGTATTCTCAAATGGTAATAGGGGAGTTTTCTTTTGGCAGGCAGAGTGAGCATCTACTTACATTTTGCTTGGTTCCCTCTTCTACCCTTCCATACAAGCAGCATGTTGGAATCCTTCCTAATCAACAACCCTATCCACACTTTATGACACAGTATAGAAAGTAGCCTCAGATGCTACCTCCAACCAGTATGTTCATATTTGTGGCTTTTGAGAACATTTAATATCATGTTCTTTTAATTTTCTTCCTCTGTCTTGAAGTGTTAGATTACTTGCTTTGAGTTTTCTCTTAGAAAACTTGTATTTCTTTTCAATAAGAAACAGCAATGAATGCCGGGCTCCAATGGGGAAATTTTGAGTGGTGTCTCCATCTGCTGACTTCATTCTTTGAGGACTCCAGGTCTCTGCAAGGGTTGGGAAAGGCCTATACTTCAGGACCTCAGTCTTAAGTAGACCAGAGAGGTCAGCATTGAGACCGCTCAGTTCTGGTTATGGATTCTGTAACTTGGGTGAGGATGAAAGTAATAACAGCTAATGTGGCTCTGTGTGTAGACAGAGATTAAGTGTATCAGTATTTACAGGCATGGGTATCCAGCCTTACTAATAGGAGGGAAACTGTGGTTCTCATATGCATTCTATTATCCTAACTTATTTTGTCTTTGAAAAAGACATTTCCAGTTAATTGTATGCAATGATAAAGGAAGCAGTAAAGAAAAAGTCTTACCAAGTCCAGGGTTTAGTTGACCACCAGCCTGCCCCTGGGAGTCCTATGACCCCATTAAAAGTGTTGGATAAATAAAAACTGAAGTTTTTCTCTTCCCAACATGAACTCTCATTTCAATAAGCCATTTCTGTCACCTATTTTTGATAACTGGGTTAGCTATTCTTCTCATTTTCACTTCTTGAATAGCATATCTCTTTGACTCTACCCTGAAAATGCATATAAATTTTTAAATAAGCTTCTTAGCTGGCCAGTTTCTGGAAGGATGTTTCTGCAGGATGACCTGATTACTCCTGCTATCTGGGTCAGCAGTTTGGGGAGGGAGCTTCTGAGTCATGGCTAACATCTAACATGTTGCTGTCCTGAACGTAATTTGTCATTCTTGGTGCAGTGCTGGGTCTGTTGCATCTCCAGCATTTTCAGTGCCTAGGGTGTTACGTTTTTCAGTGACTCCTTGATGGAGCAGGAGGCTTCCAGTGACTGAGGGTAAGTTATTCAGGGACATTATATCTGCTGCCATTATCATACATACCTTACAGATCTGAGCTCTTTCATCTGAATAGCCCTCACACACAAAGGCTTGGGTTGAATGTTGGTGCCTTAGAAAGGGACACCATGTTGACAGTGTTAACTCTATTCGATGAGGCTCTTCCCCAATCCTTTGGATGAAACAACTCAGCTTCATGCTTCAGAAAGTAGCTCATTCCTAGTCTCTGGGTAACAATAGAACTCTACATTTTCAGTAGGTATCTGAGTAGAATTAAGTGATGTATCCCTATTCTGCATCTACACACGTGCACAGTTAAATACACAAGTGTGTATTTGTGTATATCTCCAGTGAAGGATTTGTATTCAGAAAACATAAAGAACTATAACCCAATTGAGTGTAATGTATAACCTAATAAAGTATAGATAAAAAAGAATAATTTGTACAGGCATATTATAAAAGGAAGTATCCAAATGTCTTTAAGGGAATGATAAGATACTTATCATAACTTCTTTACTGTATGTTATCATTACGTAACACCAAAGGCTAAAACTGCTAAAAAGCTGGCTCTCTCAATGCTGACTTGAATAAAGAGCACCAGGACTCTCCCAGATTGCAGGACGAAAGGGAAACCAGTGCAGTCACTTTAGAGAACCATTGGGAATTACATAGCAAATTGCTCTGTACTGAGATATACACCTACAATCTCGGGGAAAGCAGGGCATCCAATGCTATGTCTCTGAAACGCGCTTCCCCATCCCTAAGGTTCTTGTCAAGTAAAGAACTACGAGAACATACCGAGACTGGAATATGCAGATAAAAGTCCACCTGCTCCTTACACATACCAGGAATCAGGGCATCAGCTTTGTCTGCAAAGGCAATACGCCTTCCTGCACCTATGCTTGGTCATTGACTCCTTGGAAGCTGTGGTACAAGGACAAAGTGAGCTTATGATGCACTGTTCAGGCGTTCTAGCATATGAAACCCCTTCCTCTATAGTAAACAGTCCAGGACTGAGCATTATGGGGAGGAGAGACCTTTTTTTCCAGCTTGCCCCGACTGGTGAAGTTTCTGAGGTGTTCCCTTGGCCACATAAATCTTCATGGACCTAGTGAATAACAGTACTGTAGTAGCCGTTCACTTGTATTTTAATAAATAAAGCTTGCCTGAAGATCAGAAAAGTAAGACAACCACACTGACCAGCCTTACAGACCAGGCAGCAATAACATACACCTTTAATCCCAGTAGCCACACTAGCTTACCATAGAAACCAGGTGGTAGTGATGCATGTCCTTAATCCCAGAACTAGACAGGAATCTAATATGGGAGGAGACAGTTCTCAGTCTGTCTCCTTCTGAGGTTTCCGGGAGGCAGGATCACCATTTTCTGACTGAGGTCGAGGTAAGAGCCAGTGGCTGGCTGCTTTGCATTTCTGGAGAGGCAAGCTTTATTTATTAAAATACAAGTGAAATGCCACTATAGCCCATGCATGTGCTTCATGGGTTCTCCTTGTTAGTAAGCTTTCCTTGTTTCACACCAGGTCTTAGCATGTTGTTTTCAGTGTCTACAACCCTTCTGACTGTTCTATCACACTATGGACATAACACTACTCAGGGAAACGGTTGTATCATGTGAACCATATCTGTATATATGGAAACTGCTTATGGTACTAAGATGAGGAACAGCCTATATGCCTATTGTCGCATATTTTCTATAAATATGAAGACCATTGTAGGTCATGGGACAGGATTGGTCCTTAACTCTTAGTGAATGGAAGGCCATTAAGAGATTGGACTGTAATGCATGCCTGTGTCAGGAAGTTGCATTTGGTGGTAGTCTATAGAATTCACACAGGAGCGTTTAACAGTCTCTGTAAATAAAAAATACAAAGCTATACAGATACTGAAGTAGGTTTTATTTCTCATTAAATGTATGAATGAAATGGTGAGATAGTGTCCCACTCAGCATAATACCTAACCATTAAATGTGCTCTGTACTTCACCTGTTGAAAGCTTTATTTCTTAAAAAGAATTTCATCGCTTAATCAATAGTATGCTTATTTTTGGAAAGTTTGTTAGCAATAACTGGCGTGATTCATATTTTCAACTCTGTAGCTTGCAACAGAGAAATTTTGTTGCTGTTTTGCTGTTTGGCTTGGCTGACCAGTTAAGCCAATAAAACTAAACTAGTGAGGTTTGTGGTTAGTTTGATTCTTGAATTAGAAACTGGAAAGATAAAAGCCTCTTTCTTTCATTCCTATTGAATTACTACTTATTGAGTACCCGAGTTAATATTATTTTTATTTATAGGTAATTAATTAATTGGTATAAGATTATTATAAACCCTTAGCTTACAACATTTATCTGGAGAATATATATTATTTGTGTGTGTGTACATGTTTGCCTGTATATAGGTACATGTGTATATGTAGATATGAATGCACATAGAGGCCAGAAGTCAACTTGGTTATAATTCCTCAGATGCTATGTACCTTATTTTTTAAGACATGGTCTCTTACTAGCACCTAGAGCTTATGGCTTAGGGTAGGGTGACTGGCTAGTGATCTGTGGGGATCGGTCTGTCTTTACTTCCCTAACTGTGGGACTGCAAGTACATGCCACCATATTTGACTTTTATTTATTTTAAGATGGATGCTGGAGAAAGAACTCAGGTCTTCGTGAGACTAATAACTTCAAACAGATGTAATATGTGACAATAGAAAAACAAATTATATTTGCTTTATTAGTAGGTTTTCTTTATTAGTCATAATCATACATTACATGCAAGAAAATCATAATACAGCCCAAAATGTTTATGGATTCTGGCACAACAACAGCAACACAATGCAAGAGTTTACATGTGTTTTTTTTTTTACATACAACTTCCATAAAAGAGTCAAATAGAAATGCTGCAAAAAGAATTCAGCAATGTTCTTAATGCTTTGTATACTAGTCATTACTTTGATCTGTGTAAGAGTCATTATCATACAACAGATAATTGTTGGAAAAGCTATATTTGATCATCTTCTCCTACCTGGAAGTGTGCACAATATAGAATGATAGCTTAGTCTTTTCTGCAAGTGAGGGTGTTTGTTTCTGTAATAATAACATTATTGTAGGGCCAACATAATAAGCAAACAAATGACCAAACATTAAAGGAAGGACTCTCAGGAAAGAATACTGTGTGCTTTGGACCATTCCTCTGTGAATCATCACAACAAGCCAGAAAAATATTTTTGAAAGATGTGTGCCTGCGCACACACATGTGTGTTTGTGTTAGGGAACACAAACCTAGCTAGGCAGCATGCTGTGTTCATTGCTATGGCCGTGGATTTTACACACAGTTTTGGAAGATATGGTTGTGGTTTATTTACATGGATATAAAAATCTGCAAAGCATGAACTATGTCACACTTCTTTTTATTCTTATTTTTTTATATGCTAGTTACTGGCATTTCTCCATCAATTAAAATGTTCTACTTTCATAGAATCTGACCTAATATGCTGACAAGCATGATTCCAGATTGACCTCACCCCTGAATTTTGAGGAAAGGGGTCAGTTCCAGTCTTCTCTTGTAGTCCAGAATGCGAGGAAGAGATGATTGGGTAGGAGGCGCGATCCTCTACTTAGACTCAGTGCTATGGTCCAAAGAAGGCCACTTCTGACTCCTCTTCTGCAGCTGGAGAGAAACACAGCTCCCAGGCAATGGTCCACTTAAAACACTTGAACTTAACTACGTGAGAATCTAACCAGAATCAGTACTATAGTTTGATTTTTTTCTTCACTGAAGCATTATGGGTTGTTTTTAAACACTGTCATTGGTTAACAGAATTTCAGATGTAATTAAAACTGTGAAGTACATCTTTTTATCCCCTATTTTTTCTAGCAGAACTTTTCTGGACATCAAGAGTGCATTGTTGGTGTTATGAAATATTTAATGATAAGCAACACGCCTGATGCTTAGACTTATGCTTTTCCTTAATAAAAGAAAACTTGTTTACTTTTTACATTGGCTAAATGTTGTTCATTGTATTTTAGAAAGCTCCATTCGCAAGCTCATTTGCTTACATTTCATGTAACATATTGTGATGAAAACAAGACCATTGCACATTTCAAATTGTAACTATTAATTAGGTAAAAAGCTCAGGGAATGTCTTGCTAAGTGGAAACTTTCAGTTTATCTGATTCTAATTAAATTAAAATATCATTATCTACCTGTTCATATATTTCTTTCATATTGGTAGATGTGTTCCTAAAGGCATATAGAGTTATATATAATGGCACTGATAACATTATGATCCCTATATAATTGCCATGTAACAGGGATGTGTGTATAGATACATATACATGTATGTATCTATACACACAAAAATGTTTTTAACAATTCTGACTAGTTTTGTGATTGATTTTCTCAAACTGTGTACTAAAATTCTAACTTTATTTCAATGTGTGGGACTCTCCAACATTATACGATGCTGACATGAAGTTGCTTTGTTATAAAGTATTGTAAAAGATGGAACTAGGTCTAAGTCTCTATGCTCTTCTAACATGACAGAGTCAAACTGGCTTTTTCATACAGAGCCAATCTACCATCATTTTCCTTATTCTCTCTACAAATACTGAACAAATGAGAGCCAGAATGATCACTTCTGATTGAAAATTTATATCCGAAATAGCCCAGCCATTGTCTGGCAGTTCCCACTCACTGGATTTCTCTCTTTCTTTCCTTTGATTCTGCAGTTAGCTCTTTTCTTCATGGTGTCGGTGGTTGATGGCTTCCAGCTGTCTCCGAGAAGCCAGGCTAGTTAGAGAATAGCCAGCAGGATGCTTTCTCTGTCTTCCAAATCGATAAGAAAACAGTAACTGAATTGATCTCCCAGTGGTTTAGCGAGGCTTCTGTCTCACTGTTAGGAAATCGGCGCTCGAAAAGAGATACTCTGGGTTTATAAGCACAGCCACTCTGTCTTTCCCTGCAGATCACACATTGGGTGGTCCCAGGGCCTGGATTTTACTGGAATTTGTTGTATTGTACATTGTAGGGGATGGAGCATCTATGACTGGAAATTATTGTGTATAATTTAGTTTATAGATTATTTAAAATATTTGATTCATTATAAAGGTGAGTGGGCATGCATCATTGGGATTAATGCTATTTCCGTTTGGTTCCCTCAATAAATGGATAGAGTTTATACCAACAGTTGGAAACAACCTTGTCGGGTAGCTCTTGACCCTAACCCTGGCACAAGACTGAGGCGGAAGGATTGACAAGGGTTCAAGGTTAGCCATGGATATAGAGCGAGTGTCAGAATAACCTGGAATACAGAGTGAGACCCCATCTCAAAAAACATACAGAACAGAACACCACCACCANCACCACCAGCAACAGCAACGACAGAACAAAACCTCTTCAAAACAATGAACAAAACCCAACAAACGAAATCTAAAGCCCCTGATAGTTCTTCAGGTTAGCTCAGAATCTTCTTATTTTGCCCCATTCATGTCTAAGTTGAGTGACTGAGCCACAGACAAAGGGGACTCTGAGAACCCTTGGCAGGTTACTATCAGCAGGGCTGGGATTATAAATCCCTAAAATAACCTGCCACTCGAATCTAATTTGTATAGATTCGGCAGCTGTCATGGAAAGAACCAGCTGGGTAGGAGGCTGTTGAGTTTCTCTATTCCCTTGAGAAATAAAGGCCCAGAATTTCCATAGAGCAAATGAGTTGTGAGCTAATACAGCCAGATCAGCAGCAGTGCCCCACTGAGTAGGCGTAGGGGTGAGACTGGGGGCAGAAGGGAACAAATTGTATCATAGCGAAAGAGAGTAACCAGGGGCCTTGCTATTTTCTGGTTTTCTGTACAGACCCCTGCGGAGGCAGGAGCAGGCAATGGAATCAGGTTTGCCACCTGCAGAGATTCAGGAGAACAAGAACCAGCTGATTGTGTTTCTTGGGTTGGTAGGATGGGCATTGGACATTAAATGCTAAATGGCTCTGTATTTAAAATGATAGAGCACAGCAAGCCATTAATAGACATGGATGGTGAAGGGAGTGGCCAGCCAAGAGGTCAGGCTGGGAGCTCAGGTCTGTCAGTAGGAAGTGCTGACAGTGGGCATTACGAAGGGAAACCCATCTAGGACAGAAGGCACAGGGGGAGATGGTGGGTGTTGTTCTGTGGAGAATGCATCTGTGCATTGACACATGTTTCAGAGGGAAATGAAAGACCCTGAACACAACAAAAGATGAGCAATGACAAGCATCATATCCCCCAATCAGAAAGCAAACAAGCAAAAATAGCCCAAATTTCTTAGAAAGTAGGCAAAGGAAGACCCAGGCTTCACAAACACTTGTAGGCTCTTTTGCCCACATTTGCTCTCAATATGACCTTCTCTCTTTCGAAAGTGTCTGGTAGAATCCCAAGGGGATAAAATTCACTCATTTTGAAGTAGGAATGGAATTTTATCCACAGCAAAGGAAGAGCCACATATGCCACTATATTTCAGCCTTGTGCTGTGGAAAGAAAACCATTGCAAATGGCATATTCTTGTTTGAGGAGCCTAAGAATTCTAGTGTCACTCAAGATCCAACAGGATTCGTAGACTCACCTCTGCCTGGAGATCTTTGGAGGGTGTCCTGAGGGCTGGCCACCTGCCCTGAGCTTTCCTGAGGACCCTGGCAGCTGAACTGATCCTATCTAGGCACCTGCAGCCTAGAGGAGACATAGGCCCTGAATTTGAGACTTGGTTGTTTGTCTGCCACACTAAGTGGTGACATTGCCACTGTACCACATCTACAAAGTGTTCCTACAGACGAGGTGCCTGGCTCCACAGGGAGCCAGGACTTGGAAAGCATCAGACACCGGATTCAAGCATTGTGAGGTATTCTGGTGCTTCTGCTCTCCTTGACATGGAGAAAATCCCAGAGTCCTCTGCTTTGACATGTTTGAGAAATCTTTTTCCAAAGTCAAGCAAACGCAACTGTTGTCCTCTCTCTGGTCTATGTTAGGTAACATGGTTTTAATGTGCTTAGACCACCCAGCTCACGGCTGCTGCTCCGGGTATGTGCCTCGGTTCAGTTCCCAGCAGATTCCTAGGGAAACTACAACTGTCTCTATTTCTTCCCTTTTTCTACTTGCCTTTTCCGTAGCATAGACTACTTCTCTTTGCATCTCCGTTTGGCATATAGTGACTTCGTATTCATGGAAAATTTCCCAACATTAGTCGAGGATGCCAATTAAAGAAAACATTTCCATGTTTGAAGCAAAACAACAGAAGTCTCCTTCAAGAGATTTGAAAGGCAATGGAATATTACATCCTGTTTTTTGAGATTCGGTTCCTTTAAAAAAAAATCGAATCGCAAGGTGGGAAGAAGGACCTATGTCATAGACAGCCTTTAAACACTCTTTTCCTGAAAGATATTTTTGGCGACTAAATATTCCTATTATGGTGTATGTGACAATGTTGAGATGAGAATGTGTCGCCTCTCACTGAAAGGGCTTCTGCGCTACCTCTCCGAAGTCGCGAAGTGAGCATGCGCATTCTACGTAGGAGTTGCATATGTCGCCGAAAGCCTAATTGCTATTAGAGGGATTTTAAACAAATCTTAGATTTCTTGTGCTGTGAGAAGCAGGCTCTATTTGTTCCAACTCTGGGTGGCAGCTGCTCATTGAGAAACAACTTCTTTTGAGATGGAATTAATACTAATTTTCTTGTAAAACTAGAGGTGTCATTTGATCATTAGAAATACGTCGGAACATGTAGGATCGCTGTGGCTAATACTGGGTGATTTAGGTGAATGAGTGAGTGGCACTGTGTGTGCATCTTGTTTTCTTCTTCCAGGTGTGTGTGTGTGATGGTAACATCTGTAAATGCAGCCCGTAGGCTGAAGTAGGACGATCGTAAGATCAAGGCAGCTGGGGTTATATTGTAAGCTGGACGATAACCCAGGCTACAAAGTAGGAACTTGTCTTGGGAAGAAGTGAGAAATAAGACAGGAGAAAAAAGAGGACGGCGTTGTTTGCTGATGCTGTATCCTGTCGGATAATATCCAACGAATACTGTATAACTTGAGAAACATTGAAGGAAATACACCTATCAGATAGGAAAGTAAGATATGTAAGATGCTTCTAGATGCTGGGCACAGTTTCTGAGAAAGAAGCATTTTTCAGGATTTTTCTCATTTTATGCTTAATAACAGACTTTTCCAAATCATTTTGCCCTTCCTATAAGCTTGTACTGAGGACTTCAGCAAATCTGTACTTGCGGCTGCAGAGGAAGGCAGGAAGGGTCCTGCTTTCTCCTGCTGTGTCTCCCACCCATGGCCCAACGGCCCCACCCACTCTTTATATTTCTACTTCTAAGCCCCAGTCACCTGCTGTTGGCAGTGTATAGTGTCTAAAACAGCCATAGTTACACGAAACAGGACCCCTCGTCAGCTGACACTGTGAGAGGCCACGGCCTCAGTCTGTGGTCATCATCACACACTGTACACAAGAAGTTGTTGGCACCTGTGCCTCCTCGCTCCCTGAACAGTCGGCCATCCCATAGTTTCTGGCACTTTTTATGACAGCGGGGAGCAAAGACTATAGGGTAAAACTATTTCCGGTGAAATTCAATTATCTCCAGTATAAAGGTCGCGAACTTGGACCCTCTCGTGGGCTCCTGCCTGAAGCCTTAGTGCCACAGGCCTTAGATACAGTCCGTAGACCTGTTCTCTGAGTCATCTCCAAGTAGGGAACAAAGATGTGTTAGTGTTACCCCACAGGTGGATACGTACAGCGACATCCCTAAGCTCCCATGGTCATTGTTTTATTTGCTTCAGCCCTGATAGTTTTCATTTACAATAGGAAACATTTAGTACATAACAGGCCAAAATTAACTTTGAAAAAACATTGTATAATTTAGTCCTGATCATTTCTATTTGTTCATTTTCCTTATCTTTAGATTGCAATGGAAAATTAACTCTGCCAGACTGAGGGCTCTCACTTCTCTGTGTCACTGAGCTGCAAGGTAGTTCTAGCATGCACGCATTGAAAGTGGCTTTCTATGAAAAACAGTGGTAAAGCCTTTCTGGCTTTAGAATGTAGTTTTAAAACGAAGCCTTTCATCGTGTATTTTCTTTTGTAAGAGATGATATGGAAGAGCCTTGTGCACACATGTATGATGCTTGTGGAAAAAAAATCATGGGTTGTTGGGACCAAGTGAGTCCCAGCCTTCAGCTGTTCTTCCCTGTCTAGAACCTTCTAATTGAAGTGACTAAAAGCTGTGCCTTACCTAGAGGATCAGAGGATGGGATTTTCACCTGTTGGCCATTGACGGCTGTGTATTTAAACCTCCATGGTGCTATTAAAGAGGGGCTTTTTGGTACCAGTGATGAGAGGTCCGTGTGTCCATCTGTCTCTGCGTGTGTTTCCTCAACCTCCAGCCCCTTGCCCGAAGCTCGCGA
>LOEQ01001190.1:571137-600700 GCA_001685075.1 Bramus lutescens
GTGTAAATGTACCACATTTTCCTTATCCATTCTTTGGTCAAGGTGCATTTAGGTGGTTTCCATGTTCTGGCTATGACAAACAATGCTGCTATGAACATATTTGAGCACATGTCTTTGGGGCACGATTGGGCATCCTTTGAATATATACCCAAAAGTGGTATTACTGGGTCTTATTTTACAAATCTTATGTTTTCCCTTGGTGAGAAAACATAACAATTGCTCATCAAATATGGTAGTAATTGAAGGAAAAGGTATAACTTTTTTCTGTGTGTGCATATATGTGTGTGTATATGTTCTGTGACTGCATGGTCATACTATATGGACATCTGTGTGCATGTGCACATGTGTTTATGTGTGTGTTGAAGTCAGGGGTCTTTCTCTATTTCTCTTCAACTCATTTTTTTGGGGGGGATAGGACCTCTCCCTCTCACTAACTGGGAGCTTGCTGTTTCAGCTTCACTCTCTGGATTTGCCTGCCTCTGTACCTCTAGTGCTGAGATTACAGATATGTGTCACATGACCTAGAGATTACAGACATGTGTCACACGACCTGGAGATTATAGATCCATGGCACATAACTTGGAGTTTTATGTGGGTGCTAAGGATACAGACTCAGGTCCTCATGTTTATACAGCAATCATTTTGCCCACTATTTAAATCAGAAATTTTGGTATAGTGTTTTTATTTAAAATGCAGGTTCTTGGCCCCACACAATGAGCCTTCAAGGATGTCTTACAGATCCTGTGTTGTCTGAAGTTCAGCATAAAGGCAGAGAATCTCTGGCTATTATCATACCACACTCACAGAAAGAGGTATAATATTGGGGTGAGAGGAGCAGAAAAGAACAGTTCTCAATTATTCTTAAAACCTGTGGTTCTTGTCTAGAGTGCAACTGTTACTGATCATCGGGTGTTGTATTTAACATCCATGAGCATTTGTCCTCTCTTTTTTTCTCTGTCAGAGATGCTATGGCAAAGAGATGTGCTGGACCACACACAATCATCTTTTAATTTGTATGTTGGTATAGGAAAGCATCATAGCATTCTTCTATGGTTATAGTTGTTGTATTTAAATAATAGACATGTTGACCTAACAGAGTCACCCCCTCTCCTTATATGATGTTAAACATTTTCAAAATCACCCAGATATCAAGTATAAAATACCTTAAAGGGTAAGGTTAGGTAGAGATCAGGCAGGAAAAGCCCTGAGTGGATAGTGACATTTCAGGTCTGAATGAGACTCATGGTACTTGCAGTTCATAGTGGCAAGTGTTCTGTCCAGTTCATCAGGACAGCAGGATGCTACGTGGGTGGGGAAACTCAATTGTAACAGGAACAGATGGAATATAAATGCTTTCATTGGGCTCCACCTAATCAAGATAAAAAAGCTGTAAAGGCAACACACTGAACATAAAGCCACCATGGGTGCTGCAGAGGGACTAGGACATTGAGCCTGGGATGAACAAAGTTCAGAGGAGTACATTACCCTCTCCCCATTCTCAGTGACAATAAGACTTCTTCAGGGCAGTGAGTCTAATTCTTGGTCTTTTAAAGCATCTTGTTAAAAATTAATTTAGAAGACAAGTTGAAAAGTCTAACATGTTTAGAATACCATGGGCTGAGGTGGAGAATGCCTACTGATCTTTGTTTCTGAAGGGTGGACCCCAAATTTCAGTGTTATGGTGTCATTTGAGTTACAACTGGTTATATAAGAAAGAGGTCTTCCATATACTTCTCTGTATAAAATATCACAATTTATTCAGCCATTCTGTAGATATCTGTGGAGTGTTTTTTAGTGTTTCAGGGACTGGGCTACATAGATACCAGAGGTGCAAGAAGAAACAAGATGGATGTGTTCCTGCTGTCAGAAGCAATGGGGTGGCTGTTAACTCCAGCCTGAACAACTGTGACCACAGTGACCTTTCCTCTTCCCTCTCTCCATTTCTTCACAAGAAGACCAGAGTTCCTGTCTTCAGGAGCTAGACCCTTTCCCTCCCTCCCATCCAAATCTAGGTTGATAGAAAGCATGGATGTAACTTTGTCATCTACTTTAAGAGTTATGTAAGTGTGGATGGGTATGCATGCATGCAGAGGCCTGAGGTTGATATTGGGGGGGTCTTTCTTGATTATTTTCCATATGATTAATTGAGGTAGGCTCTCTTGATTGAGCCAAGAGCTCACTAACACAGCTGGTTTCTCTAGCCAGCTTTCTCTAGGGATACCCGTCTCATGCTTTCCGAGGGTTGCAACCACAAGCAGGCTGTTGCCCCCTCCCCCTCAGTATTCATATGGATTCTGGATATCTAAACTCCAGTTCTCATACCTGTGTAGCCAGTACTTTTGCCACGGAGTCATCTCGCCAGGACACTGTCTATTTCTGTCACCAGACCTGAAGAGGTCTGTTCACTTTTCTCTTCCTCAGAACCCGTGGCCATGATGAAGACAAGCTTCAGACAACATTCTAGAGGATGAGTCTATGGTCCTGTGGCTGCCTTAGATAAGGGGACTGATAGCCCCAGCAGTGACTGGCTTGAGTGAGAACAGCTAAAACTGACAGCACAGGCAAGCCTGACCCAAAGTACTGATGTATGACACAATTGCAGTCTGTGTAGATGGCCGCTTCTAGACTCTAGGTTTGGGAATATTTTGATGTACAAGAAAAACTTAATTAGATGTCTTCAGCTAGAATGTGTGACTCCAAATTTATGCCAGGCACAGAAATTTCCTGTATGGCTTTTCAAGTTACCTTGGTAACTGCCACATCATCACTTCACTTTGTGCTGTGTAGACATGGCCTCAGCGCATAGCTGTCAAAATATAGACACTCTCTGGAGGTTTGACATTGGATCTCTGGTCTGCAGAATGGGAAGTTGACTAATGTGCTTGACGTGTGACACATGGAATATAATATATTTTTTTTGAGAAAACACAAACAGAGCATAAACATTGATCACCATGGCAAACTATTCATACTCCTAACTAAAAAGTTTACACTAATCCAGTTAGTCTTGTTTCCCAACAAGATGGCTATTTTAAACAAATGAATGAATAAACACAAAACTCACAGTAACACTGATGTGGGATTCCCCTCTGTATGCTGGGAACACCATTGGCTAATAAAGGACTGCTTTGGACCTATAGCAAGGCAGAACTTAGTTAGCTATGTGGGGAAAACTAAACTGAATGCTGGGAAAAGAAAGGTAGAGAGAGAGAAGCCATGTAGCCTTGTCAGAGACAGACACTGTGAACTTTACCTGGTAAGCCGCAGCCATGTGGCGATACACAGATTACTAGAAATGTGTTAAGATATAATTGCTAGCCAATAAGACACTAGAGCCAATGAGCCACGCAGTGTTTTAAATAATATAGTTTCTGTGTGATTATTTTGGGTCTGAGCTGCTGGGTGGCCAGGAAACAAACTAGCAGCCTCCTCACCACAGATCTGATGAATACCTGTTCATCAGATTTGGACTCTGTTTGAGCTAATCTAATGATTCACATGGGCAGAGCCACATAGTCAGATCTCCTTCAGATCTGATTAGAATGTCTGCCTGAAAATATCCACCATAGGATTTCCTATTGTCCCAGACATCTTCGCATGACTGCCTCAACCCTAAAGAATGACATACTGGGAGAGATGGGTGAAAAACAGCTTTTATTTCTGTTAATTTTCGAATACACCAGAACATCTTTTCTGCTCCTCGCAGTTTCTCTTCTTGGTCCAGCTCTCCCAGCTGGGCCTCTGGGAAGCAGCCAGTTCCAGGCTAATGTACTTCCCTGTTATCTGATGCTGATGCCGCTCCACAGAGGCAATGATAAGGATAAGTGCTAATTGGATGTATTTCTAAAGCAAACCTTTTAGTTACTTAGGCCAGAACTTCTCCAGTTATCTTCCCTTCTACTCTCTGGCTGTGCATGAACCACACTGAAGTGCAAACACTGGTTTGGGAAGGCAGTCAAAGGCAGTCTTGGAGAAGCTGAATGGCAGTTTTGTGTAAGTCAGGTAGGGGCTAAACTGGAGAGATTGGGGGCTGTGCTTCCATTAGAGGAAGGTCAGGGTGGGTCAGGCAGGGTCAGAAGGCCCAACAGTGTCCTATAGTAAGCTACCAATCAGCCATGCCCCTGTAAGCCTGGGAAGGAAGACCCAGCATGGCACTTGGGGAAGGGAGGAAGAGCCCAAGCTTCCCTATTTCCATCCTTTTCTGGAATGAAAGTGTACTATTTCAATGCAAAGGATTTGAATCCTAGCTTGGGACAGGTAGTTTCAAATTCTGTCCCCTAATAGGCTACCCATGGGTTAGAGAAAAAAAAACATTTTAAATCCTTAACCCTTTTAAAGTGACCCACAAGAGTTTGAAAGCCACAAAACATGAAGGACTGCTTAGAAAAAGGAACAGGTTATATGTCAGTGTGGATAACAATGAGAGGGAGATGTGGAGAGGTGGGGAAGCAGAGCAGAAACCCATTTCTTTATGGTTTCTTTGATTTTCGAGCTGGAAACAGGGACATAAATTTGTTAATACTTGGTTTTGCGACGGGAATGAATCTGCCACCATTACCACATGCTATCCGGGGGAACTGGCTCACATGTTTTATGTTAGCCACGTGACTCATTTAGGTATGAGGATTCCATGTCTCCTGAGGCAGATTCATCCAGGTTGTATTACATAATTATGACGTTGTTAGAAAGAAAGATGGAGCCTTGGCTAGGCTATTTAGTCGCATTTGGGGTGAAAAGGGACACGGAGAGATGGGTATGAGGAAGAGACAGCAAGTGGGAACAGCTACCACTGTGGTGGTCAAGGCCTTCCTTGGGCTGTTCCTCTGCCGGACTCTGAAGTCTTTTGTAAAAAGCTGCTGTCCTCATAGCCCTGCCCCTTGAGAATATAAATGTGACCCAAAATTTTGACCCAAGCATTTATTTCACAGGAGTCTTGAACTCCAGTTCCATGTTATAAAATTTTATATGCTGTGATTTTTTTCAAGTGTGGGAAGCATTTTGTAACACTTATTTAAAATTTATTGATAATTAAGTCATATGTGTACTGACATTTTAGGTTAGATGTCAAATTATTGCAAAGTGGTGAGTTAGGAAGTTTTGAGAATATTGGAGATAACTCCTTCATTTCTTGTATGGTTACAATATCATGAGTAAATCTTGGACTTCCTGGGACTCTCCTGGACATAGGAAGGAATACATGTCCAAACATCTAATCACTCTTAAATAATTTCCAAATAGTATGGACAATGTTTAAAGTAGATTTTAACATAATAGTTAGCAATATGCTGGCATTTGCTCTAGTGTTTAGACACCAGTTATTACAAACCAAAGCCTTAACAAATACAGAGACGGGTATACTTTGATTTGTTTTTCTCTGTTCTCCTTTTCCATGACATTGATTTTTGGGAATATCTTGTATTTATGACCACAGCAGACAAGGCTCTCTAACAATAGAATTGGAGTGTGGTTGACTTCTAAGTAGTGTGATATTGTTGGGATATAGAAAGTTTCTGTGCAAAACAAGTATTCCTAAGTAGAATTACATCTATGATGTACTACAGCCATTAATTTTTCAAAGAAGACAAGGGTAGGAGGATAGTAACTTTTTGCAGCTTGATAGATGGTTGTCATCATATTTTTATACATAAATATACATGTTCAAATATGTTGAGCACATTTATGTGGCATCATGATGAGAACTTGGTCCCCTCCTCCCTCTCTTCTTGGGCCTGGCCTCAATTCTCCAGTAACTGATCTCCAAAAGGTTTTAAATATTGGATTGCTACCAGGTGATGTATCTTTTTTAATAAGCTATATGTAATTCTAGAAAGCACGTACCTGATGGTTAGTTCGATCCACTGTGTTAGCCGTGGAGGGGTGGTCTCTAGTGTTCTGACGGACTCTATTGGAGTTCTGCTGTTCGATCGCTGAGGAAGTTGGGATGCAGAATTCTCTAAAGCAGCGCTTGAAGTTTTCATCCAGGAACGCATAAAGAACAGGGTTCAGGCAACTGTTTGTGTAACCCAGGGCGATGCAGAAGTGCCAGGAAACCGTCTGGAAGGTGGTCTCTGGAATCGTGATCAGGGCTTTGATGATGACGTAAATGTGGATAGGGGTCCAGCAGATGATGAACACAGCCACGACCACCAGCACCATCCTGGTGATCCTGCGCAGGTTCCTGTCCTTTTCCTTGGAGCCCGACAGCATGCGCACACTCTTGAGCCGTAAGATCATCAGGCCGTAACACACGGTAATGATGAGCACCGGCATGATGAAGGCGAAGATGAAGACGCAGATTTTGAGCAGGTTCTCCC
This sequence comes from Bramus lutescens, assembly GCA_001685075.1. Taxonomy (NCBI): domain Eukaryota; kingdom Metazoa; phylum Chordata; class Mammalia; order Rodentia; family Cricetidae; genus Bramus; species Bramus lutescens. Next base: position 577,452 of record LOEQ01001190.1, read on the forward strand.
AGTACCAGGTGGGGTGCGCGAACGTGAGGGTGCAATCTATGGACCCTGGAAAAAAAGAATTTTCAAGAAAAATTAGCAGCGACATTTAGTTATAGCATTAGGTACCAAAGCTGCTCCTTTGTCTACGAATAGCTTTGACCTAAGCTAAGTGAAGGTTGTTGCTTACACAGACGCCTGAGGAAAGAATGAAACCAAGAAGGAAACTCATTTATTGATTACAGAGAATTTACTTCCTTTTCTCCCCTTCCTATATTTCCCATTTTTCTGTCCACTTGTATCACATTAAGATTTTATGAAGCCAGAGTTATGTACAGTTTGCAATGAATCAGGCACTTGTCGGACTTATGCTATAACCATTAAGCTATAACCATTGTCCAAAGTTCCCAGGAGTTTCCTGCTAATGAATGTTTCCCCTCCACTTCAGAATGGCAGTTGCTGTTAAGTCAGAACAGGTAAATTTGTCAATTTCTTGAGAATTCAGAGCAAGCCTCAGTGAAACGTTCTCTGGACTTAAGCTTAAATTACGTTTGGAAAAGCTATGCTCCCATGTATTCAACATTTTGTTGAAGTAAGTTCAGAGAAATCTGCAATATGTAGACTTTGTTCCTATTAAAATACCTAGAAGGCCTGTAATTATAGAGAAATCATCCCATTTTAATATATTTAAAGGCATTTTCTTATTTTTATGATTTTAGTTTTTCTTATTATTTTTCTTATTATAGTTAATTAATTAACCAATTTCTTAATTGAAAGTACAGTTCGACAAAGATACTGTGCCATGAATTCTACTTGGCTCAGGACATCACCAACACATCAGACTAGACTTGACTCAGGCCCATGTTCACCCTTACCCTGCCTGTATTTTGTGGTTGCCATGAACATGACAGGCAGACCAATGGCAGAAGAGAGGAGCCAGTTGCAGACATTGACAATTTTGGCATTTCGGGGGGTACGGAAATCCAGGGCCTTGACCGGGTGGCAAACAGCAATGTAGCGATCCACGCTCATGGTGCAGAGGGTGAATATGCTGGTGAACATGTTGTAGTAATCTATCGAGATGACGATCTTGCAGAGGATGGTTCCGAAGGGCCATGTTCCCATCAGGTAGTTGACACTCTGAAAGGGCAGTGTACTGGTTGCCAAGGCATCTGCCAGAGCAAGGTTGAAGATGTAGATGTTGGTGGCAGTCTTCATCTTGGTGTATCTAGGAAACAGGAGAACAGTGGAGGGATTATGAGAGACACTACCTGAAAGACAGGTGTCATTCCCTTAAGAGAACATCAGTTGTTAATGGAAGACCCTGAGAGTAGACCCAGGACTCTTTCAAAGTAACAGTAACAGTTGATTTTTTTATCAATGAGTTCCCATTAGATAGTTATTTCCCTAATTGTAACTTTTCTTTTCTATAAAATAGTTATTACAGTAGAAAACATGACAATTGTGGGTGCTGTTTATTTACTTGAGGCAGTCTCATGTACCCCAGACTGGCCTCGAATCTGCTATACAGCATGGCTGGTTGAGCTCATGATCTTGAACTCATGAACCTCTTACCTCTAACTCCCAGGTTCTGTGCACTGCTATACCTAGCCCATTTCCTTGTCTTGAATGTAGTAATTGCTGTGATTGGTGCAGTTGGCAAGGGGAACTACAAGAGAGTGGATAATTATACTCTGCATATAAGAGAATATTTTAGCTATATGGAGAGATTTAAAATTATTGAACACTATTGTGGTACAAGGACATGTGTACCTCTGCATGGAAATCCCTGTACTGGCTGCTATGAGGCATGGAAATAATCATTGGTAAACAGAGCAGGTGAAGGACAAGTAAGGTGGAAAGCATTCCAGAAGCCCATATTTTGTCTTAAAGTTCAAAGAAGAATGTGGTGGTGGGAGTAGACCATTCTAGAAGGAGAATAAGAACTCAAGGCGTAGAGTTGGAATGGTACAACGAATGTGTTTGGCATTCTGAAGGGTAATATTCTACCAGGAAATGGTAGCAAGTATGAGGGGGGAAGTAATACAGATTCCAGGAGGTAGGGAAAGTGTATGTGATGATGAATAAGCCCTCACCCAGTGGTGACTGAAATTTAAGACATTTTTGGCTTTATTTTTAAGGTCGTTATTGAACTGTTATTGACATGTAAGAAATTATACATAGTGAGTGCAATTTGGCTAGTTTTGACATATGTATATCTGTGAAATCACTGTCATCAAAATCTGTTTTTGGCTGTATGCATCAAAAGTCCTTTCCTTTATATTGCTAAGAAGTTTGTCATTGTGTGATTATACCCCAACTCCATAATCCATTAATTTGTCAATAGGGAGTGACTGACATATAGTTTTTGGCTGTGGCATATTAATCTACTGTGAGCACCCAGTTAAAAATAGAATGCACTTCCTCTCTTGGCTAAATCACTAGGAGTGTTGTTTGTCTTGCATGCAAACAGAAAGTTGAATGATGAGGTAGGGATGATACGCAGAAGCATTTGTAATAATAAATTAGATTGATGATAGAACACATCCTGTACATAGCTACCACCTATTGCTTTTCCTAGTTAGTATTTATGTACTCAAATTCTTTAATAGTATCCCCAGCATAATGCTAGAGAATGACTTCCTTCCCATTCTCTGTCTGTGAGCTGTGCCCTAGGCTCTGCTATTGTTTCAGGCCACAGAGATGTTAAGAGATGGAGATCATAGGAAATAGATATGACCTCTGGCTTCAGTGGAGCCACTATGGTTTGATTTTTTACATGGTTCATATATTCACAGTGTGAATATATTAATATTCATTTTACTATTAATGAGGGGTCTTTTAAGAGACAAGAGTAGCAGGAGATCTTTAGGCTATTGATTCAGGATTTTGTCCTCAAAATGAATTGGCCTAGTCATTCTAACCCTGGTTGTTACTTGAGAGAAGAATGCTATCAAAGGACAAGAATGAGCCATGTCCAGCATCATTTTGGGCTTCCTCCAGCCATTTCATACCTTCTGCTAGCATGAATGCCTGTCATGATATCAGTCATGATATGCATGGTGTGATTCAAAGAAGGGCTCTCACCAGAGCTGGCGCCATGTTGTTTGAAATTTTAGCCTTTAAAGTTGTGACTTATATAAACCTCTTCCTTTTTATATATTATCTGGTCTGAGTTATTTTTCCATAAACATTGGAAATGAGCTAAATAAAAAACTAGAGGTTTTTCCCTCATGGGAGTTTTTTTTTTCTTAAAAAAGGGCATCAAATCTGAGGATTATATAGCCTATAGTTATTGGGAAAACTCATTTGAAAATGGGATTTCAAAGACCCCCGCCTGAGGATTTTAAAGAACACAAGAGACTGCAATACTTGAAGCAAGGGCTTCCCTGGACTTTTTATTTACAGAAACTAGTACACTCCTTTAAAATTTCAGTTTGTGCTTAGAGGCTTTCGGTCAAGCATGGTTAAAAATCTAAGTCATTCAGCACCAACAACTCATTTCTGTGGGATTTGGTATTCTAGAGCCTCTGGTATAGGACCTTAATTCAATGTTCCAAGACTGTTTTGGTCTCTGCGAACAGCAGGGAGCTGAACCTTTATACTATTTCATGGGCATCACCAGGACCAACCACCTGAGTCTGTTTCCTGAGTTCTACTTTGGACACCTGGTGCACTCTGCACAACTTCCAGAACAATTGGTGCATTTCAGATGCAAGGTGCTGTGGGATAATGCTCTTGAACACTGTAAAAATTTGTCACTCACATTGATTTAATAAAATGCTGATTGAATATTATCCAGGCAGGAAGTATAGGCAGGGTAATCAGACTAGAATAATTCTGGGAAGAGGAAAGGAGAGCTGCAGCCCAAGCCAGATGCAGAGGAAGCAAGATGAGAATACCTTACTGAGAAAAGGTACAAAGTCACATGGCTAAACATAGATGAGAATTATAGGTTAATTTAAGTTGTAAGAGCTAGTTAATAATAAGCACGAGCAGAAAGCCAAACAGTTTATAATTAATATAGGCTTCTTGTGTGTATTTGGATCTGAACAACTGTGGGACCAGATGGGACAGAAACTTCCGTCCTGAAGGCCACCCTGAGTTGTTTATAGCTATTACTTCCTTAAAGGACTTTAATGTAGGAGGCTAGAAACAGCCAGTTAGCTTGAGATGAGTCAATAAGATTCCATAAAGACCATCTACCTGACAAACATAAAGCAGATACTTTCAACAGAAGCAAATGCTATGGAAATCAAATTATAATAGCAATTTTAAGCTTTTAAACCCATTTACTTTAATGTTCAAGATATTGAAATAATTTTGAGATTGTGATAAATGGAAAGATTTTCCCCAAAGCAGAAAATGATTTTTTTAAAGATAAGCTATTGATTATAGGCCTGTGATCCAAAGGCATACCATATGACATTAGTCACATTCTGAAGAGAGTAACTTCAGGTGGCTTTCTGACCCATTACACTCGTGGCATTTTCTTTAAATTTATTTGTTCCCTTAGAATGCATAGTTTATTTCAGTTAAAAAATTGTTTCCTCCCTTGGAATGAGGTTCTTGTGATTAGTATTTATTATAAATGGAAAAGTGGGGTGAGGGTATGCAAAATTTTCAGTTCTGCAACGCACATGTATATCGTAGTATCATGAGATTAATACATGGTTAATACATGCAATACTACTTGTCAGTTAAATCAAACAAAGCAAATATTATAAAGATCTTTCAATTGGCATTTTATGGAAGCACTGATATTAAATTTTTCTTATGAGGTCTGAGCACCCTTCCTCTGAAGTGAACTGGAATTTTAATGCCCGTTACTCACGCTTTGAGTCATTTTAGTAGCTTTCTAAATATATGAAAGAGAATTATAGGGCCTGGAGGTTTGCTGATGCCTTCAGTGTATTTCCACAGTCTTTCATCTGGAGAAATGGTTTGCTTAGGGAAGGGTACTGCTACTCAGCAAAGGAGCCTTTCATTATGTTCTGCTCTGATGTGGTGGTCTGGATGTCCTCTTAAGAAGCTTAGATGAATTATCAGAGAGACACTAGATTCCATAAGGAGTAAACAAGCCAGAATTAGCATGTAGACAAAGATGTAAGATAAAGGAAGGATTGTCTTTGCCATTCTCCTACTTGAGCAAGCCTTGACAAAACCCATGAATAGTAAATGCAATCCTTTCTCCATCCTTTACTTTCTCTTCTTCTTACTGTGCAAGGAGAATGGAAGTAAAATGAAGGAAATGTGAACGAGCAAGGCATATGGCCTGGCAGACTGTCTTCTGGACTCCCATGCCCTTCCTGGTGTTCGCTGCACCTTTGTCTACTAAGCAGTGACCCAAATACTTGCTTTTTACTTATCCTGTTAATAATTTCATAATAAATACTGAAAATACATGTATTCTAGATGAATAATTAACTATGCTTTTTAAACTCAAAGGCATTACTATGCAAAATCACTTCAAATATGTGTTCATCTTAGGACCACCAGTGTTTGACTACCTGGGTATGTGTACAACCCATGTCCTAGGCTGGGGTGAGGCTGTACAAAGCCTCTTTCATTGGTCCCTCTCTATGGTTCATCTCACATGGCACCTGCATATCTTTTGCTTCTAAATGTCTATCCTTTGCATGTGGTTATAAAGCAACTACTGTGCATTGCTACACTTGTTCTTGCCATTTTCCCAATTATAACTACTTTCTAAAACCTCACTGAGTTTACTTCACTAATGGCAAACAAAACTGCAGCAACCCAACTACCTGTGTGGTCATCTACCAGCAGCCTGGCCAGTCTTTCCTCTGATTTGTTTCTGAGTTAGTTCTTCAAATGGTGATGACTTAGTTCAGAAACAAAACTGACAGAGGGAGTCTAAAAACAGGAAGAATATATTTTCCAGTTTGGTTCGATGGCTTTCTATCAAATATATCCTATATATCTTATATCCTATCTATAACATATCCTTCACCCTTTCCTCCATTATACTATAGATATTTGCAATAAAGCTAATGGGATTTGTAGAAGAAAAGTCTCCAGCCTTGGGCCCTTTCTAACCTTTCAGGATTTTACCAATTTGAATGAGGAAGGAAGAGGTTCAATTCCACAAGGCTCAGTGAATTTCTTTTATAAATTTGGCACTGAATTGGAAACAGACTTGTTTTGCCATGACCTTTGTATCCACATCTGCACACAGAAATCCATATTCGTAATGGAGGAGGAATACCCCTTTGAACATTATCTTTTCAATCCGATGATGAACGAGGTAAATCAAATGAAATAAAGATGCTTGTCCTACATTGCAGGTAATTATGCAAGTAGAGACACTGTCAACTGAACAGCTGTCTGAATTTCTCCATTATTATTCAGGTTGGGGTATATGTGAGTGGATGGTGCCGAGGAGAGGCAGGAAACAATGAATAGAGAGAGGGGAATTCTATAATAACAAGTCCCAAAGGAAAACTATCATTGTTCATGGATATGGAAAGAGGCCATATGTTAGTTTGTTGTTTACAGTTACATTTTATACTACCTTGGTAAAGAAGGAAATAAGATCTCTTTGTAAATTGCTTAAAGCAGTTCATCTGTGTTTCTTTCAAAGGTATGCTACAAGGCCATTGACCCCCATTCCCTACGAGTCAATACTAGCAGAGAACAGTTGAATGACCTCAGAGTGAATCTTCCTCTACAGGTGAAAGGTGATTTAGTTATCATTTTACCCAAGGGAAGACAGAAGTTTCCAGAAATTAAACAAAGAAGCATAGCCTTCCGGTGGTGAATTAGCAATTTTCCATGTGTCCCTAGAATAAGGGACTATAGGAGCCCTTGACCGAGCTCATCCTCTTTTTACCCACATGTTATCTGTTCCTATTTTCTCTTTGTCTACTCTCCTTTTTTCAAACCCAATTCCCTCAGGAATGTCATGAGAAAAGAATCTTCCAGATAGAGTTACATAAAGTTATACTTTCTTGGAACATTGGTGAGCTTTATGCAAAGAAAACTTAAAATGAATAACTGATATTACTTTTACATCTGGGGCTAATAATGGTCAGAGTAAATTGCAAATCTTCCATTGCTTGAAGTCTAATGGGGATGCATTTCTATTGTTCTAAGTTTCTTACCAACACTAGTCTTCATTTAATTTAATTTAACTTTATATTTGGCTATTTTCAATTTTCTGTTACTTTACTTAATTTTTAAATCACATGTATACCATGTATATTGACTACTTCCAATGCCCCCAACTCTTTACTACTTTTGTGTACATCTCTTCTTCCCAAGAAATCTCCCTGTATATCTCTCCCTGTCTGTCTGTCTATCTGTCTCTCATGTTCATGTTTCTTTGTTTTGTTTTGTGATACACTAAGATTAACCAGGGCCATCAGTATGACTGTCACATCTCAAATTTATAAGAAAAAACATGATTTGCCTTTAAAAAAGTTTTTGATTCTATGATAAATACATAGTTTAGAGAAATGTTACTTTGCTGCATTGCACGATATAAATAAGCAGTTAGAATTGGATACAATTTTCTTATCTGTAATCTAGAACTTTTATTTGCTAATAAATAGAACACACACATACACACACACACAAACACACTATTTCAAAACATCATCATCAAAGCTCTCATTTCAGAGCTACAGCTTTATGGTTCATGAATAGTAACATTTTATAGCTTTCAAATTCAGAACTTCTGAGAGGAAAGGAAATGTATTCTATGATGTGGGTTTCCCCTCTGTATGCTGTGAATACTGTTGGTGAATAAAGAAACTGCCTTGGCCTATTGATAGGGAAGAATATAGGTAGGTGAGGAAAACTGAAATGAATGCTGGGAGAAAGGAAGCAAAGTGAGAAAGAAGCCATGTAGCCCTGCCAGAGACAGACACTGGAACTTTAGCTGGCAAGCCATAGCCATGTGGTGATACACAGATTAATAGAAATGGGTTAAATTAATGTGCAAGAAAGAGTTAGCAAATAAGAAGCTTGAGCTAATAGGCCAAGCAGTGATTTAACTAATACAGTTTCTGTGTGATTATTTTGGAGCTGAGCAGCCATGAACCAAGAAGCAACCCTCCCTGAAATAGATTGGTGCCCATGTGGCCATCTATATCCATGTAAAACCTGATAAAGCTTAAAAAGGAATCCTAGGCACAAAAGAACAGAGTTATGCATGGTTTGGTAGTGGCATCTTCTTGGCTGACTCTGTTTGCTAGAAGCAAACAGAGGCTTGGCTCCTTTAAGAGAGGTTTTCCTGATTCAGCAGCAGCACAAAAAGAGCTGTGGCTTTGAAATGTTGGCTTTCTGGGCCTTGCTGCCAGCACTACCTCTGACTCTTTCAGGAGGCTGAGCACTTAAATGGGGTTTGTAAGAAGCGTGTTTCAAACTGTTAATTGCTTGACATAGTCCCGGTATATACTTGGAACTGGGGTGGTGTGCACAGCTCAGAGGCAGCAAACAGCTCCGCCATCCTGGGCTGAGTTGGGCAAGCAGGAAGTGCTGTATTTACCCTAGCAATGGTGCCGCTTAAGTTCATAAGAAGTGCTAAGCATTTTAAATAGCACTTCTGGTCAGAAAATAATTACAGATATGCAATAATGACAAATCCAGGAAAAAGACCACTAATGAGACACAGTGTGTTTTAAAATACTTACATAGGCTTGGGAGAGAGAAGAAAAGGAGTATAGAGAGTTACAAAATGAAGTAAATGGCTTATAGAAAAAAATGAAACAAAGTCTTTAAAGAGACAGAGTACAGACAGTCATAGATTAAAAGGAGTAAAGAACAATAAGCCATGTAAAGGTGGAGCATACAAAGAGAGTCTGGATTATGTATATTATTGTGGTTCCTTTTAATTTTTTGACTGTGAAGAAGCTAAGTAACCAACATATATACTTTAAAGGTATATTGTCTTCAAAATATGGATCTAAGGATATGTTGCTTTGGAAAAGAGGTTATTGTTTGTTTCCACAGAAGATGAAAACCTGTGTATGTGTTCCAGGCTAATGTGGTTTGATGGACCAAGATCCCCTGAAAAGTTGCCATGAACACCCCCCCAAATTACTTCACCCAACTGCTGACTGAAATGAACTTAGCACACAGGATACACCATGAAAGACCTGAATAACAGCACCTCAATCAGCAGGAAGTAGTCTAGAGAAATACACCCAAATTCCCAAATATTGTTTATAAATGTTTGTTTATATATAAAGGAGGGTAGGCTATAAATATGAATAATTTGCATTGGTGTTGGTCTTGTTTTATGGATACAAATTTAAAGTCAATTTTGTTATATTTTTATTTCTTCTCTTGATTAAGGTATTATGTTTGTTCAGCTCATTTAAAAATGTAATGTATAATTAAGAAACATAGGTTAATAGATAATCGTCTATAATAGTCAAGCTTCTAGTAATGTTAGTTAGGTTTTTTAGATATATAGAGATATAATTCAATTAGATAGGTGTTCTTCAAACCTTTCAAAGACCTAAAGAATATGGCATTTAAATGTTTTAAGAATTTAGGACTTTTCATGACAATAAGACACATCTGCTCCTGGCAGCACCAATCTACTTTAAGAGTGAGATGGGCATCGAAGAGGCTCCTTATGGAGTTTGTTAGCCATTTGGGCAAGAAACTGCTTTTGCCTGGACTGCTTGATGAAATGGACATGCAGGACCTTCAGAAAAAAGACTGCTGAACTTGCCTAAAGGTGAGGCAATCCTTTGGGGTTCTAAAAAAGTTCATGAAAGAGTCTATTAGACATTCTGCAGGACACAAAAAAAGTAACTGATGAGCTGCCAATATAGGTGGAATGGTCTTTGAAGTTTCCTGCTTCATAGTTAAGTCTTCTGGATACTATTGGCCTGTAGGCTGAAGATGGATGCCCCAATGGTAGAGAAGAACTTTGGGTGACTGTCCAGGTAGTGAGATGTCTCTGCTAATTCTAGAGTTTTGGAAGTTGCTTATAATGTACTTCCTGTTTACTTAGTTAATATTATATCGTTCTGGAGTCTTTGATGGAGTTGAAGGATTTATAGTTATAGTTTTTCTTTGTTATGATAAAAGATAAAGTAGATATAAATATTGTAACTACAATTCTTGCTTGATACCTGTTTTGTTATATGCAATTTTACTATGTTAAATTTAAAACCTTCCTTTTTATTTAAACAGAAAAAGGGAGTGGGAGGTGATGTGGGATTTCCCCCTGTATGCTGTGAATACCATTGGTGAATAAAGAAACTGCCTTGGCCTGTTGATAGCGCAGAACTTAGGTAGGTGGGGAAAAATAAACTGAATGCTGGGAGCAAGGAGGCAGAGTGAGAGAGAAGGAGAGAAGCCATGTAGCTATGCCAGAGACGGACACCAGAACTTTAGCCAGTAAGCTACAGCCATGTGGCATTACAGAGATTAATAGAAATGGGTTAAATTAATATGTAAGTGTTAGCCAATAAGAATCTTGAGCTGATGAGCTAAGCAGTGATTGCACTAATACAGTTTCTGTGTGATTATTTTGGGGTTTAGCAGCTAGGAACCAACAAGCAGCCCACCTTGCAACAGTTCTATGCACCCACAATGCATAAAATCTAGCAACTTCAGATAATAGTGTGCCTGTAGACATTTCTTTAATATTGAAAAAACCACGAATAGAACTCTGAAATATACCAAAATGGCATCAGCATTATTAATATAGTTTTGGAAACAAATGCCAGTTTCAATATTAGAAAACCCAATTGTAGAAGCTTGTAAAGCTCTGTGGATGCTCAGGTTAAAATTCTTCAGAGAATGTAGGCTATTGGTAAATAATCATCCTTTGAAATTAGTCTTTAATGGCTCATATGCACTTTCGGTGTTGTTTACTGACCTTACTTTTTGGTAGTAGTTTGGTGATGTTGTAGTCAGCCAGTATAAGTAGGAGATGAACAGTGATACAGGGAAGGGAAAAAAGCAATAGACACAGATAAGAAATTATCTACCCTTTAAAGCATCCTAGCACAAGATGGGTACCACCGGATGCTTGTTGAAAGGGGCTAAATAAAGGGACTGGAGTACAGCAGTTTAATTCATTGTGATACAAGCAAAGTTTTCTTAGCAATACCAAAAACTTGAAATAAAATGAAGAGAGAGTATTTATTTTTGTCTGGCTAATTCACCATCAAATTTAAAGTCATTAACTGACTTCATCACAGAAACTCATGGAATAAGTCTGAGGTAGACTACCTCAAGGCCACATTATCAAACACCCTGTGTTACAGGAAAGAACAGGCACAAAGGGCTGTGAGTTTGAGAGTGTCCTCTCAGCTTCATTTCTCCAGACTGCACCAGGAGCGGAAATGTCCCCACTATACTGCCTTCTGAGACTTGCATATTTATGAGTGCTTTGCCAACAAGGTTATAAAACACTTTGCCCCTGAAAATTTCTGCTCATGGTCCAGTTAAATCAGGCTAACCATGGAAAACATTTATTTTCTTTGCAGTTATATCTGTTTAGAATATCTCTGAAATCAGTTTTCTGTGATATGTGTGTGTGCTTGTGCACACACGTGCATGTATGTGCATATGTGCATCTGTGCACATGTGTTTGTGTGCATCTGTGTGTATATGCATGTGTGTGTGTTATTCATACAGACTTCCCTTACTCTGAGGTTGTTAAAATGATCTAAATAGTAACACCAATAAATCATACAATGGGATTTCACTGGGTCTGCCCACCTCTATCAGAGAAGGAATCAAAACAGGGCTGAGTCTTAGAGTACTTCAGTACATAGCAGGCACTCAACATGCTTATATTTGTGATACAATAATAAGATTGAGGCTGCAAAGATAGCTCAGCAGTTGAGAGCTTTTGTTGACCTTGCATAGGACCTGAGCTCAGTTCCCAGTTTTCCTGATGGTTGGCACCCATCTATAATGCCAGTTGTAAGGGATCCGACACCCTCTTCTGACCACCATGGGCACCAAGCAAAACATTCATGAGCAGAAAATAAATAACTAAAATGAAACCCGAGATCATCCTTGTGATGAAACATTAACCCCATTTTATCCTCTTCAGTTTTATATCTCAAAAGACCATTTTGTACGGGTGTTGTTTACTCAATGAAACTAAAAGAACACCTGGAGTGAGTTGAGGGTGCAGTCTGGAAGCAGTCCAGCTGACGTAACAGTGCCTGTGGCTTTCATTGATTTTGACTGTGGTATTCTGTTCGCTGTTTCCTTTTTCTTCAGTCACCCTATTATTCTAAGAAATACAGTTTTCATAGTTTCCTCTCTTGTGGTACTTCTTTTAAAGTTTTCTTTTCTTTATGTAAAATGTCTGTTTATTTGAAAAATGTATTGCATGTGGTACTTGGTGGCCTGTTCAGTTCAGGATGTGTGGGCAGTTGTGTCAGCAAAGGTTGCTTTTCTTTCATCCCTCTGTTCATGCTTTTAACATATAATGTTAGCTTTTTGGTGTCTACTCATGTCCAATTTCACGTGATTCTTCCTGTTTCATGGAAACATTGATTTTATTTATCTGAAAATATTAAATATAATACTTTAAAGTCATTATATGATTTCTTTTTGTGGCTTTTTTGGATTGTTGGGTCCCCCCAGTCTCCTTCATGGTATAACACTGCCATGCTTGAGCAATAAGATGATGGATGATCCGAGGGAGCTCTTTGACGTCAATAATCATCACAGCTTATCTGGAGTCATGGCTGGAATTATCCAGTTTTTAATAAGTATAGTGGATGGGATGAGTTGCATTAACACATGATATGCTAGTGTCTCCTAATCTGGCTTTGAGTGTCTTCTAATCCCCAGAGAATTGCTAATCTCTCAGATGCAGCCTAGCATTCCTGTCCCAACCACTGCACCATTGCTTTTGTCCAGTTTGGAGACTGGAAGACATACATCATGCACTGCCACTATGTGGGACACCTTTTCATAACGTAGTGACATTGGTGTCCCTTCCGAGTCCTAACTGTTCATCCAAGCTTTCTGTTTGTCTGGCAAGGTGAACACTCTTCCTTCGAACTCCTGACTCAGTTTTCTCAGTTCTCTTATCCATCCATTTAAAAAGAAGAATAAAAACACCTATCTTACAGTATAAGGCAAAGAAAAATTGTATGTGTGCAGTTTTCCTTTATCTGCCTATCTATGAGGTTTGGCTTCTGAATGGAAATTCACTTTATGTCCCACAGCTCTGTTTTGTAAATTTGAAATAACTGTTCTCCTTGTAGAGAGGTCACCTGTTCAGGTTTGGGACAAGGTGGGCTGGTGTTTCTATCTGGATTAGAAACAGGAAGATAGCAGGATACAACTCAATCACATCCACCACAAATGTATTGATCAGTAGCAAGGACAATGCTATTTCTTCTTCATATGCTAATTCATTTTATATTTCCACAACGGGTTAAAACATTACCAGGGAAAACAGCAACACTTAACTGAACTCAGTAAACTGATATTTTACTGTTTTCATAAATTTATGTGTGGCTATCATTGATAAGTTATTTACTTATGTTCTTTCAAAAATAATTTCTAAGATGTTCTGGATATGGGAGCAGGCAATAGAGTTTTTCTAGTTATTCATAGTGGACCATATTGAAAATCCAAAAGATTGAATTTACTTTCAAACAGTATAGAAACCAAATAAAGGCAAACCTTGTGTTATTCATGGACTTGAGAAGCCATTTCAAATTTCTTATGCTCACACCTGAAACCATAGTTCCAGTGAAACTGAGCGATGTTCAACAGAGTATTGGCTGCTCTGTCTATTTGTGCTAGACCCCGGAGCTGTATGGAGTCTATGATATCCTGACTATTCTGCTTTGGTCAACCTCAGCAATCTATGGGTTTTCCTGGCTCTGATGTTCACATGTACAGCTATCATCAGTTAAGACAGTTTTGGTCATTGTATGGAGTCTTGAGAGACTCCATTCCTATGGGAATAAAATATACTTGCTATGTCACCTCAGTATCTCCATCTCAGTCCTTATGTGAAGTTCTATCACTGCTGTGAGAGACATAATAATGAGATACAACAGTCGTGAAGTTGAGTAATAGTGAGAAAGATAAAAAGCCCCAGACACTGTTCAGAGAGTTAGTTTAGCTGTAATCAGGGTGTTCTCCTGTGTGGAGCAGAGTTCCTCTGGGTATCAAAATTATATGAAGATTCTCCATGATACAACAAACAAACAAACCATCACCCACAAAAAAATAACCAAAAATAAGTTGATTTTATAGTCTTGTTCATGAGAGAGATAAAATAGAATCTGCCCACAACCAGAAAAAGGGAAAACATCTCCTGATCAACATGACCACTGCTTCTCATGCAGATGACCCCTTCCTTATTTCTTAACTATACTTCTCTATGTATAAAGTTATTGATGCATTTTTATCGAGTTACCTTTGTGTGTCCATTTAGACGAACCCCTGTTTCTTCAAATTCTCTTGTGATAACCAACCTCAAATTTTTGTGATGTTTCCTCTTTATTGGTATAGCAAGCTTTTTGAATATAAAAAATCAGTCACAGACATATCCCTGCTGTTTTGGGGCTCATGTACATTAGTTGTAGAGTGCACTTGGATATAGTAATGTAAATTAGTAGGTTGTACACTCACCAGGAGGCCAAAGAAAATGAGCCATGGAGAGAGGTCTTCGAAATTCTCCAGCTATGTGAACAGAGGAGAATGGGCCATTTGGAGGGCACTGTAGCTGCTGTACCGCTAATGTTTTGGAATGTGCACTCAGCAGTGTTTGTAGAATAGGAACATCCAGTCCAGCTAGAGCTAGGGAATTACGAAGGCAAGGATTTTGTACCATCTCACCCTAATGTCAGCACTGGCTCCCCTTTTCAGATCCTCTGGCCATACACTGTGCCTGCAGTACCACACACTAGGCTATCTCTATCTATAAGATACATCTCATGTCTTCAAATCCTAGCCAAAATAACCACCACCAACAACAAAATCCAAACCAGACTTTAATTATAGATGTCCTTGAAATGAAGAACTATTTATTATAATCAATTGATTTGTATTTATAGTAGTTTTTCATATCTTCTAGGGACAGTTTATAATTTACAATGAATATGTAGTGTTCTCTGAGTTAAAATCGTAGCTGTCAATGTCTTGGATACCTGAATAGCAGTCCTAAGAGCTATCCTAAACCCATTCAAGGACTTTGAATCTTTAGACCAGTGAATAAGAGAAACTTTTGATTATGTTAATTTTCTTTAATTTGCATTCTTTATCAAGCTAGAAATAACATTCAGGTATAGCCTGATAGGGACAATATGATTACAATTCGGACCCATAGGTGTGAGCATCTTATCTGTGACATTAGTTATGTGATTGAACCTTGATTCCCATATCATAAAGAGCTGATTGCATTACCAATAAAGATGACTGCTGAACCAAAGGAAAAGATAATGGAGCTACACACTGCTTCTGTGCATTGCCATGACAGCTAGCAGGTATGGCCTGCTCACTGTGTGCCTGGCATCACTCTAAGAAGGTTTTTCGGATTTTTCTCAATTTTCATGACAAACTTATGAGATGTATACCATTATTTTTTGGTAGATGAATACACTAGGATTCATGTATGCAGACTAACTCACTTAGGAATGAGCGAGGCAAGGGATCTGAGCAGATGGCTGAGTAGGAAGCTCCAAGAGTCTGTCTTTCCCACTGAGCTATGATTGCACTGGTAGAATCTGTCTGATGTAAATATTTTGGAACTTTGTAGTATATTGAAGACTTACAACTTCCAGAGGAACATTTGGGCAGTAAACTGCAGTTAAGTTCAGTCATTTTTCACATAGTAAAACTGTGTAAAAGTATGTAAACTCCAAGCAAGGTAGAAAGCAAGAATTCTGTCCTACAAATATCAATGTGTGTGTTCTGGTCACATCAGTGCAGACACAGAGGCAGGGAGCATTGTGAAATCTCTTCAACGGTGCAAATCCCTCCTGCTACAGCTGAAACAATGTCAGGGACATCTAAAGGTCCTGGGATATTCATTCTCACTTCCTTCATTGTTTTAAGAACCACCTTTCTTTTGGAAGACAGACATGTAAGATTAAGACAGGCAACAGAAAGTGTATATATAAGGAAAATGAGAAGTACAGGCTCAGAAAAGGTAGGAAAGACAGTATATTTATTTTCATCTCTGGCCAATGCTTGAAACAGGTGATGATCTACATGATTTAAAACAAAAACAAAAACAAATACCCACTGACTTCAGAGAAAGGAGAGAATCTGGTTGCCAGATTTCACAGGCTATTCTATTCAAGGTAGATTTTTGCCATAAATACCTTAAGGCACAGACAGGAAAATGCTGACTACTTAGAAGGAGCAGAATAAAGATAGGGAGAGAAATAAAGCGTAAGCTGAAAGAGGGAGGATGTCAGACCAAGTAGGGAAAGCAACAACCTCAAAACAAGTCTCAATGATGGTCCACAAAGTAATGGACCGTTGTGAAAAAAATCAGGAAAAGAATGAGTTGGCAAGATAGAAATACTGGGTAGAGGTGCAAAAGCTAAAGCAAACCAGAGGAAAACTCTAGATCTGGAGATTATGGTAACTAAAATGGAAATTAATGAGCAGAAGAATCAGGGAGCTTAGGTTCATCCAAGTTGGAAGTATACAAGCTGATAAACAGAAAGAATGAAGAATAAAGCCTACGGGATGAGTGGGGAAATACAAAGGGGACTAAGACATAAAATAGAAAGAGAGAAAGAAGAGAGAGTGTTTGAAACAATGCCAGGCACTCCTTAAGTTGGATGGATGATGTGAAGATGCAAGCATGAAAGAAGATGATGACCCTAGGTAGGATGGAATCAGACACTTATTTTGAGATGCACAGTGAACCTAATAAAAGACAAAGGGAAGCTTAAAAGCATCAAGCTTTTATCACATGTAAGACTATGTCTTAGCAGCTTTCTCATTAGAAATGTTGGAAGCTGGAAGGTGGTCAGAGGGTTAGCAGACTTAAAGCGTCAAAAGGAAAACATCATCATGTAAGAATTTCTTCAGATGTGAGGGAGAAATTAGGACACTTCTAGATAAGCAAAAATTGATGAAATTTGCTAAATTTTGCAATTAAAGACATCGTAAAGGGGGGTCTTGCAGGTTAAAATAGAAATATAGTTGACAATAACTTGAAACCATCTGAAGATAAGATCTCACTAACAAAAGCTAAAATAATTAGGCAGAAACAGTATTAATTAAATCACTGCTTGGCCCATTAGCCCTATCTTCTTATGATAACTCTTACATCTTAATTTAACCCTTTTCTATTAATCTGTATATCATCATGAGGTCTTGGCTTACCAGGAAAGTTGCAGCACATCTATCTCCAGCAGTGGCTCCATGGCTACTCTCTGACTCCACCCTTCTTTCTCTTAGCATTCAGCCTAACTTTCCCTCCCTACCTAAGTTCTGCCTTGCTATAGGTCCAAAGTAGCTTCTCTATTTATTAATGGTAATCACATCATACAGAGGGAAATCCCACATCATAGCATTATTAAACTAGTAGTTTGTATGTACACACTTCTGTTTTCTTCATGAGTTACATACTGAGATAGTGAAAATGTAAGTCTAAAAGCTAGTACTTTGCCAGGTAATGGTGACACATGCCTTTAATCTCAGCGCTCAGGAGGCAGAGGCAGGTGGATCTCTGTGAATTTGAGGCCAATCTGGTCTACAAGAGCTTGTTCCAAAGCTACAGATAATCCCTGTCTTGAAAAAACAAAACAAAACAAACAAACAAACAAAATCCCAAATCAAAAAAACCCACCTCACCCCAAACAAACCAAAATAAATAAATAATAAAAGAAAAGAAAAAAAGCTAGTATTTCTTCAACCTTGTTTTGAAAGTCCACATTTTGTTAATTACACAAGATATTAATGACTTGCAAAAAAAAACACCACCAGGAAGCAGGAATTATGACTAGACTGATAAACCATAAGATATCAGGTCAATAACCATAAAACTCTTCTAATAAATAAAACCTTTGGACATCAAACTTCTAGACATAGATACTACCAATCATCAAATGTGTTTAAAGTGTTGAAGGAAAGAAAGTAAGCACTTTCCCATCCTTTCTAGGAAGGATGGGGAAGTGTTTGCACTGATTTGACATCAAGGTTCAAAAATTGCCACCTGCAAAGAAATCTACTATCGATGTACAAATAAACTTATGAAAAGCTGGTGCAAAAAGTTCTAAACAGAACATTGTCAATCAAGATTTGCAGCATATTATAAGTTGTGTAAGTCCAGGAGATCTGACACCCCCTTCTGGCATGTGTGGGCACATACATGGACACAAAAACAAATAATAAAACCAATCTATGAAAATAATTAAAATAGGGTTGACAAAATGGCTCAGTAGGTAAAGACACTGGCTGTTCAAGCCTGAGGATCTGAGTTTGATCCCCATGACCTAGGGCAGAGGGAGGGAGAGCGTTAAATCCAGAAAATTATGTTCAAGTACTGTGACACACCAGATAAACACACATGTGTGTGCGTACACACAAAAGTTAAAAAATAATTAAAATGATACAATTCTACACTGTGTCATTATTACTCTAAAGAAAAATGCGAATCAGAGTAAAAGGAGCAATGGAGGCAAAATTGCATCTGTAATCTCTTTGTTGTAACATCTGGCCTTCTCAGCTCTACACTTCACTGATACAATATACACACCCAAGCCGTGAACTATCTGCATGATAATCAGTCTCACGGAGGTTATAAAGGTTCACAAACATCTCAACCCATGTTGTGCAAATGGATGCTCACAAAATCCCTGGTAGCTGCTGAGAGCCCATATTTAAACACCACTGAGATTCCTCACAAATTTCAGGCAGGAAGCAAACACTGTAGTTAGGAATACCTTGACGCTCCTCATTATGCCAATAGGAGATGTGGCTAATTAGGATTTATTTCATTTGTTCTGTGGAGTTTATAATTATGGAATTTGAAATTTTTTGGAAGTATGGCAATATATAATGTTAAATAGTAGCATAAAACATTAGCACTATATAGTAGGCTTTAGATTGAGAGGAATTAAATGTGGGAAAAAAGGCTGTTCCGAAGGTTGCTAAATTTTTAAAGGCAATTTGATTAATGCTTACGGCAATTTAACTTGAAATTCCATTTGTCAAAACTGCAACTGAGCATTCCTTTCTCATGCTTTCAGTGTGCCCATGTACCTGCTGCTACCTAAGTAGTTTAGCATTTCATTAGTACCTGCAATGCTAACTTTCAGGGCCAATTGAAAGAAAAATAAAGGCAATGCAATTTAGCTCCCTGGGATCCCGATTTACATAAAATTACATATTTATAACGACTGTTTTTCATCCAATAATTACATAATTTTCTTGAACTTAAATACCATGCCTACTTGGACTTTTCTAGGAAACTAAAAAGCTTATTGTTTTTTTTTTCCTAAGTGTGTTCAGGCAGAGATTTTTGGAAGATATTTCCCTTCCCCTGTGGAGAATTCAATAGCATTTGTTAGGGGAAAATATGATTCATGAATAAACCAGTAATTTGGCAAAGCAAGGAAGTACCATTAGTTTTTAAAGGCTGGAAATTCAGTCTTACAGTGTGACGGGGTTATTAAACCTATGCAGGGTTGGCGCCCAACTTGGAATGGACTCCATTGGCAGTAACGTTTCAGTAGGAAATAAGGAATACAATGTGGCTTTAATAGGACAGCTCCAAGCACAATGATGATCTATTCTTTCCTAGGAAAGCTCTCTATGAAGGAAGTATTGTACTGCTTTTGGAATCATCTACTATCTTTGAAACTTCTTTTAGTTTTATATTAGTAACTGTTTTTGCCCCTACCGTATGGTTTACTTTAAAAAAAATCTGATGAGTCTGGAAATACGTATGTGTGTGAATATATATATATATATATATATAACAATAAAAATCACTACCAATGTATATAGGCAACTCAGAACAGTTGGGTGTATTTAATATCCTTATTTTATGATCAAAATGATACATTTCACAGTTTCTTCTAACTAAAAGTAAAAATCTTATTAAGCTTTATGTGCAAATTTTGTGGTACTTTTCTTTACAGTATCTTGACACCCACATCTGTATTTTAAATCTTCAGAAAATACACATTTTATGATTACTCTGTTCCCCCATCAAATATCTCTTTAGTGGTTGACACTGTGGCATTCAATCATGCAATGCATACTCACATTCATTTCTGATAACTGTGATTTCCCACCGAGATGCATCTGACCTGCCTTGCAGCGACTTTCAAGAACCAAGTTCTTTTCAAGTTGAAGGGTAGATACGATGGCAAAGTGTGTGTGTGGGCCGTGCCAATGTCGTGAAGATCATGGTTTAGTATTTATGTGGTTAGGATAGGGCAGTTATTAAAGATGTGTTTGATTAGATGAAAATATCTAGGTAATGATACATATACATCTGGGGTTATCTTCTTGGCTTTAGCTTGCCAAGCATTTTGTCTCTGATGGACAGGAAGACAATAGTTTAGGGTTAGCCCTAAATTGAAGTATTTATTGCTCTTTTCCAGAAACAAACATCAGTCTACTTTCTAGAACAGACTGTTATCACATTTTCTGAAATCAAACATAAACATTTGTTAAAAAACATTTGAATTCACAAATTTCATTACTCAGTTTTATAGATAGGGAAATTGTAGTAATTTTGTGGCCATTGCATTTTCTGCTCTGTGAAGTAGCACTTCCTCTACTGCCCTAAGTGTCTTACATCAGGTATTTGTGAAGTGCTGGGTGTGCAGTAGAAGTTGGGACATCTGATGCTACCTCCCAGAAACTCCTGTGCAATTCATCTCCCATCTCCCATCCCAGTGTACATGCCACGATCATGCATTTCCTTGTGGTATCTTCCCACTTGTGTGGAAGAAGCTCTCTCCTGTTCACCTTTGCCACTTTAACGTCTTTGTCCCAGTGAGGCAAATATGCATTGTTTTCAGGTGAACAATTCACAACTAAGAACTCTTCTCTCAATGTTAGCCTGTAGTCTATTACCAACAAAGCAGAATTCCACTCGAAGATTTCTTGGGATACCTTTTTTTTATTTCCCCCAATCTGCTAAGTAACAGGATGTGGAATGAAATGGTATGGGCTCTGCAAGGAATCTGTATGAGATATGAAGAGCTTCTGTTTTTATACTGTTCATGAATATCTCCATCAGCCCTTGAAGAAGAAAGAGAAGAGGAAGAGAGTTGTAGGTAGAAGCAAGAGTGAGGTGAGGATACCTATTAGTCTTATCTCCTGCTCGCCACACTCAGGCTGCCTGGACCCACACAGGCATGTCTGTGACCTGGAGTTAGCAATGATGGCAGATAACCTGCCCCGAGTCTCAGCATTGGCATTTCAGTAGGGAGGCACAGACACAAAACATGATAAAAAGGTTCACCGTTTTAATTAATTGGGTACACACTTTAGCAAAATTCTTGAGTGAACTTGTTACTCTTCTTTCAAATAGATTTTTTTCTTTGATTTGATTCTTCCAGATTCAACTTCAGTTAGTCACTCTCAGCTTCTGCAGACTCTCTCCATGGGTGTCCTTGGACCATGAAGCGTGGTGACAAAAAGGCCAATCTTTCACAGATCAGCATCCTCCTTTCAATTGGAATGCTGAAAATACCTTTCCAAACCAAGCCATGACAACTCCTTTTATAAGAATTTTGCCTTCAAAATATTTATTTAATTACTTTTAATTATGTGTGTGCATGTGTGTCTGTGTGTTGGTAGGTGCATGTGAGTGTAGGAAGACCCACACAGGCCAAATACATCAGATATTCTGGAACTGGAGATACAGGTAGGTGAAAGCTACCCAACATGGGTACTGGGACACCAACCAGGGTCCTCAGAACAGCAAATGCTCTTAACCACTGAATCCTCTCTCTCTCCAGCCCCAAGAACTTTGCTTTTGAGAATTCCAAGTTTTTAGTCATTAGCTGCTTAGGAGAAGCCCTCTAAACACTGCTCTGTTTTTTTTTTATTTCTTTTTTTTTTCTTGACAGTGCTAGGAATTGAACTCAAGGCTTTATAGTTGACTGCCAAGCTTCCTACCATGGAATTGTATCCTCAGCCCAGCACTGTTATTTTCAGGAACCAGAAACAGGACACTGAAAAGCAAAGGATTAAAAAATTATTACAACATTAACATAATAAAATCTGGTTAATAATGTATATATGTATATATAGTATACCTACATGTATATTCATTTACAAATTATATCTATAATTTGTAAATGAATATACATGTAGGTATACTATAACATGAATAAAGAAGAACCAGAGAGCTTAAATATTAAATATAAGGGGACAAGGAAGAACTGAATGCAAGTAAGGGATCAAAGTTATGAAAGTGGAGATTAAGCTAATTGGTCCCCTAGTTCCAGTATTTTTTGGGGGGGTCAGGGGATGGATAAGTATGCAAAATACATTTGATAGTAAACTGTAAAATCTAACATTAAGCTATACACTTTCAATTTCAAGTATCAATTCTAACTATAGAAGTTATTTAATTGTATAGAGTTTTACAAATTTTTGTTTTAAAATAATAAACTTAAAACATTAAAATAAATTAGTGCATTGAAGCAGTTCAGGTGTCTTACATCCCATGGCCTGCTGGGCTTTAAATACAAGACTGGAAATGTAAGAAAGGCAGTCTCTGTCCTTCAGGAACTTGTTTTCAGCAAGTAGGAAATTTCTGTGGTGTGTGTGTGTGTGTGTGTGTGTGTGTGTATACATGCACAGGCCTTAAGTGTAATTATGGAAAAAAGTCATGGATCTTTGGTGTGGGAAGTCCTGTATATGTGCTGCTTTTATTGGTTAATGAATAAAGAAACTGTGTTGGCCTGTGATAGAGCAGAATAGAGCTAGGTGTAGAAAACTAGACTGAATGCTGGGAGAAAGAAGGCGGAGTCAGAGAGAATCGATGTTGGTGTGGGAGAATGGTCTGTATTCTGTTAATTATATTTTAAATAAATGCTGATTGGTCAGTAGGCAGGCAGGAAGTATAGGCGGGACAACCAGACAGGAAGTAGGGGGGATCAATGAGAACAGAAGTATTCTGGGTAGACGGAAGCTCTTTCTGCAGTTGTGACCCAGCCACAGAAGAAGCAAGATGTGACTGCCTCGTTGAAAAAGGTACTGAGCCATGTGGCTAACATAGACAAGAATAATGGGCTAATATACATTATAAGAGATAATATGAAGCCTGAGCTAATGGGCCAATCAGTTTATAGTTAATGTAGACCTCT
>LOEQ01001190.1:600727-620849 GCA_001685075.1 Bramus lutescens
CTCTGTGTGATTTCTTTGGGACTTAACGACTGTGGGAACCGGGCAGGACAGAAAACTCTGTCAACACCATATAGCCAACAGAAGAGAAAGGCACGAGCTGCCAGCTGGAACCTTGCTGGAAGGCCACAAGCCACATGGTAAAATATAAAATAATGGAAATGGGTTAATTCTAGATGTAAGAACTAGTTAGCAATATGCTCAAGCTATTGGCCAAGTGGTGATTTAAATAATATAGTTTCT
The DNA here is from genome assembly GCA_001685075.1 of Bramus lutescens. Taxonomy (NCBI): domain Eukaryota; kingdom Metazoa; phylum Chordata; class Mammalia; order Rodentia; family Cricetidae; genus Bramus; species Bramus lutescens. The sequence continues at coordinate 600,968 of LOEQ01001190.1, forward strand.
GAGTGATTATTTCAAGAGTCTGAGCAGCCGGGAAACGAATAAGCAGCCTCCAACAACAGATCTTGCTGAATAATCTATAAAGCTGAGCCCAGCACAGTGACTGTCTCCTCATCGTTTGTTGGCATGAGTATTAGCTTTGCTGTTCACAGATATGAAATGTTGGCAGCAAGAATGTGTAGAAGTGTTTTCAGATCAAAGTTGAGCTTTGGCATGCAAAAGCCCACAAATAATTAATGGATTCCATTTTCTCAAGCTGAAAGGAAACTCAAACTCAGAAAATTAGACCTAGTTAGCTTAAGATAAAAGGTTAAGTGACAATGTCACAGGGTGAGATAAAGAAGCCCTGCAGATATAGACTCGTACAGGGTCAGATTGCCCACATCCTCCATTTCTGACTTCTGTGAAGCAGGGTCTACAAGGAACAGAACAGTTACCAATAAGTTGTTACTTAAGGAATATTCTGGGAAGACAGAAATGGAGAGAATACACCAGGCAGATAACCAAATGAGCCCTCAACAGCTGGCTCACACATCTATCCTCAACGCAGTAGAAATTAAAGATTGAGAAGTTAAGTGTCATATATAATTTTGCTCAAATATTAGTTTCATCAATTTTTTTTTAGCCAGACAGATTTGAACTTAATAAGTTTGTCACCCCAGAAGGTTGGGAAATATTACTACTTTCCTTAAACTGTTGATGTAAGTCTGGGACTGTGTAAAGCAGTAGAGTAATTTAGGATGGCTAGCAGAAATCTAGGGCATAGTAATGTTCAGAAATTTCTAATAATGGAGACAGTGATGATGATGATGATGGTGGTGGTGGTACCCAATGGATTTAGTTTCAATATTGTATATATTTTTCTGGAGAACAGATTTATAGGGAGCACATGCTCTCTCTTGTTCATTTTTATCTTTCTGGGCTTGTATTCATCATTGCTTTATATTCACTAAAGTACTACTTTTTATTGCCCTAACATGGCTTCTAGTATGTTGCTCATGTGTATAAAGATAATATGTATACTGACCCCTGATTGCTTGAAAACCACAACTCTTTTCAAGGGGTTTCTTTGAGCAACTATCCTTCCAAAATGTTTTAAGCCTTCAGTTCTATGACTTTGCCTATTCCAGCTAGAATGCTAATCAATACATTGTATTTTGTATGTCATCCTAGCATCTAAAAACTGTGTGGGGGTAAGAATGTAGCAGGTGCACTGGGGCACATTGGATTTGTAATTGTTCCAGAGTCAGAGTTTTTAATATTTTTTTTTGACAGGGTTTCTCTGTAGCTTTGGAGTTTGTCCTGGAACTAGCTCTTGTAAACCAGGTTGGCCTCAAACTCACAGACATCTGCCTGCCTTTGGCTCTCAAGTGGTGGGATTAAAGGTATGCACCACCACCATCCAGCCAGAGTTTTTAATTTTATTATCTTAGAAGGTATGTTCTTATGTCAAACACATTTTGAAGGTGTTTGAATGCAAAGGCATGCAGAGGGTATGTCCATTCTTTGCTTCAGGTGATATGATTTGGAACTTCTAATTTGTTGAGAGAACAGTGCTGGTGAAATGGTTCATTTTATTCCTAAGACTGCACTTTTGAGGAAAGGAAGGATGCCATCTAATTCGGCTACTCCAAGTTAAATCCTGTACATCAAAGACAGTGCTTTGTTCATAGTTAGTGCTCAACAAACATAATGACTATGTTTAATCTTCTTTAACATCACTCTGTGCGTTAGTTGCTTTTCTGTGGCTATAATAAAATTCCATAACCAAGGCAACTTATAGAAGGAAGAATTTACTGGGGGGGCTTATGGTTCCAGAGGGACCATTGTGGGGAAGGTAGCAGGCATAGAAGCAGGAGCACACTGCTGAGAGCTCATCAAACATGTACCAGGGAGAGAAAGAGAGAGAGACAAAGAGACAGACAGAGAGACACAGAGAGATGGAATGATTCAAAGTGACCCTCAGTGACATGGCTCCTTCAGCAAGACCGAACTTTCTAAACTTACCTGGAGAGTGCCATCAAGTAGGGACAAAGTATTCAAACATCTGAGCCTGTGGGGAGGCAGTCTTGTTTAAACCACTCCAGTCTGGTCAACAATTTCTACCTGGTGTGGTCTCATGCACTAGTATGTGGGACAGGGTGGTGGGAGGATCAGTTCAAGGTCGCCTTTGAATTACAAAGAGAATTTGAAGCCAGCCTGGGCTACAAACCCTTAAGCCCAATACCATTTTCTACCCTAATTATAGTTACATTATGTGAGAACTCCATTATTCAATATAATGAAGACTTTAAAATCCACACAATTTCAAGGCACCAACTTTAATCCTTAGATATATGTTTTATTTTACAAAGGGGTTAATTTTACTTTCTTATTTCATTAGAAGAAAAAATATCTTAGAAGGCTCTTTATTAGTGTCATCTGCTTTTAATAGTCATTTATTTTAGCAACCTTAGCTCATCATAGGAAGCAAACTCTCATTTAATTTCACTCAATCCATGTGCTTTTCTTTTCAGAGCTGATGGGGGTGAATGAGAATGAAATGACGTCAGTAATAATTCTTCTTTATTCTTCTTGGCAAGCACAACCAGGTGCGGATGTTCAGGTTTTACTGCTGGCAACATTTTTCAATTAACATTTAATATTCCCCCACAGAAAGTTCAACCTCACCTGGCATGGAACCCAGCATTTCAGTGGAAGAATGTTGATTAACAAAGAAAGCCTTCCCTTCCATTGCTCTACTGTTCCTCACTGTCTTCATTCTGAGAGGGCATAGTGTGCCCCAAGGGCATTTTCCCCTACCACATTTACTGCTTACTTTATTTACAGGGGTTGCTGCCTTGATGTTGGCAGTTGATAGACACAGTTTTCAAGTCTTGGAATAATCCTTTACCCAGGCATTTGGAATAAACAGACAAGTAGAGTTACAGAACCTCCACTACCTCACAGAAACAAGCTAACAGATGTTTCTGTCCTGCCAGGTCCCATAGCCGTTAAGTCCTAAAAAATTCACACAGAGGTCTACTTTAATTATAAATTGATTGGCCCATTAACTCAGGCTTCTTATTAACCATTATATTAGCCCATAATTTTTGTCTGTGTTAGCCACGTGGCTTGGTAACTTTTTTTGGTGAGGCAGTCACATCTTGCTTGCTCTGTATCTGGCTTCCTCTCTTTCCAAGTGACAACTGCAGACTGAAACTTCCCTCTTCCCAGAATTCTCATTGCCCTGCCTCTACTTCTTTTTTTTGTTCAAAAAAAGGGGAAGTGCTATGAGACAATGGTCTGTACCCTGTCACTTGTATTTTAAATAAATGCTGATTGGCCAGTAGCCAGGCAGGAAGTATAGGAGGGGCAACTGGACAGGAAGTAGTGGCAGAGCAAGGAAAACAGGAGAATCCTGGGAACAGTAAAGAGTCAGTCTGTAGTCGTCACCCAGAAAGAGAGCACGCCAGATAGAGAGCAAACAAGATGGGACTGCCTCGCTGAAAAAGGTACCAAGCTATGAGGCTAACACAGATAAGAATTATGTGCTAATATAAGTTATATGAGTTAATAAGAAGCCTGAGATACTAGGCCAATTAGTTTATAATTAATGTATAACTCGGTGTGAGTTTTATGGGAATGAATGGTTGTTAGACCAGGCAGAACAGAAACCCCAGTCAACAGAAACACTCCATCTTTTGACCTATTTGCCTTTGATTAGAGAATCAGACTTTACAAAAGTCAGAGTGAATCTTCATTGGGATGAAGTTTGAAATGTCTAAACTTCTACAACCCACATGCAGAGTTGTAGGTCTAAGTAATTTCTTCTGATTCAGATGAACAAGTCTTGGGTAAATAAGGGTTTCCTCCTATGTTGTTATAGGAGCCCACGTGTAACTCAGTTTCCATCTGGAGTCATTTCTGACTTAAAGAATTCATTTGAGTTCAAATTTGCCTGCTCAGATTTTCTTATAACCTTGAGGGCTATGAGACACTTCTGATTTAGTCCATGAGAAAAGAACACTCTATCTAGTAGACAGTATACTGCTGACGACAACCTCAGGAACATCAAGATAGAACGTAAGGCTGCTTCTGAGCAGCAAGCATGTGCTGGAAAGGAGGCTGTTCACTCAAGGACAGGAATGGTCTTGTGGTTAGATACGGACTGACCATCTGTGCTGTGTTTTGTCCTGCTTTTGTATATAAGCAAGTTATGAAATAAACTCTGGGCTGTTTGGCTGCTTCAGCATGACCAGACAGACCTTCTGATTCTACCCTGTCTTCTATTTCTTCTGACATTTTTTTTTGTCCTCAAGGATCCCCTATCCAGGAACCCTAGCTGACCTTATAGGAGTGGGCTCCTACATGTTGTCATGATTCACCTTTCAGTGCCATACAAACTAAAAAGTGAAGTATTTAAATATCAATTTATCTAATCTTGGTTTGATATTTTTGGAGACAATTTCTCAGTCGGGCCTGGAACTCATCATGCAGCCCAAGCTGGCATTAAATTCATGACATATTTTGTCCAAAAATTTGGATGTTTCCCCACCCCCTCTGAATTGATTAGGCAGTATAAAAAGATTCATCAGCAGGGAACCAAATGCATAATCTATCTGCAGAATTTCTTCACTTCAGCAAGGTGGGTTTGGGGTGACCCAACGCCTTGAGGAAGAGTGAATAGGAAGGACAAGAGGATTGATCATAGTGATACGCATGCAGTACTTTGTTCATCTCTATAGGCCAAAATGGCAATCTGCAGCTGAAAACATTTTAATGAACAAAAACTGTGTTCTAGTGCAAGAATAGGGCTCTGGGTGCATGTCACTGTGCTAATCATGATGGCCTGTGTCCTGTGGGGTTGGAGTGTGAAGAAGTTCAGAAGCAATCAACAAGTCTTTTCACGTTTGTAGACCACTTCAGAGTAAGCAAAGATTTTTACTACAGTATCTGGTTTAGATCTGAAATTCATGTGAGATTGAATATGGTTAGTATTTTCACAAAACACTAATAAGATTCCAGTAGGTTGGGTAGGTAGCTGGCATAAACATTCAACAATGGGCAGAGGTTCGGGCACATCTTTTTGGTACAGGGTTAGCCTTCCATCTACTGCATCTATTCTGAAGAGAACTGCTGGGTCTTATTTAAGGAAAAATTTACAACCTCTTGGGCTTTAACTCTCCTGGATTTAATTTACTAATTACACTATACGCAGCCTCCTAGAGGTCAGATCTTTCACACCTCCTTAAAATAGGACTCAGTTTCTTATTCACGAGACCAGCAAGGTGGACCAGACTGGAGCAGTAGGAGCTTGGATGCACATTAGAAGCATGGAAGCGCTTTAACATGCCAATTCCCAGACCAGTTCTCAGACATTCTAAATTAGCCCTCTATGGGCAGTGGACTCTCCTCATCCTCCTCCCTCCTCCTTCTCCCCCTTCCTCATTCTCCTTTTCCTCCTCTTCTAACTTCTCTCAAAAAAGATCTTCTTATATAATGTTAACTTGTTTTTTATTAAATTTTTAATTGATTTTTATTGAACTGTACATTTTTCTCTGCTCCCCTCCCTGTCTCGCCCCTCCCCTTATACCCTCTCCTATGGTCCCCATGCTCCCAATTTACTCAGAAGGTCTTGTCTTTTTCTATTTCTCATGTATATTAGACCCATGTATGTCTCCCTTAGGGTCCTCATTATTGTCTCAGTTCTCTGGGATTATGAATTGTAGGCTGGTTTTCTTTGCTTTATGTCTAAAATCCACTTATGAGTGAGTACATACGATGTTTGTCTTTCTGGGTCTGAGTTACCTCACTCAATATGATGTTTTCTAGATCCATCCACTTGCCTGCAAATCTCAAGATGGCATTATTTTTTTCTGCTGTATAGTACTCCATTGTGTAAATGTACAACATTTTTCTTATCCATTCTTCAGTCAAGGGACATTTAGGTTGTTTCCAGGTTCAGGCTATGACAAATAATACTGCTGTGAACATAGTTGAGCACATGTCCTTGTGGCATGATTGAGCATCTTGTGGGTACTAAGTGAGAACTAGATCTAAGTTCTAGCAAGGAATCCAGTCTGCATAAAAAGAATTTTTAAAAAATTGATTTTCTTTTTAACTAACCATGAAAATCATACTCATTGCACAAAGCCTTATGGCATCTTTAAACACATGGGATAAACTTTACAGCTCTCCAGAACAATGGTTCTCACTCCTAGTAACAAATTAACAAAAAGTTTCTCCCATGTGCTTAAAGATGTCATAAGGCTTTGTGCAATGAGTCTGATGTTCCATGGTTAGTTAAAAAAGAACCCCCCCTTTTAAATTCTTTTTATGTCGACTGGATTCCTTGCCAGAACTTAGATCTAGTTAGAACATTTGGGAATTTGTTTTTCATGGACTCTATGTTGCCAGTTATAACTCTACTGAAACAGCTCTCTGTGCAGATTTTAGCCTGGTGGTCATCTGACAAAGCTAAAGACTTGCGGTATCCATAAAGAGGTGTCTGCTGGGAGCAACTGATCCAAAGATCAATCATTTAGATGTGGATGGATGGATCTGCATCAAGTCATGGACTCGGGTAGAAAGAGGATTTCAAACAATGCACACAAAACCATGGACAGAAGTCAGGAATCTCCCCCAGCCTCAGAACACCCAGGTCAATTCTAATGATCTCTCTTCACCAGCTGGACAGGCTGAAATAAAGGGTGTGACAGTGTTCTGAACAACTCTTGAGAACGTTAGTTATCAAATGGTTTAAAATACAACTGTGTTACTTAAATCAGAAAGAAAACAAATCAGCTTTTGTGTTTCAGACATCTTAAACAAATTGATAGACTCATGGGCCTCACTCTTCCCTGAGCATCTAAATGCAGTTATTGGGTTTTAAGGGAGAGGGAGGCATTTTCTTCATTGGCAGTCACTTAAATACTGCCAATGCTCATGTAAGTAGCATAAATGAAACCAAATGGGTCATTATAAAACAATCATGAAATTGGTACTAGGTAGGAAGAAGGTGATGAGCCGGTAGGAGAAAGGAACAGAGGAGGGGAAGAGGCACATGACTGACATGCATTATGGAAAATGTCATTTTGAAGTCCATCTTATGTATGAACAATGTATATAAAATCTTGGGGGAGCAGGGCTTAAATATTCATCTATCATGAAATAAATCAATTTTTAAAAACCCGAGTGACACCTAGAGCTGAGAATCGTCGTCTGGATGTGTGTGGTGGGTTCAGCAAGGCTGCTATGCAGACATACATGTCATTGAGAATAGATTTCATATTTCCTAAGAAGTTAATATGAAGTCACACATGACAATTTCAGTTATTCTCAAAAACCTCCAAGTGATTGGAGGTGAAAACTCTGTGCAAAAGGCTAGAAAATTGCTTGGAATCAAAAGAGCACAAAGGAGATTTGAGAAAGGGAAACTTTTAGGAACCCTCTTGGCATTCACCCTTAATCACTAACTAAGGGTGGTCAGGGATGTTGGTAATCATTTGGACCAATGGAGAGATGAAAGAGAGAACATCATGTGTGGCTACTACTAGAACCCAACATCAGTATCAATTCAGGAAAGGCAATGTTGCCTTTCTGAACCATCTGTGGCAACTGTGCTGTGTGTTTAGTTACCTATTACTATTGTTACTTTATGAGCTGGAAAAATATGTTATTTCAACAAAATTCTTTGTATCAATTATGAATATGGCCGCTGCATGAATATAAAATTTTATACCTATTTACCAGCCTTTGACTAATGAAGTCTTATGGACCAAATTTATCCAACCACTTCTTTTTATGATTTTCTATCAAATCATGATTTTGTGTTAAGTGGTTGAAAAAAGGTCAAAAAAATAATTTTAGGCAGATATATCCTCCAATATGGACATTCAAACTTCAGTGTGCATATAAGTTTTATTGGAAGAGAATTGTTTCTATTTATTTGCATGATGTCTATGGTTTATTCTAAGCTTGTATCACAGAGCTTAGTCATTAGAACAGGAATTATTTGCTCATAGAAACAAAGCATCTACTTTCTAGCTTTTTATAAGAAATGCTGGATAAGGTGGCTATCTACTCTTCATTCTTGTGTGTGTATCAGAGTGCTCTAAAGTGAGGTGAACCATACTTGGAGTAGTTTAAATTCAAATTTTACTTTATATAATGATGCATTTAGGGAATTAAAATAACTTTCCAGATCGAATCTCTAAGTGGTTATCCATTCCTCCTGTTTTCAGTGTTGGAGAGAACAGACAGATTTACAGACCTACAGTCATTACATTGAAGCAGAACCCTGATAAATGAACCATCAAAAGCTAGAATAAAGATTTTGTTGCTTAAAATGACTTCTAAAATTTACTAAATGTAGATATCAAATCATTGTGATAGAGTAGCTATAGGCCAGCTACTACTTATTAGGTAATTGACCTCTTTATTTTAGAACTGCTTAGGAAATGAGGGGTAAGAATTCAGACAATGGAACTGAATCCTAAATTATGCTATCCAGAATTCTATGTTTCCATTACACAATTCTAATCTTACTGAACCCATTATCTTTATAAATATATGGAAATCTATTTAATTTTGACAGTTTTACTCTGATATACAAAATGAAATATGCCACTGTTTCTGAGTGTGTGTGGTGTGCCTTGGTGTCTGGTGACGAAGTGATGAGGGAACTGTGGGTATTCACCTTGTTTCACACTATTCTGTTTGATGGTAATGTATGGGCAAAGCATGGGACTCGTCTGTGTGTGGTGAACTTGCTGCGTGTGTAATGCACTGCTGAACTTCTTGGTTTTCTTATTTGAGTCAGAGCATCCTGCAGCTGTAGACTTAAGCAACTGCCCTTCAAAAGTATTCAGGAGATTTTGTACTGTGTCCAGCCTGCGCAGGCTTCTTTTCTTGTTGTTATTCCCTGAAAAGGGCAGTATGCCCTCAATTTGCACAGCATTCCCATTATATTAAGATTATAAGCAAGCAAGATATGATTTAAAAACTCAAAGTTGAAGGCAAATAATGGAGCATTTAATATGAAGGCTTGGACTTGGTATTTACAGGAGTCCTAGGGCCAAATCCCCTCTGGATGCCAAGAGTTGACACTATTTCCTCGAAGACTGCTGTGTCTGCTGTCAATACTTATTCAAGAAGGAAACTGTAGAGGAGACCTAACTGACATTATTTGGCCTTACAAAATGTACTTGTGGGCTTTTGTATCCATTTGAGAGCTTGTGTGGGTTTGTAGAGAACTGTGGATTATTTGAAGAGCCCTGTTTGTAAATTCCCAGGTGACTCCAAGGGAAGTGTTGTTCTGCCTCTGGGCTCTCCTACTGTGAGCCAGTGTCCCTTCTGAAGGCTAGGCTTTGCCTCAACTGTTTCTTTGTAGGTTCTTGTTATGATTCTGAAGTAGGCTAGCTAGGAATAGGGAAAAGAGAGGCAAACTACATGGTGACTGGAGGGAGCAACCACAGAGCTGTGTGATACAGCTGAGTATGTTGCAATTGCTCAAACCAAGACTCTCCAAACTGACTGGGACCAGCACAACTGGCCAAGTCCTCCCCCCCCGACAACTGTTCTGTTTTCAGTATGGTACCTGACTGCTAGCCTTCCAGAACTGGATGGTCCCATCATGCATCTGATGCGATGACACACCGCAAGCTCCATTTAAGGAGAGAAAAGTGTATTAAACCCTATTCCAGGAAAACACCACCTCTTTCCTGGAATTCCTCACCTTATTTCATGAACAACCCTTCCTTCTATAAATGTTTGTCTATAAGGCCAAGTGGTCCAAATGCCTGGGGCTGCTACATTCTCATAACAAGTCTTCACTTTCTCTTAGGAGCTTACTTTTGTTCTGTAAGGGGATTTCCTCCCTATTTTACTTCTTTGTCCCCCCCCAAATTACTTCTCTGATCAGGAAGTAGGAAGCACTAGACAGAGGTGCCAGTTTGGACTCTGAGACCTTCCTAGTCATCACTGGCTACAGCAACTTTGCTCTTTAAAATGTCCTGTGTACAGTGATAAAATGCTGTCTAGAATCCCAAACACAGGGAAACTGTTAAGTGCCTTATATAGAAAGTATATATGTTAGACTCTGTATAAACATAACTTCACACATGCACAATGGGCTGAGTTCAGTGGAAATTTGACTGTAATATGTATTCAACAGGACATCCTTAAAGAGAAACACATGTGGAACAGGTTTAAATATTGATTTGTTGGATAATGTTTTTCAACCAGAGGCCTACAGCAACACTATGGTAGTCATGGAGACTTTGCAGAGTGTACCATGATGAATGATGAGAGCCACTGAACTCATTTCTTTTTACTTTTTTATTCCCATGGTGACAGGCGCATTCTGGTCTCAATTCAAAGCTGATGGGACTGTGTGTATTTATGCACATATATGCACATCTCTCTGTGTATTTATACACATATATGCACATCTCTGTGTGGATTTGAGCTGTGGATTGCTGGTATCTATCTACAATATTGATTATGCTTTGGAGAAAATTGTGTGTGTGTGTGTGTGTGTTTGTATGATTAAAGCAGTTTCCCCCATTTTAAAACCAAAAGTCTTCCTAGGTGATGGTTACCCATGATATTTCTATGAAGTCATGTTTGTACTTCACATCTTTGATCTAGAACAGAGCCCTCTTTTATTTCTGACATTCCTTAGAACAGAACTTTCTGAGAATCCTACTTAAGGTTTGCTCATCTAAGGTGTTGTGGAAGCGATAAGGAGGATGGTCCTGAGAAAAGAGAAATTAATCATATCTTCAGGGCTGCAATTATTTTCATTGCTGTTTTTGTTATAGTTATTTATGATTCATCCAATAGCCTCAGCTATTCTCGAAGATGCTACATTCATCTCTCTGGCAGTTCTAGCTATTTGGCCAATCAGTCACATTTGTTGTTTCAAGCAGGTAGATATTAGTGAGCTGCTCTTGTTCCTTCATGGACTGTACTTCCCTTTTGTAACAGAGTGACAAAGTCCCTGAGATTATATGGGGCACTACAACCTCCAGACATCCGATTGAATATTCTCACCTACTTAGGCACAGTCTCTTCAACCTACATATGCTTCTCTAGAACCTCATCTGTCACCGAACTGCCTATTTTTCTGTTTCACGTTTTTATTCCAGGAAGGTTATCTGCCAATGGAATTAAGCCCCTGTTCTGCCACAGGTGGGTGTTTGGGTTGACCTTTCAAATGGAACTGCTTTTGTCAGAACTTTCAGTACAGAGAAGAAAGCATAATGCTCTGTTCTCAGTGAAAGACAGTGTCACCATGTGTCTCCAAGTGAATGAGGGCAAGGCGAAGCCTTTGAAAGGAATCCACCCAGTAAGCAACCTCTTCAGCACTGGGAAAAGACCAAATTGTCAGCCTCAACTAGTTCCTGTGATATTATTGGCTCTCTTTATAGAAAATATTAACCAGAGGGAATAAAAACGATGAGGACTCTGTGGGCTAATAAGGATAAAGGACTCTTGAATGGTTTGGCAATTGTTTCTTGCTTTTCAAACCCAAGTGCCCACCCGTAAATTTGGGGAATTTTGTTATTTCAGCATTACTACTGTAAACCAAGCTTTGTCTGTTGATCTAACATCAGAATTAACTCAAACAATCAATTTCTATCCTGATAAACAGAAAATTGCATAAGCTAAGTGACATCCAGGGGTGTTGAACTAATGAATATCTTTTCTTGGGTAAACAATTGATTTTCTTTGTATTGGTTCGCTTGTCTAGCATAGATAACCCCCAGCCCATTCAGCTCTTTCATTTTATGATTCTGTGATTCTTTTTTTCCCTCTAGGAACAATGAGCAACATATTTTCCTTACTGAAAGTCATCTTTAAATTACATCCTTAACTGTGGGATGAGACTGAGTTTTAATCTCTCATTCAAATCTCTGTTCTGAATTACAGAATGTAAATATTTTAAAGCATAAATTCTCTTATTGATTTCCTTCCTGTATTTTTCCTTCTGCTATTAGCCTTCCTCTCAATAGATGGTGCTCTTTTCTCAGAGACATATTCCTAACCCAAAGATTAGAGAAATCAGTTTTACTTTAAACAATCATTAATTAAAGAAACCAGACAAGCAATTTGCAGTACCTTGGGAACAAAAGCATAGTGAGGTAAATGATACTTCAATGACTTGAGCACCCTGTTGAAGCCTGTGACGTGTGTTGAAGAGGTGAAGCAAATGTTGTAACTAAACATGAAAATGACATGCTCATGATGCCACCTAAGAAGGACTCAAATCAGGAGCCATTTTAAAGTACTGGGATATCCATCTACTTTAGCAACAGTGGATAGATGAGTATTCCACATTCACAGGCAGGATTCGAGCATGTAACTCAATACCAGCACACCCAACATCATTCTCAGTACTGAGACTTTGCTCAGTCTTTGCCAGATTCATCTAGAACACCCTGAACAACAGAAAGCAGACCTCAAACTCTTTGGAAGTAAGATTGAGACACTTTCCTCTCCAGACCATCCTGAACAATTGCCAGTAATACATAATGTTGCTGCTTTTATTATCACTAATTGACTCCCAGGTTTGCAAGTCTTGAAAAAATGGTTGTGCCCTGTAGATGCACTGAGCCACTCAACAATTCCAGATGCCACTCAGGACTCCCTGAGCAGATCTTCAGGGAGAAAGTGCAAACTGGGCTAAACATCACAACAGCAAGCTTGCTATATTCAAGCCACCCTGCCCTGAAGAGCTGCCAGGAAAGCTCCCTCCACCTGGGCTGGGGCAGCCTCAGGCTGCAAGAAGAGTAAGATAAGGACTCCCTGAACACCAGAGAATGGGTGGGGCTGTGGTCCAGCCTAAACCAGCAGGTCTAAGAAAGTTAGCAAGTTCGTTCATCTCTTTAACCTACTGAGAAGCCTCTGCCTTTCACTTAGGGAAAGCTAACTAGATCCCCCCCCCAACTCACTGTTCTTATAACTCAGAGGGATGATTGACTCTAAGACATGCTTCAAAGACCCTCTCAGCTTAGAAGAAGATGGGGATCTAAGATGGAGCGCCCCCCTCCCCCAGACAATATATTAAAACCTTTGCCCAAAGGAACTTCTTGGTTTTGGAATTTTGAACACTGCTTTATCAAGGGAGTGAGAAAAACCCAGAAAAGTAAAAATTTCACACAAAACAGCAAGTGCTCTATTCAAATCACCCCTTCTTGGCACCCTGTTTTCTTCTCTTCTGTCACTCAGAGACTTTGTCTCTTCCCCTCCCCCGCGTGGAGCTCAGCGCTCAGGGCATTCCTTACCTGACAATAACATACATGACCAGGAAGTTTCCGAAGAGGCCCACTACGCACACGATAGAGTAGAGAGCCATGATGGTTATGGCTGTGACCATGGAAGGACTGCCGGGCGAAGAACACAGGCTGTCGCTCCCGCCAAGCCCGGTGCGGTTCAGACCACATGGGTCGGACTGGTTGCCATCTACAAGGGACAAGTTGAGCCAGGAGGCAGGTGCTGGGGAGCAACTCCCTGGAGCTAAGGGGTCAGAACAGTCGCTGGTGTTCCCAGAGCCGATGCGGCTCTCCATGGTGCTGAAGGCCTGCTGCGGACTCGATGCGAGCAGTAACTGAGAGCACCAAGACTTTTTGGGTTTCACGATCCCCAGTCTCTTCCTCTCCCAGCTGCCTCAGCTCCGTCAGTGTCTTACACAGCCCTGGCGGAACCAGAGGAGAGCGTCAGCCAGACTGGAACGGCTGAGCGTCTGATATTCTCCTCTACTTGCGTACCCCTCCCACCTTAGAAGTACAGGGAGCCCTGTCCTTAGCATCCCAAAGCTCTGTTCACTGTGTGGAAGGGAGGGAGCGCGCTGTGAGGGATCCAGAGGCTGGAGAGGAGGGAGGAGAGAGAGGGGTGGATTTTGCGCAAAGCAACTCTGAGAGTCAGTCTCCCCTGTCTTCATGTGCTTCCGAGCAAAACGAGTGTAAGGTGGGGTAGAAAGGGACAGAAACAGGGACGTCACAGAGAAGGCTCAGAAGAGAGGCAGTTAAGTTTCTTTGCAAGAGGATGCATAATGTAGGGGATTCATATGCCTATTTCCCCAACACTTTCTTTTCTTTTTCTAATCAGCCAGAAAACTCACTGATCTGTTATAACCTCAACGACCCCTAGACCCCAGTACTCTTCCCACTCAACTCCCCAATGCAAATATTTGGGGATGGAGACCAACTATTGCTGTTCTCCTTTATTTAGATTCCCATATCCGAAGCAAGCATATAACTCCAGTGTCTCAAATTTTCAGCCCTACAAAGTTATTTAAAGCAACAATGGTCTCTCATTGATAAAGAGAAACTTGGTGAAGCAAGCCTGTTTCTTGTGCTCCCATTCCCTCAATTTATCATGGATCAGATGGCCTATTTGCAGCTGAATTTGTTTCAGTGAAGCAGAGGCACAAGAACATCTTACAGAAATGAGGGAGGAGGGGTGATACCCAGTAAAATCCACTCATGAGTACACTGCCTCTCCTAGCTCCACTCTCATGGATCTTCTTAGAAAGATTTATGCTTTAACTTTACACTTCTTTCATAGTCACATAGCTTGCTTCTGGGGAACAGGCTACCAAACCAAGCAATTTTTTTTTTTACCATTTTATTCTTCTTACTGTAGAGATTTCAAAAACAGTCTTGTGGCTCCTTTGAGCAAACAAGACCCTGGAGGAACAAGGATGCACTTAAAGTTTTCCATCTTATGTCCAAGTTCACAGGTGCTTCTGAAGGAATACAAGTTTAAATTGAACAGTAGTGTGTTTTCTTCTTTTCATCCCTGTGTACACATATGGTTGTGCATACCCATAGTTTTTAATTATCAACATTGAAATTAAGTGGGCTTGATTGGTTGTGGAAAGTTTAACGTATTCTCATAGACTGTGGAGAGCAAGCTTAGAAGGAACATGTAATTCCAATTTTTACTTTTAGACATTCCTCTTGAAAGCAGATAACTCACAGCTAAACTATTAATCATAGACTTTTGGACAATGTTCAGTATTATTTTTACACTCTTCCATTAAAGGGTATAATTTCAGCAGTAATGTAGATAAAGTTTCCCAGTGGATGCTCAAATACCTTAAATATTCTCCTGGAAATAAATGTGTCGATTCATGTGGCTGAGCTGAAATCTGTGTGGGACTCATTCACCAGTTTCCTAAGGATTCACAGAACTACTCCTCACTCCCTTTATGGAAAGTTTTGCTGCCTTTGCTGTTATATGGTTCTGTGATACAGTCCTGTCATCTCCAGCAGTGTGAATCCGAATATGTTGCTTTACCTTAGTAAGAACCTGAACTTTATTCAACCATATGTTCTCATCTGAGATCAATATTTCTTTTCTATTTCTGATTCTCATGCTTCACAGAGAGTAATTATCATCCTTCTATTACTCCAGATGCGACATTTTCTGAACACCATTTTATGTCTTTATCTATCTGTCTGTCTATCTATCTTCCTACCTATTTTCTGTATGTTTTATTCATTCAATATTTACTTTGAGAAAATGCAGACAATAAAATTTTCTAAATACAAATGTTAAATTAGCCTTGAAAGGTCTACTGAAACATTATATGGAAATAATAATTTCATACCACTCCATAGACTACAAGCGAACCCCTAGTTCAACTTCTATTATTTATTAGTTTTCTCCATAATTGCTCATTTCCTTCCAGAATGATCTGTAGGTCTTCAGGAAAGCTTAAATCTCCCATAAGTAGAGGCAGACTATTAAAAAAATGACTCAGCAAACTGATATCCTAAATATTTTATATTTCTTGATTACCCATGAGACATTTAATTTCCAAGAGCCATAGTATGTTGTCTGTGGGAATAAATATTTACCTTTTCACTGATGTTTCTTGCTGAACCTTGGTTTTCTTTTTGAATCAAGAACAATTTATTACCTAGTGGTATAGATTTAATTTATACAATAAAACTCATAAGAAAACACTTTTCATGAAATTGCCTGCTTCACAGAAATGCATTTTGACACCATGTGGATAGGTACAGCGATGAGCTAAAAGTTGCTCCTTTTTCTTATATTTCAGTGTCTATTGGCTTTAGGCATTCATATGATAGCCATCAAGGCACACTCATTTTCTTAGTTGAGTCATGAGTATTTTTGAGAATGGTGACTAAGAGCTGTTAATGAAAGCCAGAATCATAAGTATGATATATGGACTAATTGCAGTGGTTAGAAACTCAGAAAAGCAAATAGGGCTTCATCAGCAGAGCATGCAATGTGTTTTGTAGCTGTACTCTACTACTGATATTCACACGTACACAGCTAATAAGAAGGCAGTTGAGTCTGATACAATATTATTTTAGACTACTGAAATACTACATGATCCTTCAACAAAATGGAGTAAGATTCCTTGATTTAGAGTTTACAAAATAAAAGGTTAAATTAAAAATAAAAACTCTTCACCAATTTCCATGTGATAAACCTAAGAGGATACCTGAAGTAGAGCCAGTAAAATCCCTGAACTTTAAATTTATAAAGTAACCCCACATCCAGAATCTCCTGTCTATTTTCTTGAGACTTATATTCTTTATGCTTCCTGTTAAAATGAAGAATGAGAATCAGCTACAAAGCAGTGTTTCAAGATTACATGTATTTAAAAGAGCAAGCCTTTTGTCCTCAAGTTCATTGTCAAGAAGAATTCTTGGAGGTATTATATAATATTTAACGGCACAAACTTATCCTTATGAGTTTTATCTTTTTAAGAGCCTGAATGTTCGAATAACAGCTTGACTGTCAGCCTTTCAAATAATTATTATAAACACCTAGCTTAAATAATTAATTCATAGGTTTGCATGCCTTTCGTCACATCTGGAAGCTCAGTTTTAAAAAAGACTTGGGTTTTAATTTTCAGTCTCTTATCACTTTATTCTTGACAGTAGTTAGTTACTCTTTATCAGTTTCACTTAAAAGTTGTTGAGAACTCAGGAAGCTTCTGTTTATGCAGACATTGTGGCTTGAATGTAAAATATACCACACCGGCTCAGGTGTTATAACACTTGGTCCTCTGCTGTTGGTATTGTAGACCCTGTAGCAGGCAAAGCTTTGCTGAAGGAAATGGGTCACTGGGGGTGGAGGGGTGGTCCCTGAGGTTTTGTAGCCCAGTTCCATTTCATGTTTATGCACTAATGTTTCATTGTAGTTGCAATGTGAACAACTGCTTCACTCCTGACTACCATGCCTCCCCTGTCATGTATAACTGTATCCTCTCCATTCTGAATCAAAATAAACACCTTTCTTACAATTTGCATCTTACCAGGTATTTGGTTGCAGTAACGTGCAAAGTATTTAGTAGGTTGTCTTTATCATAATTCATCACGTTAGAAGTTGAAACTGAGAAATTTAGAAAACCACACTTCTTTATCAACTTAGTCGAGTTAACAATACTATTACACAGAAAAATAAGTAATTTTATTTATTTTAAGGAATATCTTCCCCAATTTTCCTTTAAGTCAAAAAAAATTAGTAGGAAGAATGGCACCATGGCTGAGCCATTCCTTACGTGTGTGGCTTAGAAGTAGGTAGTAGGTAGGTTCTCATACATGGATGATTCTGTCTGAATCAGGCATATCATGGGTGGTTGAAATTTACAAGGAAAACTGGAGAATGTTTGCATTTACTCAGGTATGTGATTGGAAAGAGGAGTAAATTTTAGCACTCTTTAGGATTGTGGCTTTTTCCCTTTGGTACTAAACTCAGTAAGTACCATGTCTTCCTGTCTTAAAGGGAAGTTGGGTTATAGGAATTGAAGGCACACCAATGATTCTTGGATCCCATGGTACTTACAGATTCACCAGCTGCTCCCCTATTGTGAGTGAGTATTCTGTTTAATCATAACTTTGTGATATTGCCCCAAGGTCATTTAGGACTATCAGTTCATGGCATCTTATCACTTCCTGAATGCCAGATATACACGCTGTTCATACATGTTTGTTAATACCACTACAGGCTGTGCAGGAGAAATTTCAATATTATGATGCTGTCAAGCTCTCTCTCTCTTTCTTTTTAATTTCCAATTTCCTCTTTGATAATCAATGCTTTCAGTCATACTGGAGGTGATAGACTTACCTTATCCATTTTAAATCGTAATATCGACTAAATGTAAGATTCTGAGTCAGTGTAGACATCTGTCTTTCAGTCATTCTTTAAATAAAAATAGTGTCCCATGGGAAAAAATGTACATGGTTCCTTCTCCAGCTGTGACAACCACACAAGTGCTTTTCCTAGTGAGTGGCAACCCTCTGTGGCTCGTGGTGGGTGAAGTGTTCTATGTATATTTCCCATTTCCTCACACAGGATGTCAAAGGTCAGGATCTCTGTGTGTGTTTGTGTGTCTGTAATGTGTGTGTGTGTGTGTATGTACACACATGGTGTGAGTGTGAATATGTAGAGGCTAGAGGAGGATGTTGAGTGTCCTCTTTTAAAACTCTCTGCTCTCTGCTTTATTCTCCTGAGATAGAGTTTTTCGCTAACTCTTTTATAGAAGCTATGCTGGAGCCAGAAAGTCCCAGAAATCCTTCTATACCTGAGCTCCACAGTGCTGGGTGGAGCTACTGCCCATTTTCCTGAGACTCACATTCTTTACTCTTCCTGTTAATTGGTTCCTCTTGTGTAAGATAAAAGAGTTAAGAATCAACTACAAAGCAGTACTCCCACGATGTTTATGTGGGTTCTAAGGATTTGAACTCAGGTCCTCATGCTTGTATGGCAAGCACTTCTATTTGCTCAGCCGTCTCTTCAGCCTCCAATGGTTGAAATTCTATAAACTTAACTTTTATTCATTCACTGATACCATTTGCCTTGCAGTTCTTGGTGTGGAGGGATAAGCGACTCCCAGACAAGGCAAACTATTGTCGTCACTCTTGGTTGCCCACTAGGACTTGATGAAAAGACCCCATTTTGGTTAAAGGACGTGGAAAAAATCAAGCAGATACTGTTCTGGTGCTTCCTTTCTTCTGGTCCACTTTCACAGCACCAGAAAGTGCTGTGCAGGTCACCGTGGGGAGACAAGTGACCGGCGTTCTTTCCCAGCTGTGACTCCTGACAGCTACACTGCTGACCAGTCTGACAGGATAGGGAGCATGGATGTTAGAGAGGTAAAACGCACCTTTGGACTAGATTTAAGGGCCTGTCCTCAGAGATAAAGTCATTCCTGGTCTTGCAAATCTGGCTAAGAACTCAGCTGTAGAGCTTATGGGGTCCAGGGGTGAACCTACTATGGTTACTTTGTTAATACACAGAGTATCAAACTGCTTTCTGAAAATGTATCTCTATGCAGGACAGCTTGCTGACGTCCTCAGAGAAGAATCTTTGTGCAGTGGGGTGTGGTTAATATACAGGCTCCCAACTTGTCCAATTGCAGAGATGTGATCTGTGGAGCGATGGTCCATAACTAACTTGGGAGGAGGGGGGGTCTGTCCCCCTATGTAGTCTGTCTGTCCGCCGTCCGTCAGTCGTGTCTCCTCCCTTTCCATATCATCTCCAACTTAATCTAGTGAAAGCCACATGCCTTTGTAGAATTGTTAAAATAATTTTTTATCTTTTTGATTTCACGACTCTTAGAAACCTCCAGAGTTCATAAACCACACCTTCATGCTTACTGATTTACACCATCATATGTGCTCTGGCTTCTTTGGTTTTATTTCCTGTCTATTCACAGAATAGAGATCCATGGGTGCCCCCTGCTAAGAAGCATCCTGGTTTCTCTCCCTGAGCACTAGCTCCTGTACCCCACAGCCTTGGATGACTTTCTTCCATTCACACTAAAAAATTTCCTTCCTTTCTTCTTCTTTCTCCTCTTTCTTTCTTTCTTTCTTTCTTTCTTTCTTTCTTTCTTTCTTTCTTTCTTTCTTTC
>LOEQ01001190.1:620888-651190 GCA_001685075.1 Bramus lutescens
TCTCTCTCTCTCTCTCTCTCTCTCTCTCTCTCTTTCTTTCTTTCTTTCTTTTTAGATAGTGTTTCTCTTTATAACAGGCCTGGCTGTCCTGGAACTAACTGTGTAGAGCAGATTGGCCTTGAACTCACAGAGATCAGCCTGTCTCTGCCGAAGTACTGGGACTAAAGGTGTGCATCGCCACTGCCTGGCTTTACCTGCAATCTTAAGCCTCCATTTCTTAGGGTTCTTCTCTTGTCTGTTCTTCCTCCCACTCTCCTCTCTCTAAACTCTCACGCTCTGCAGATTACAGGACATCATTGGGGACAGAATTTCCTCTAGGATTTAATGGTGCTACATATGTTCAGGGTGGGTCTATTCATCTCAACTGACATAACAAGAAAATCCCTTGCGAGCATGTCCAGAGGCTTTCAAGGCATCACACAAGCTCGTATGCACAGAAGACCTTGTAACTTTGCCTTGGATACCACAAGGCTGCCCCGCTTTTGAAAACTGGCTACTTAGGTTTCTGCTTCTAAGTCAAGTCCTGCCTTCTGTCTCTCTGTTTTCTCACAACCCTACTCATTCTTCCACATTTTAATATCAAGACCTTTTTTGTTTCAGAGGCCAATTAGGGGCTTTAATAAGGCAAAACTTACAGGCATTTCAATCTTTAGCTCTCTTCTTCTTCCCCCCTTTTCTCCTTGTCCTCCTCCCTCTTCATTTATTATACTTACAATTTCCCAATTCTGCTTTTGTTTATTCTAAGGTTTATTTTTTTCCTTTGCTTGAGGCATTTTTGGAATTCCTTCCATTTCTCTTCTCAGTATGCCCTTCATAGTGATCTCAAATCATGCTCATCTATACTTTTGTGGATGTGGAAACCAACTTAATCTACATCTCCAGCTCTGTCTTTTACCTGAGAAAGTAAGATGCTTACATGTATCAGATTGGTTGGTGAACATGGTCACTGGAGATACAATGTGTCAACTATCCTGTCTTCTTGGCTCAGCATCATTCTCTTAATGGCAACACCATCCTTGCGTCCTCCTTCTGAAATTTTTGGTACTTTGCAGCAGGTAAGGGCACACACTCTGAGTTTCTTTTCATGGTAAAAATATGTCTGAACCAAGGATAAGTAGCATGACCATAGCAAACTTACAGACTTTGCTGATGGTCTGTTGTTTTAAACATTCATAGAATTTACTTCCTAATATGTCTACCCCATAGACCTTTTTATAATTTTTTATAATTTATAAATTTTAGTATTTATAAATACTAAATGGTTTTGGATTAACAAGCCACTTGTAAGAATTGCTAGCATATTTAAGCATAAATATTTACTAAGCAATACCATAGGCTATTCCTACTCCCCTTTCAATCCAATATTTAATTACCAGGATCATTGACTTAGTTATTATAAATGTACTATTGTTGTTGGTATCACTTTCCTAGTTTAACTTTTAATGACGCCAGTCTATCTTCTGCTTTAGACACTCACTCTATATAATGTCACTAAATTGAGATTTAGGAGGCAGATAGGCGACTTTGTCGCTGCTGACCTTACTCCTTATGCCTCTATAACTTGGGGGACAGAGCTGACGTCCTGAGATCTTCAGGACCACCCCCAGAACTGCACCTCTACTACTTACTGTTTGCACTTTAGTCTTTTGAGTGTTGTGGAAGTTAGCTTTCTATTGCTGTGGTAAAAACACCATGGCCATGAGCAGCCTGGGGAGGAAAGAGAGTTTATCTTAGCTTAGAACTGTCAGGTTATATACTCTATCACCAAGGGAAGGTGGGGCAGGAACTCAAGGCAGGAACTGAAACAGAGGCTGTAGAGAAGTGTTGCTTACTGTCTTGCTCCTGATGGCTTGCTCAACATGCTTTTTTAAAACTATATTTATATAACACAGGGCCACCTGCTAAGGGGTGGCATTACCTACAGAAGACTGAGCCTTCTCACATCTCTCTATCAAGAAAATGCTCGGCAGATTTGTCTACAGGCCAATTTTATGGAGACATTTTTTTCTTCACTAGAGAGTTCCTCCTCCTCTAGCTTGTGTCAAGTTGACAAAACACCACCCAGGACAAATGTGAGACTCTAGCAGTTGGCTCACACAAATACTGAGGTCCTAACACACAGTTGGTGACTAATGTTTGCTATGCTCCCTTGTTTCTTGGTGTTTTGCTCATTTTCTTTGCTGTAACATACTAGATAAGAATCAGCTGTTGACTGTGGAGTACCATTTCTGCACAGTGTGGGCTAGCATGGGGGTAATGTAGCAAATCCTTGGTGATCTCTGCAACTGCCACAGAAAGGTAGACAATCTCAATGGGTGAGCACTAGCATTACACACACACACACACACACACACACACCACACAAAGACTCTCGGAGTTTGATGCTCTTGTGTCACTTTTCCCTTTATAGTAAAATTGGAAATTGCCTGACTGTCAATGATTTTTGTTAACATTAAGAGAGTTTATTTGAAATATTATTTTAAGAAATAAAAATTCATTCTTAGAACTTTTGATAGTATTAAAGTGTCATGGAAAATTTTACTACTTTTTCTTGTTGTTTGTGATGCAAAGACAGAACAAACTTGACGACCTTAGAATTAACGGGCAGTTTCTTAGTGGCTAAGATACCTGCTTCTCACTGGGTGGGTCACATATTTTAGCTTCAGCTATAGTTATCTACAAGTAGAGGACTATTCCAATAATACTTGGTCTTACTGTCCATTTAGAGCTCTTTTTTCTAGGAACAATGAAAGCAGTAAATCTATTTTAATGCTGTATTTTCATTCTGGATCATTCTTCTTCAGTTTCTTCTTCAGTGAAGACATTACACAAACAAAACCCATCTCACCCAACTCTCTATATTTTAGAAATCCTGGGAATAAAATATCTATGAGCTATTTTTGCTTTTTTTAATAAATGAATTTGTTGTGGAGGGACTTACATTTATTTGGCTAATATTATGTGTTCTCCTCCTTAAAAGCATACGGTTACACATTGTCTTCCTTTCTAGGCAAATGCTAAGACATTGGATTGAAGGAACCTGACCAAACATGTCCTAGATAATACTTGAATATCCTCAATTTAAATTCTTGGAAAGACAGACACAGTTCTTTTTCAAATACTTTATGTATTTTTTTTCTGAGCTTAACAAAACATGTTCTAAATCCCCATGTCCCCAGACAGCTTGACTTTATTTCCTTAATCATCTTAAGTAACTTAAGAGCAAAGAGCAAGCTTACAATTCCTTGTAAATATGTTAAGATGACTTTTTCTTGGATGAAATTTATACAGAGGGCAGAACATCAAAAATGGGAAAATATGAACTGAATGCAAGATATCAGACATTCCCTAAACAGAGGCCACAGAAATACTGAGAATATCCTACAGTGCTTTTAGCAGCTCTAAAGTGGAGACGTACCTGCTTGTCACTATTGGCATGACACTAACTAAACTACAGCTGGTAAAATATTCATTAGTCTTGAAAGTAGAGAGTTGATTTTCTGTAATTATAAGGAACTCCTTCAGGCCAAGTTTGCATATTATGCTCAGATACTGTTCATCTTGAAGTTTAAAAAATATATTTAGTTTTAAAGTGTTCGGTGGCATATAATTTTAAAGGCAATTTAAAGACTAAGAAGAAAAAAGTATTTCTAGAAATATATAGTGCAAAATGATTGATTTGACAGACTACTTTCCTTTAGGCATCCATATATTAGGATATGTAGCTCTCATTTGAAAAGAAAAATTTAATTTCTTGTGTCAGTACCACATGTAATACATTAGAAAACACCTTCTTCCTTGCAGCCAAATATATTAAGGGCAGATCAGAGCTCTCTCTCTCTCTCTCTCTCTCTCTCTCTCTTTCTATATTTGAGGAAAGATTTACCCTATAGCCCAGGTTGTTCTTACACTCCTAAGGGAATCCTCCTTCATCTAACCATCTCAATTCTATGAATACAGGCATGGAACACTTTGGAGTCACTTTTAAACACACAAATAGACAATTGACCTCAGAGAAACCCCAGAGGTTTCTGCATTACAGAGGGTCTATAATCAGGAACACAGAAGACGGTGATAATTCCACGGTGAATTGTTACCTAGTAAAGAAAAATTGTAAGAGAGACCTTTTGTGTTCAGAAAGAGAAGACTAATGGATGGGAGAAGGGGCTGGGGTCTTTTGAGAAACAACCCCATCACAGATGTGTAGAATAGGCCTTGTCTTTCCAGAGATATACAAACAGAAAGTGTGTTCTTCATCTAAACATACAACAGTTTAGGCAGCCGAGCCTTCACTCCTGGATGAGAAAATGACATTCTCCTGAAAGAGAATGTTCAGTGATCTCTCCTGAATCAGCCTATGCGTATTCAGTGTATTTTATTATTTAACAGAAGTGGAGTCAGGTTTGGATCTCCACATTTTTAATCAGAAAATAGACAGAAGGAAGGATTAGGGTACAGTGTGGAAGGCAAAAGGGCTTTGAATATGGGTATACTTTCTTCATAGGGAAAAAATCTCTGTATTTATACTAGTGTGTCAGTGCTGAAATATCCACCAAAAATCAGAAGACTCGATAGTTCTGTAGTCAGGTGAACTGTCGAGAAAAAGTTGTTATGTTCCATAGTAGACGGCTTGGTGCCTTTTACTGCGTGTATGGGTAGAAGATGAGGTGTATCACTTATGAGACAACACATCTTCTTTATATAAATGGCCTGATTTAGTAGGCTGTTTTAGTATATGTTATTTCAATACTATTCTTTGTAATTCAAAGAGTCAATTATAAATAATCTGAAAGATTAATTTGACACATCCCCTGAGTGGACAACAGCAGGAGGTGGATGTGAACAAGACAGACACGGGGCATTACCGTGACTCCTTCAGAAGCCTTTCCTTAGTTGCTTCTGGCAATTTACACACATGAAAGGCACGCTTCTTTGGGACTCACTGTCTCTCAGACACTGTGTGTGCACTTATATGAAGTGACTGGATTACTTGTCTACCCAGGCGAATGCCTAGGAGTTATGAGAAAGGGTCACAAAGGGCTTCCTAACACACTAATTTAGCCACTGTCTACCATCACATAGGTACCCCCAGATTCAGTGCTGTCAAAAGTCTAGGCCAAATGCTGTTTGTCCTGACACCTGGGTTATAGACTTGGCCTGATGTGCTAGGAATGCTTTATTTCTCAGGAAAGGCGTTGGCTATGAGAAATAGATAGCCTTCATATTTTCTTTTATTTTAGATGCTTATTTGGCATCAACCATGTGCTAGATATTAGTACCAGGCACTCAGTGGAAGTAGTAAAGAAGAAAAAAATGACCTGCTTTATTGTGGCTTTTCTTGTAGGGAGAATAGAAAATGGACAGAGAGGAGAGAGGAAAGGAGGGGAGGGAAGGGAAGGAGAGGAGAGAGAAGATAATATCAGATAGTAAAAAGTATAAAATCCTAGCAAGGAAAATGAGTCAATTTTGTGTCAAAACCAGATTGATAACTGAGTAGAAAACCAAATGAGTGACATCCTGGTGTGTCTGTATTTGATGATGTAAAAGAGATCAAGGCCATTAAAGGAATAATTTTTTTATTTCTGGACATGATTACTAACTGCTGGAATTTCATGCTTATAAGTAAGCGTATTGTTTGCTTTTTTGGCTGGCATCCTGATTTCCGGTTCCAGGCTTCACCGGACTCGGTCTCTCTCTGCAGAGCACCAAAACACCTGACATAGTGAAAACACTTCCCATGTATTATGATTTCACACATTCTGAAATTTCTGCTATCGCTACCTTCAGGAAGCAACTTAATGCTATACTACTATACTGGAAATCGTTGACTTGAGAACATGTTCAGTGGAAATTCTTCTCTTGCAGTTTTAAAAGTTATAGGATTATATTGCATCAACAGCTTAAATTATTGTTGGAGTCAAGTATAACCACAGTAAAGTACAATCTAAAGATGGTAAGTGCTTCTTTACCCAGTGTCTTTTCCTCCTGCACTTCCAATTAGAGGCAACTGTTCTTCAAATTTTGTTTTTGTTCTGTGTGTTTCAAAAGTCCTTAGAGATATGTAGAGTGTCCCCTTCACTCTTACTGTTTTACACAGTATGCACTGTTAGTCCTTTGGCCTTCTTTGTGCCTTTTCCCTTGGTTTGTAGACTCTGCTACCTAGATACTTGTGAGTGTACACGAGGTGTGTAAGACACCACTGATGCTTTCCATAGACACAACCACCCGCTCTTTGAGGATGTGGGCTGCTTCTTTTTCATGGAATTTGAGCTGTTCTTAGGCTTTTGTTACTACAGCCAATAGTGTAAGCTGCAGCCCTGTGAGTCCTGTGTGCTAGCCAGTGTGTCTTTCTCAGGGATTCCTAGAGTTACTTCTGGGGTAAATTACACACACACACACACACAGACACACACATACACACACAGACACACACATACACACACAGACACACACATACACACACAAACACACACAAACACACACACAGACACACACACATACACACACAGACACACACACACACACACAGTATATATAGAAGAGATGTGTCTGGGTGCTGCCAGTTCCTTAATTTGACAGTTTGGTTTAAGCCTTTCAGAGGGTTTTCCAATTAACTAGGGAATGGTATTTTGGAGGAATTTTAATTGTTTTGTATTTCCTAGCTTTCCAAAGAAACTTCTGGCCTTTAAATTTCTGGGCTAAGTAACTTCTGGCCTTTAATTTCCACCCAGTTTTTCTCAGGTCAGTATTCTATCACACTTAAAAACAGAGATGTCCTTTTATTTTTTATTTTATGAACTCTTTATATTTAAAGATATTACCAGTTTAATGTTTTCTCAATCTGCCATACAAAATCATTTTATGTTATATGTTTATGTTCATCCTTTTCCACATTCTTACCTCCAAACATGATTACAGGAGGCAGATTTTCCTACCTTCAAATCACATTAACCTTGCATTATTATAACACAATACCTGATGTTATTAGCAGTCCCAATCTGATGAGAGAACACGTCATGGGGGAAGGGAATCGGACTCACCTCATGTGCTGTTTAATACTGCTTCTCAGTTCAGCAGGATCTGCACTCACCTAGAAGCAAGCCTCTGGACATGCTCGCTAGGGATTTTCTTGTTATGTTAGTTGAGATGAATAGACCCACCCTGAACATATGTAGCACCATTCCGTGGTTTAGGTCCTGGACTGCATACGAGGAAAACTTGAACTGAACATCAGAAACCACTTTCTGTTTCATGACAGCAGGTGTCATGTGACCAACTGCCTCATTTCCCCAACATGACTGTCTGTACCCAGGACTGTAAGCAAAAGAAATCCTTTCTCCCTTAAATTGCTGTGTTTGTTTACTTGTTTGTTTTTCCAGACAGGGTTTCTCTGTGTAGCCTTGGCTGCCCTGAAACTCACTCTATAGACCAGGTTTTCCTCGAATTCAGAGATCCCTCTGCTGAATGCTGGAATTAAAGGTACATGTCACCAATGTCCATCCTAAGTTGCTTTTGTTGGGGTATTTTAACACAACAACAGAAAAAGAAACTGATATCTCACTAACAGGGAAATAGAGGAGAGAGGGGAGAGTCTCTCTCTCTCTCTCTCTCTCTCTCTACAGAGGCAGAATGGGCAACAGTTCCTAATCCTTGAGAGGATATATGCCCAATTACTTAGCTGTGTCCCATAAAGCCCCACCTATTGAAAGCCTCCATCTTCCAATAGTACCACCTGGTGACCATGGCTTTAACACACAGACATTTTGAGATCAATTACCGCAAACAGCAGAGATGACAGAAGAAATTACCTATGCTAACTTTCAGTACCACAGCATGGACTCTTTAGAATAATCTTGATACTTTGGGAAGCTACTCTCCCGTCTGGTGAAAGCTGCCCATGCAGCTTTTATATTTTTCCTACTAGATCATCAAGCTATTGCTATATAACTTACTAAGAAACTTGAGTTTTCAGCCCTCAGATTTCATAAATTATTGATATGAAATAAAATTGATTTCTGAATTTCCCATTTATTCCAGTAATCCATCTAGTTTGTATGCAACAATTCCATGTTATTGTGAGACTTTTCTCATATTTAATAACTGCTGAGACTACAAGGCACTTTCCCACCTTTTTTAATATTTGTGTTTCTTTAAGTTAACCAGTTAACTTTTCTAGTTTTCAAAAAGAATACTTGAAGCACTTAGTGTTATCTAATTAAATATGCACACTACATCAGGGAGAACTATCTATTCATAATACTGGTTTTACTAAGTACCTGATAAGCATTTCCATTCATTTAGGTTTAGTTAAGATTTTGTTTTCAAGTTTAGACATTCTTATTGGAAATTAGTTCAGGCACTTATTGTTCTCACTATATTAATTATTGCATTTATTAATTGCCAAGTTAACTTTCTTTTTTGCCATATATTGTATTATATTCAGTTATGTACATACACAACTATGACATTGCTTTTTAAATGTTAATATTACATAATTTGTGGCTTTATCAATTTCTTATTTATGGCAGATATTTTTAATGATTGTATTTTTAAATTATATCATGCTTTTATTATTTAAAACATTTTAAAATATATTTTGATCATATTCTTCTCAAAGTCATTCTAGATCCTCTCCTTCCTCTACCCACCCAACTTTAAGTTCTTTCTCAAAAATCAAAAACCCAGTACAATTATAACACACCCAAACCAAGAAAACAAAATAAAACCACACCTATAAAGAAACATAACAAAACAAAAAACCCATCAAATTTTAACCAAATAAAAGCATACACACACATACATACACATACCAAAAAAACTACGGAGTCCATTATATGTTGGTCAACTACTTCTTAACATAAGGTATGACAGATTTTTTTGAGAGAATTTTAATCTAATTTTCTTTGGGGTTGCATACATCATATTATAGAAAATATCTAATTTTTATCACTTTAAGATTATAAATGCCACACCATGCCTTAGAGAAGCATATAAACACAGCTGAACGAAGCTGTATGCAATGTGCTTGGCACTCACACATGTGGCAACAGCATACAGTGAAGTCTTAGCTTAATTTTTTTTTCAGTTTAGACTAAGCATGTTATATACCTTGAAAAGTCATTGAGTTTATTATAAGGGGGAAACAGATATAGTTTATATGTAGTGCACATGTAATTTCATGTATAGTTTCTTAGTTCCTCTTATTGACCGTAAGCTTGTATTTCTGTGCCTATCTCGCTTCATTTTCCGTGGCCTCTACTAACCTACCAGCATTTTGTTCATGATGAGAAGCCCCTTAAGCACCCAGTAGTTACATTTCTCCCCATGACCCCTAAATGACTTCTCAAAGTAAAATAGAAATACTTTTATAACTTATAAAACCCTGTAAGGTTTGCACGCCTCCCCTTACCCTGACCATAGAGCTCTGGGATCCCATGTTCTGCTTTTTCCTTTCATTACCACCTATTACCTCGTGGGCTTGGACCCCGAGTAATTCTATCAGATGTTTTACCTCTTCTGACATGGACCAGTTGGGTCAAATTTCTCAATTGATCCACACTTTTTGAAGTAGCATCCATACCAAGGTAGATGCATCTTGACCGTAATTCTTACATGGTTCTTCATGTCTCTCCCCCAGTGGAAAGTATCACCTGCCTGCTTTTTTTGCTTCTGGTATCAGTAATAGCATTGTTATTGGTGAACATGTTCTCCCACAGGCTCATGTGTTTGTCCCCACCTGGTGGTACTCCTTTGGAAGTTTCTGGAGAGTTTAGGAGGTAGGCATAGTTGGAGAAGGCAGGTCACCTGAGACATGCATTTCAAGGTTACACCTAGCACTCAGTGACTCTTCCACTTTCTCTGACTCCTGTGTTTTAAGATGTGGGGAGCTGAATCCCTTTCCCACATGCTCCTGCTGTCTCAACATTCTTCCCACCTCCCAGAGCCAAACAATGCTGGTATGAAACCATGAACCTGGAAAGACCTCTCCTTCGGGCTGATTAGAACACATACTTTGTCATAGTGGTGCTGAAGTAAGTATACATTTGCGTTCATTGGACAGTACAACGAATGGGATGCACCAGTGTTCTGGATACAACTGAGGGCTCAAGAGGCTTTGGCTGTTTCCACATGCTCTCCTATTATTTTCTAAGGCCCTAAAGATCAAGTAAGGCTACACAAGATTGAGAAAGGTGTCAGTCAAGCACAGGTGTCCCATTACCTTAGCTTCATTCTGCCAACCTTAGACAAAGTCTACACGGGACAGGTAACATACACATGTATGATCAGCATCTAATGCTGAACGCATCAACTTTTGGGTCGACAATGAAGGACTCATCATTAGCATGTATTCTACACTTTATTTAATACGTATCACCATCTAACAAATTAAAACTTACTTTTGTGTGCACTGCTTTCTACCTCTTAACCTTCACTTCATAAAGGTAGGGAATTTTATCTGCTATGAAGTTGGTTTTCGATAAGCATTTTCTGCATGAGTGAAACCACAGATTGTTTCTAAGTTCTGTCAACCCGCGTTAATCATTTGGGACACCTAACTGACATTGCTTTGAGAACTTTCCAATCTCTTCTCTCCTCTACAGATACCAGCATATAGATGATCCAAATGAAAGTCTCCTTAGAATCTCGCGTGCCACAGTTTTAAAGTTCCATAGTCACATATTGTGGGTCCTGTTATATATCACTTTATTAGTATTGTTATCTCTTAATTGCTGGCTGAATTAAATGTATTTCTAGAGCTCTCTGCTAACCTCGATTTGAAAACTGTCTTTTTGTGTTCAGGATCTGTATCATCAAGGTCAGGGAGAGCTAGCTCATATGCTGTTGAGGCAATGTCTCTGCTCACATGCTCCTTTATTAACACAATTTATTCTTTCACAATCTCATAATGTATTAACTGTGTATTCGGATCATTCTCCACCCACTTAACTCTCCCACCCCTATTAGCCTCAACCCCTTCCAAAACTCTTTCTCCTATTTCCTGACTTTGTTTTTGTTCACTATATCATGCAGCTTGGGGTCATCTGTGTGACACTGAATTTGGAACTAATCAGGAAATTTTAGCTAGTTCATCATGACTTTGCAAGTGGACATTATGCCTAATCCTCTCCCAGAATCTGTTCATTGACAATAGACCACTAGTAAGTGGTAGGGCCCCTGTGAGTCCCATTCATATGTGAAACCTTTTACTTCATTGGGATATTATTATGAAGTGGGACCTCCAGTACATAATTAGACTCTCTCTCTCTCTCTCTCTCTCTCTCTCTCTCTCTCGTCTTCTATCTCAAGATGTGGAAGAAGAAAACCACCTACAGAGGACATGCACAGACTCTGATCTTGCTAGCATCTGACAAGTAACCCGACTGTGAGAAACAATCCACTGTTGTGTAAGCAACTCAGTCCTAAGGGCCTGCAATATTCTGTCATTGTGGTCCAAATTGCCCGAGATGCTTGCCTTCACTAATTTTTACAGCACTTTTACTTACATTTATAAGTGTATAAATAAATACTAGGGAAGTGCTGTTTCACCAAAATGTATCCCTAGCCTGCGTATGTTTTTAATTCACCGAAATATAGTTAATAACTGAAGAATTATTTCAAAAATTCAACTTTTATTTCTGAGACTCCAGGCTGGACTCCAGGGTTCTGGAACATCAGACAGTTTGCCACTAACCCTTTAAGAGGTGATGTCCAAAACAGCTCTAAAACATGTGGCCAACACTTCTTTTCTATCCGAGTCTTGTCTCACTTGCAAGAAGACTGAGGTACAGGACACTGAGAAGTGAGAAAGATGGAGGACTTTCTGAACTCAGAAACAGCAGTGAGGCTTTCAGTGTCTGCACGGTTCTCAAAGGGGTTTGCGGAAGGCAGGTTAAGCCATGGACCTTTTATAGCTTTGTCTTCATAGCAAAAAAGAAAGTAATTCCAATAGCCTCTTAAATCGTGATTAAAATAAATCGTTGGGTCTAACTGGGGAGAGATGAAGAAGCCCTCGGCAGACTCTCTTGGCTCTCTGTGTCAGCCTTGGAGAAAAACAGTCTTGTTCTGGAAGCCTTGTCAGGAAGTGGCCCTGGCCAATGGGATGTTTCTGATCCTGTGCCCAGATCATGGTAACCCACTGAGCCTTCCCAGCTGGGGATTCTTCATTTTGGGGTCTACCTCTCTTGGGTCCCTATCATCATCAAAGCCAGTGTTCTGCCCAAGGTGGGGACTGAAAATCTTTCTTTTTATTTTAAAATTACCCAGTAGCTCTCTGTGAAAGAACACAGGTACCCACTCACCACCCAGAATAAAGGTTATCCATGTAATGACTGCCCCTTCTTGAGAACTAATATTTTTATTACTTTTATTATGTAACTTTGTAGCTTAAAAGCAATTAGAAAGATAATTATTTCTGTGACTTTACTTATTTGAGGATATTTTACATTTGTCAACTAAACCCTTCCGTTACAATCTGAGATTGTAGGTGACTGCAATTGCTCTCAATTACCCACCAGATCTAGATGGTAAAATACAGTTGCTGAGGACACTACACACTTGGCACTGAGCTAGAAGCATCCTCAAGGCACACTAACTTTCATAATGTTCAAAGGTGCTGGGGAAAAAGGTCATCAAAAGTTCTCATCCAGCTATGAACCCTTGTAACTACAATATCAACATGATAGCTATGGTGCGCGTCTACTCCCACAATAGCCGTATAATTGTTATGGGGTAACCAACCACTTTCTGATTGCAGTTTAAGCAAGTTCCGCATGAGAAATTTGTATGGGGTATGTTAAACCTGGTTAACGTTCATGCCCTAGAGGAATCTATTATTGTTTTAGCAAACAGACACTATGTTAAACTGCCCTCTAAATATTTATGACTATACCCATGGATAAGAGCTGCTCTCAGCTTTGGTCAGAGATGCATCTGTTTGTAGTAGACAGTGGTTATTGCAAAGATCCGTAATTGGTTAGTGTGCTGAGAACAAGTTGAGTGCTCAGCCCTAAAAGTGACATCTATCATACCACCCCACCACAGGGCTCACAGAATATTGAAGAAAAGGGGATAGAATGCATATCAGAGCCATTCCCAAAGGATGGGAAGGAGGTCTGGGGAAAACCGTCTTCTGAATACAAGGGTGTTGTACCCATGAGTCATAGCAGCAGTGCTACCTGC
Organism: Bramus lutescens; assembly: GCA_001685075.1. NCBI lineage: Eukaryota > Metazoa > Chordata > Mammalia > Rodentia > Cricetidae > Bramus > Bramus lutescens. Next base: position 634,068 of record LOEQ01001190.1, read on the forward strand.
ACGAGACCAGCCTAAGACTGGGCCCCTCAATATTCCATCATGGGCAGGACAGGCCACGCCCTCCTGTGAGGAGCTATAGGCAGTTAATGGTTGCTGAGGGAGGAGCCACTGATAAGTTGCCCTTGCTTAAGTCAATACCCTCCCACCTATGCTCATGTAGACTGACAATCCTAAGTAAATGCAGTGGGGCACACACAAACACATACATATGCAGAGATGGGGGTGGGGAGAAGACATGAAAATCAAAGGAAAGAAGAGGATTCTTTCTGGAGGTAGAGGAGGACAAAAGATGTGTGGGGGTATGATACAAATACATTATATATGCAATTATGAGATAATAGCAAAAACCAGACCAAAGGTATCCTAGATTGTCACATTTGATTATTTAGCCCATTCTCAGTCGTTGTTGAAGAAGATGTTGTAAATATTCAATTCTGTAATAACTGAATAGGTCTCAACCCATAAATGCTAAAAAATCCAACAATTCTCTCTCCACTTGTGTCCTTAAGACAAAGATTCCTTAGCCTGTGCAGTAGCAGCGAAAGTGGTATTAAAGATTTAAAATTTATAATTTGCAGTCCAATAATAAATGGCTCCCTTGATAGTAGCAGCGCTGCTTCAGTTATTTGAAAGGTTGAGGCATCTTGACCCTCTAGCCTCCCTCATTTTCATCAAAAGAGCATTTCACTCATAGATACATTCAAATCCAAAGGAAAATGCTCTCTTCTTTCCCTTATGGAACATGATTTTAATAGTCCCATCTTTAACAATAGTCCTTCTATGAAATAAATGCATGGCTCTTTTTTGTCCCCGAATCCAATGGCTAACAAGTTGTTTGCCTTTAAATACATGAAAATATCCCAGTGAGTAAAATGGAAAACCCCAAAGATATTTTTAAATTGTTATAGTGATATTTTCCTAAACTCTTGATCATTACATCTATGCAATTGAGACATATGTATTATTTCACCTGAAGTTACTTAGGCTTAAGTTTCTTGGCATGCGGCCATTTATAAATGCACATATATGTGCATGCTGGTAAGCATACAGATAGCGGTGAGATAGTTTATGTTTATAATGAGACCAACATTTTATTCAAAATTTTCATTTATTAAAGCTTTTTTATCCCTTTCTTTCTGCTCTTGGCTGATTTTTCTAAGTATCTAGTTTCTAAGAACCAGGAGTCATAGATTACTCTGTGAGCTAGCCAAGCTTCTAAATGTATGGCAAAATTAAAAAGCATCCAGGCAGCCTATGAAATAATATGAAACGATTTGCATAAAGTCAAAACTTTGCTTAACCATCCCTTATTCCAAGGCCACTTAGGGAAACAGAGAGACAGGTATACAGACACACACACCGTCACCAGCAGCAGCACCATTTAACTTTTCCAGTTATTAATTACCATTTCTGTGTTTTCTGTTCATCTGTTTTCTGATGTCACATCACAGAGACTAGGGACTTACAACATTAAAGAAATGAGCATCCAATAGTCCTTCCAGCAAACTAGGAAGAAAAGATTCCTACAACAAAAACAAGTTGATCTTTTTTTTTCCCTGCCCCACTTCATTTCTGCTACTATCCGAGAGGGTTCCATACTCCACATAATAGCAACAACTTTAATGGGATGCGAAGCCTGGCCCTTCTTACACAACAACATTTATTGGATGCGACACTCATAAGAGGCTACAATTACATAAAAGCAAAGCCTTTTCCCATCGTCTTAGCAACCCAGATCAGCTGAATTCAATTCACTAAATTCTCTTGTTAGCAGGCAAGAGAAGCAATTAGTTCAGACAAAGCCGTGGCTACACTCTGAAGAGAAGCCCACCTGAGGCAACTGCTCTCCTTTCACTGTTTCCTCTTTCTCGTGAGCTTTTGGAATGCAGACCTAGAGAACTCTTGCAGCATTGGGCCAGATCCCATGCCTTCCAGCTCTGTAGAATAGTTTCTCTGAAATGAACCTGGAGGGCTCCCAGCTTTGGTGTTTCTGTTTAATCTCTTTTCAGGGATGACAATGTGAGTTATGGGAAGGAAGGGAGCCTGGACAATCACCAGTGCCAGGCAGTGACACACCAGAGACAACCTTGCAATAAAATTTTGTTTGCTTTGTTCAGATATAAGATCAAAAGTGTCATGTGGAGATTTGACTGAGGCATCTCTGTCCACCAGAGTTAGTGACAGGAGCATCCTTTCCCTTAAGAGAAAATGTCTGAATGGGTGTTTCTGTAGGTGGTTTGGTTGTCAACAATACACACGTGAAGAGGGAATCTCAGTTGAGGAGTTCACCTCCATCAGAGTCTCCTATGGACATACCTGAGGGATATTTTCTTGATTAGTGATTAATGGGGGAAGGCCCATCACATAGCAGGCAGTACCATCCCTGGGAAGGTGGGCCTGGGTTTTATCAGAATGCAAGCTGAGCCAGCCATGATGAGTAGCAAGCACACAGTGTTCCTCTCAGCTTCAGTTCCTGCTGTGGGATAATGTTCTTGTACACTGTGAAGATTTGTCACTCATATTGGTTTAGTAAAATGCTGATTGGCCAGTAGGCAGGCAGGAAGTATAGGGAGGGAAACCAGGCTAAGGCAATTGTGGGAAGAGGAAAGGCAGGGAGTCAGTCTCCAACCAGACGCTGAGGAAAGAAGATGAGAATGCCTTACTGAGAAAAGCTACCAAGCCACACGAATAAACATAGACAAGAATTATGGATTAACTTAAATTGTAAGAGCTAGTTAACAATAAATCTGAGGTAACAGGCCAAACAGTTTATAATTAATATAGGCCTCTGTGTGTTTCTTTGGGACTGAATTGCTGTGGGACCGCCAGGACAAAATCTTCCATCTAAAAGTTCCTGTCTCTAGGTTCCTTTCTTGAGTAACTCTGAAGATGGACAGTAAGCTATAAGTCAAATAAGCCCCTTTCTTCCCTAAGTTGCTTTGACTACTGTCTTATCACAGTAAAATAGATGCAAGCTAGGGCAGTTGTCATTTACTGAAGTCTATAGTTCCTAGTATTGTTGAAAATATTTAACCCTTATAAACTGCTGTGAGCAACCCATTCAGCCATTAATAAACCCTCTACCCAAGTTCACTGGGTGCTTTGTTTCCATCCTTATTGGTCCCTTTGCATTAACCTCCAGGTTAGTAGTTTTACCTGTACTCTAATTTTGGTTTGATTTTTGCTCCTTTAGGTACCTTTTTATTTCTGGGTCACTTTTATATTGGAGGAAAGTTACAAAGAAAATTTCCTGTTTCCATATGCAAGTCCCTAGTTGTTTAAACACAGCAACTTAGATACACAAAGGGCTCGGGTATTTATCCTTGTTTATTTCACTCTACATGGAACTAACCATATTCATCCCTTTCCCCTCAAGTTCTAAAAAAGTCTTTAACTTTCCCATTATATAGTATGAAGCACACTTTTCAAAACTATATTCAAATAATCTTTTTTTTCTACAGAAAACTCATATAGCAGTTTTGAAATTGTGATGTACTATACAGTACAAAGTCACTAAAACAATATTTTAAATTCTCTTCCTAGATAGAAGTAAAAATTGTGTATCCTTAGGCGGGTGATACAATGTTTTGATCAATGTATAGTCTATGGATTGAATCTGGTTCTCAACATGGGGCAAGAATTTAAGCCTGAAAAAGCTTTTTTTTTTTTTAAGGATTCTATACAGGCAAAAGATCAGAGTCAAGCACAGCTTCTTGGTAGCAGCATTTCTCAGGTGGGCTCTGTTTGCTGGCAGCAAGCAGAGGCATGGCTCCTTTAAGAGAGGCTTCCTGACTCAGCATTAGCAGCAAAAAGTGTGTAGTTCTTTTAAGAGGCCCTGCAACCAAACACTCAAATGGTGTTTATGAGCAGCCAGTGGCATGCTTCTTCGTGGTGGCATGGACCTAGAAACTCCAGAGAGTTACAGTAAAAAGCATTGCTCCCTCCAGTGCCTCCACCATGAAGCCAATCTCTCAGGAAACCAAGGAGTGGGGCAGATCCAGTCTCCAAAGCTTTGACTTTAATCCTAGCCATACTGCTTAGCAAATTAAAGACTCATGTAATCAGAGAAAGAGAGATATATAGTAAAGAAAGATTCAGATAAAAAATCAACAACCTCTAAACAGCTTACAGTATGTTTAAAAATATACATAGGCTTGAGAGAGAAAAGTAAAAAGGATAGAGAAAGACCTTTAATAAAAAGAAAAAGAAATAGAGTAGTTGGGTATGGTGTCACATAACTTTAATCCCAACTCTTGGAAGGCTCAGGCATGGTGGCTCACACCTTTAATCCCAGCACTTGGGAGAGGCAAAGGCAAGTGTATCTCTGTGAGTGTCAGGCCAACCTGGTCTACAGAGTGAGTTACAGGACAGCCAACGATATACTGGGAAGCCCTGTCTCAAAAAACCAAAATTTAAAATGAAAATAAATGAAATGGAGTAATAAAAAAATTAAAGCCATGTAAAGATGGAAAATATGCAGAGAATCTGTATTATGTATGTTACTTTGGAGAAGAGATTTTGCTTTTGTTTCTACAGGAAATGAGAGACTGTGGATTTATTCTGGGTTAAGAAAAGTAAGGTTTAATCAAGGAAGACCCCCTGAAATATCTCCAATGGGAATGGGTGGCCCAGATGATCAAATGTTTCAGAGCATCTCTGTTGCAGTTTCCTCTGAGATCTACTTCCAGAACAGCTTAAGGCTACTGACTGAGATGATCCATCTTCACAGAATACTCAAGTAAGAACTTGACTATAACCTGAAATTTTCTTTGGGTCCCCGTAAGATTATCAGTGCCCCAATCAGCAGTAAGTAGCTTAGAAAACTATGCAATATTCCCCAAAAATGTGTTATGATGTTAGTGTAGGTTACAAGTTGTTGTTGATAATGGTCAGGAGAAAGTTAAAAAATAAGATTAAATTCAAAATTCTTGTTCTGAAAAGAAAAAAAGGGGGGCAAAGTGCTGTGGGGCATTGCTCTTGTACCCTGTAAAGATTTGTCAGTCATATTGGTTTAATAAAAGGCTGATGGCCAGTAGTCAGGCAGGAAGTATAGGCAGGGCAACCAGAATAGGAGAATTCTGGGAAGAGGAGAGACTCAGTCTATAGTCACTACCTACATGCAGAGGAAGCAAGGTGAAATGGCTGCACTGAGAAAAGGTACCAAGCCATGTGACTAAACATAGATAAGAATTATGGGTTAATTTAAGTTGTAAGAGCTAGTTAATAATAAGCCTGGGCTAATAGGCCAAAGAGTTTATAATTAATTTAAGCTTCTGTGTGTTTCTTTGGGAAAGATTGGCTGCTGGACCTGGCGGGACCAAAACTTCCATCTACACCATCTTGCTGATCAACTTAGACTTGATCCTGCAAAACCTTCTTTATTTTAATGTAGTGCACCTGTGAATGCTAGAAAGGTTTTAGTGTGGGAGATAAGGTGGGGAACAGCGGGTATTTGGATGGGCAGATGCAGCTATGCCTGCACAAGGTGCATGCATGATGACCAGAGGACAATTTTGCGTGTCACGCCTCAGGTATATTTCATGTTTTCTTTGACACATAATCTCTGTGGTCTGTAACTTGCCATGTAGGCAGGCTAGCTAGTCTGTGAGCATTCAGGGAACTGACTGCATGAGCAGTCAATTGCTGGAGTTTCAGGGGTTCTGGGGACCTAAACTCATTCTTGCATGGAAGGCAATTACTTTACTGGCAGAGTCAAGTCATCTTTGCAGGCCCTAGAATGGTCTCTTTAGAACCCAAGGACCATTCTGCTGTTCCCATGATTCAAATGCCTTTTGACCTCTGCGGTCAGAGTGCTGGATGGTGTGGCTTTCATTGATCTTCCAAATTCATCCAGGTCTCACCTCTTGCTAGCCAAACTCCAGCTATGATGGCTGTAATTCATTTCTCAAACATATCGAGTTCTCCTTTTTCTCAATACCACATTAACAAATATGTCCTCATGTCTTTTCTCCTTTGTGCTATCCCTGTGACTAGTTTTCTGTATTCAGTGGGTTTCCCTATGTGTTAGTGTAGTAGATAGGGCTCACCTGCAGTAACAAACTCCATCATCTTTTTATTACAGAGCATATCTCCTTGCAAATTTCCTTGATAGTACCTATCACAATTTATATTGACCACACTCATTTTGTCCACCCATTTACCCATTTTCTCATCAGTGTAAATTTAATAACTGAAGAGCTTGTCCTTATTTCATGCACTGTGTGCTTAGTATCTCAGACAGTGACAGGATACAGTAAATACTCAATAAATATTTATTAAATGAACACATAAATGAAATAAGGTGAAAAATTGTTTCCAGATGTGCTCCATGCCAGCATTCCTTAGGGCAGAGAAAACTAAAGAACAATTACTCTTGGAGAGTTTAGGGTATGGTTTATGAGCTCCTGGGGTTTACATTTATTAAAACCTCCCTGAATGTCAATCTGAGTGCAATTTGAAGTTCGTAAAGAAGCAGAGAAGGGCAACAACACCAAGCACAGCTCTTATTCCCCGAGTTCCCGAGTGATTCTGCTGTTCTCAAGGCAGAGAAAGACAGCCATGACACACGGGTGCTGTCCAGCACTGCATTTGGGGATCCATTCTCCTTTCACTGCAGCTAATGGGAACATCATAGACCAGAAAGCTCAGCCAAGACATCTTTACCGAGAGAATTCTTTCTCTTCCCTTTCATAAAGAAGCAAGAAAGCACTGAAGAATTATCAACCTACAATTCTCACTAACCACACAGCTTCCTTTCCTTTACCGAGAAGTGTCTGGGCAGAAGCAGAGCTCTTTCAGTCACATCAAAATATTTTCTTACTTAGGACCAGCTATGTGTGGACTTAGACTTCAATCGAACGACTTCTGCTTCCAAGGGGAGATGAGGTATTAAGGAGTGGTGTTGTCCCTTGCTTTAGAGATGTAAAAGTATGTGAAAACTGCTTTAAAGAATTTGGAAATCAGACAGCAAAAAGCAATGATGACCAGGAGACCAGCACTATATAAGGTGGGCCTGAGTAGTGCACCCACTCCCTGTCTGGAATTTTGAGGTTGTAATAAAGGAAGCAAACTCCAGCTATAATCTGGAAGTGTCTTTGAGTTGAAAAGAGAAATTTGAGAGACCAAACTGTTTCAAGTAAGGAAGAGAGCTTGCTAGTGTTTAAGTAAGTCTTGAATATAGAGGGCCTTGGAGGTCTCCTTCAGGTCTCTCTGTGTAGTTTAGTAAACATCCAGCTGAGAGGCCAGGGGAAGTACCTGAGAATACAGTCAATGGTCTTTGAATGAAGGCTGAGAATACAGTCTGTTCCACAAGACTGAAAAACAAGCAACTCTCAGGACATCAAAGGAAGAACTGAGAAGCCACATCTGATTTGAACAAACGCATCTATTCCACACTAGACCATATCATACACACCGCTAAACCAGATCACACACACCGCTAAACAAGTGTACATGAATGGCTGAACAAAACAGATCACTTTCTGGAACACATCTTCAACTTGGGGTCATTCAACTAAATGTGAAGTGAAAAAGGAATTGACAACAGTAGAAGTTTCCTGAACATGTATGAGCACAACTAACTCACAATCAAACAGGAAATGAACATGAAGTGTTTGGACAACACCTCCTGTCGATGCACAGTATAGTTTCACTGTGGCTTTTTTCTGAGTACACAACACACACACTCCTGTCGGTGCACAGTACAGTTTCACTGTAGCTTTTTTCTGAGCACACAACACCCACACTCCTGTGGGTGCACAGCACAGCTTCACTGTGTCCTTCCTTCTGAGCACACAACACCCACACTTTGTATTGCACGTGCTGCCAGGCCACACAACACCCACACATACTACCCGACAAGCCTCTGCTGAGGTTTGAGATTTGTGTGCAATGGATTGCAGTGTTTTTACATTACACGCGGAGTTTCATGCTCTTACGGAAACATCTTGGTTTGATTATGGAGAGCTAAGATTTACAGTTTTCCTATTATCATTCTTTGCCATGTTAACACCAGATTGGTTCATCATTGGCGTGCACCATCAGAATGTCTGATTTTAAAAAGGTGCCATTTGAATTGCTGATTTGAGTTTAATAAAGATTTTGTTTAATTAATTTTGACTGCAGATTAAAATGGGATTTTGAACAATTTCTGAAATTTTCCCATCATACAACTGCCATTTACAGTATGTATTTATGTAAAGCAGTGTTCTCAGTGTTTACAATTATAAAATCGACTTATTGATCAACTTGGAAAACATTGAAAATGCTTTGCATCCTGTATAATCAAATATTCAGTCAAGGCTTAATGACTTAATTGAAAATAAGCACATCCATATTATTTACATGCTTACTTATGCATGTAAATAAGTATGTAAATGCATACTTATTTATGTTTAGTGAATGGTAAAATTATATGATGCTAAATGATTATTTTAAACGATGTATTTTTAAATTGTGTCTCTCTGTATGTGTGTGTGTGTCCCTAGAACCAGAAGCCCCCTGGAGACAAAGGTACAGATAGTTCTGAGCAGACATGGGTGTTAGGAACTCAACTTGTATCCTCTGCAAGAGCAGAATGTGCTCTTAACAACTGAACCATTTCAAATCATTATTTGAGAATAAAATTCCTTATGATTCATGATTTGTAAGTCACACCGATTTTTTTTTACATACCCGTATCGGGGTTGAATAAAAAATTCTGGGACAAAAGGTATTCCAAAATTAATAAAAATGAAAACATGGGATTTAAAAATTTATTAAACGTGACTTGGAAATTTGTACGCTGATGTCCTCTGCAGCGGATCTCTGTTTTCCCTGCTAAGAAGTAGGCTAATAAGAGGAAGCTAACTGCCTGAAAAGAAAAGGCAAGGGAACAAAAGAGATCAGAGAAGAAATCAATGGCAGAGAGAAGAGAATAAAACAGAGAAACCCATGGGCAAAAAACTGCTAGATTAAACCACAGAGACGTCCTTCCTGTCCTGAACTCTGTACCTTTGTGGAGCTTAGAATGCTCGAAAGCCTTCTCAACGCTCTCCTCTGCCCTTATACCATGCTGTCGTGTTCCCACTTCCCCTGCCACTAGAAGGAACGGAAATGGCCTGTCGAAAGGGCTAAGCATCAGTCAACTGTATCCTCTCCTTCCTTGAGTGTTCTTTCTCCAGCCCACAACAGTGTGCTAGGGAGCAGCCGCAGGCTCAGGGCTCCTCTCTGAGTCTCTTTTCTCTGGGTCAGGTTCCGTTAAGTGTAGCAGGCCTGCTTTGCTGAGCCCCTTTAATTCATTTTCTTATCATTTTTAACGTGTTCGAGAATTTCATACATTTGATCATAAAACACTTTAATCATTTGCACCTCCCTTATTCCCCACTCTTCTCCCCAACCATTGCACTGGGACTTTCTTCCCAGTGAGTTGATTCCTACTTCTCACGTCTTCTTTCTGTGTGCTGTTTCCTGAGCTTCTGTCGTTACTTGCTCTGGTGTGGGTGGGGGGGTTGTTCAGCGGAACAAAAGCAACTTACTAGTGGCCATGACTCTGAAAGAAATGACACCCCTTTACTGGTGTAGGAGGTCCTTCTGTATTTGTGTTGCTTTCATTTGTTATTAAAGTAACTGCCTTGGCCTAGTTGATAGGGTGGAACTTTGATAGGCGGGAAAGACAGAACTAAATGCTGGGAGGAAGAAGGGCCATGGATCTCCTGCCTGGGACTGATGCGGGTTAGAATCTTTCTGGTAAGCCAAAGTCATGTGGCAATGCACAGATTGATGGAAATGGGTTAAATTAGGATGTAGGAGTTAGCCAATGGGAGGTTGGAGCTGATGGGCCAGGCAGTGATTTAATTAATACAATTTCTGTGTGATTATTTTGGATATAAACTAGCCCTGGGGACAAACGAAGGCCCCCCTCTCTCAACACTTTACAAACAAGCTTTACTTATCCATGGTCCCTCTGGGAAAAAGGGGAGCTCTATGTGTTCCTCCCTCATCTGTGATGAAATGTTAATGGCCCAGTCATGGGCAGGTAATATGCCTGCAGTGCATCCATAAATGCAATGGTTATTCCTTCCTTCTCTTGGCATTTGTATTTGTCTGAGTTTCCCCTCTCTAAGAAATTCCTCCTGAGGACTAAGGTAGTCATCTCTTTCTCACTTCGTACAGAATTTTTAAACTAACCATCTAGTATCTTTAAGATTTCATAAAATATGTTTATTTAAATTTTATTTTATTACTTCAGATGAAATCACTTATTCCTTGTTACTCCATTTTCGTTAGATAAAATAACCTTAAGCTTATTTTAATATGAGTGCATTTCAATTAAGATGGCATATAATTTTGACTTCTCTCTTTGCACTTCTTTCTGCTTGCCCTTTCAAGTTGATAGAAATTTATTTCATTTATTTTTGTGTGTGTTTTGAGAATTTCATGCATGAATACTATATTTACATTATCTCCACACCCACTCTTTCCCCCTTCAACTTCTTTATCCATTTCCTTACTCTCTTTCAAATTTATAATTTAGTCTTTTTAATATTGTTTTACACACACACACACACACATGCACAAGTCCATTTACTGTTGTTTGTATGTACATGTGTTTAAGGCTGACCTCTTGGGATTGGAGAACCTGTCAGGAAACTCAACCCTGGATAAAATTAATTATTCTTTTCTCAGCAGTCATGGATTGCATGCAGCTCTTCATATAGGGGAGGAACCTCGTGAAATTCCCCATCCATGTTGGTATGTCCATGGGTATTCTCATTATGCAGGTCTTGTTTAGGCAGCTGTATTGCTGAGATTTTATGGAACATTAATTTGAAATTTTAATTACATTGTCTTCTGTATCAAATTGGACTTTAAAATGCATTTTTTTTATTATGCATCACTAACAATGGCAGCAAAAAAAGGATGTGTTTGATCACTGGAGGATAGACTGTAGACTTACAATGATACAAATCTGTGGTTTTCCTCAGAGAAAAAAATACCAAGTAGGTATTTGAGGAAACAATATACTGAGTATTTCTGACATTCAGTGATGAATTATAGGCATGACATATTAAAGTAAGTATTATAAATGTATTTAAAAGTCTTACAAATTTCTTATTTTTTGCTAGTATTCAAATGTTGCGTACTCCCAGATTTGATTCAGAAACCACTCACAGAAGCTTATGGTTCATACAGACACATTGTCAGTGTGCACCTGCCCTCATGATACATACAGAGACATTGTCAGTACGCACCTGCCCTCATGATACATACAGAAACATTGTCAGTGTGCACCTGCCCTCATGATACATACAAAAACATTGTCAGTGTGCACCTGCCCTCATGATACATACAGAGACATTGTCAGTACACACCTGCCCTCATGATACATACAGAAACATTGTCAGTGTGCACCTGCCCTCATGATACATACAAAAACATTGTCAGTGTGCACCTGCTCTCATGATACATACAGAGACATTGTCAGTGTGCACCTGCCCTCATGATACATACAGAAACATTGTCAGTGTGCACCTGCTCTCATGATACATACAAAAACATTGTCAGTGCACATCGGCCCTCATGGTACATATAGAAATGTTGTCGATGCATAATGTGGGGAACCATGAATCATCTCTTTTCTCTTAGGATTTGTGTTTTTTGTCCAGTCACTCTTGAGAAGATTGAAAAAGGCACTGCTCTTGTTTGGAAGCTTTCAGAAAGCAGGGTCCTCCTCACCTCAGTCAGTGGTATCCAGAGGAAGGCAGAGTCAGCTGAGACTGAAATTACCCATTCCCATTGACTAGCACAGGATAATGTTTAGACCTTTTTGTGCTTTGGACAACATCACTATTTTTAAGTGACTGAACATGATTTTGGAGTGGTTTTGTGTTTGTCTCTGTGTGCATGTGCACCTGTATGTGCATGTACAATTGGAGGCCAGAGGTTGACAATAAGTGTTTTCCTCAATTACTTCTGCACTGATTTTCTTCACAAAGTCCTTTACAGAGCCTGGGGCTCATTGATTTGGCCTCACTGGCTGGCCATCAAGCCCCAAGGATCCTCCTGTTTCTCTTCCAAGCCCTGGGGTTATAGAAAGAGCTGCTCTGCCTGTATTTGTTACATGGTGCTGAGGACCAAACCCAGGCATGTACAGTATGAACTTCATTGACTGAGCCCTCTTCCCAGCCCCGTCTATTTATCTTGCTCTGTCACAATTACAAGGGGTTCTTGTTATCAGATGTTTCTGAAGTTATGTCATAGGAATGAATGCTGAGGTTTAGCTACAAGCTCCTGACCATCTTTTGGTTTCCAGAATCACATTTCATTTTCCCTAAGATAGATTAAAAGATTTAAGAATAGGCTAGTTTATTAATACAAAAATGATTAACATAATACAAAATAAATACAACCCAAGGTAGAATTCTCTAAAGAAATAATTCCCTTCTACTGGTTCTGTTTTTTGTCAGTAAGTAGAATCCTGCTACATATCTGTATGCATATCTGTATGCATATATGTACATATATTAGTAATGTATTATGTATTTTCTAGAACATGCACCTAAACAGGCATTTTAATAGGGCTGATATCTAGAGATTGAAACCCTGCAGCTGAGCAGACACACTTTCTTGCTGGCCATCATAAAATAGACATGCCCATGGGTCCAAGCACAAGTCTACTTCCAAAGTGACAATCTATTAGCATGCCATTTGCAAAAAGACATTGCCATATCCATGTATTCTAGTCATGCTTAGACACATTACAAGACACCCATGGTTTAGCTTCTATAGGAGATGCTCTTTCTGTTGTTTGCAAAGGGTCTGGAATTTTCAGACTTCAGGAGCTCATGGCAAAAGTATTTATTTTGCTTTCTTTGACCTTTTGTGTGGAGCATGTGAGCATGTCCATTTTCAGGATGACATATGCCTTGAAATTTATTTAATAATTAAGGTTTATTAGTGTTAGTCTGATGAAAACCATACACCAAAATGGCTCAGAAATCCACAGAAGAATATATCTTACAGCCTCTCATTTATTAGTAGACAGTAATTGCTTTAATAACAATTGAGAGGTAGCTGTGCTTGGATGAGATGTGTGGGAAGTCTCTTCCTGGATTTATTAGTAATTCCAGGCTTCCGGACAAAAAGTAGGAAGCATTGCTTTTAAAAATTCACAGAGTCACCTGTACTTTTTAATTTTTCATTTGTGGGTGAGTTTCCCCTAATTCTCACGTTACTGTGTATATATTCTTGTTCTTCCTAACTTCCAACTCCTTTTAGGTTTAAGTTCTCTGCTTATTTTTAAATAGTAACCATTAGCCATGTGTGTTGCATCAAACTGAGGTATATAGCACTGAAAGAAATAATTAAAGGACAAATGAAGGAAGAAAAATATGAATATATGTGGTAAGTGAGTAATCACCATACAAAAGAGAAGCACAATCCATCCTAGCAAACATTGTAATGGATAGGTCTAAAACCAGGCATTCTTATGCTTACCTCAAATCCAACCACTCAAGAGGCTGAGGCAGGAGGATGACCACTTTTAGTCAAGCCTGAGCTTTATCAATGCACTATGTCACAAATCACACAGAACTAAACTAAAACAAACCAACAAAAAATCCTAGCCAAATGCCCATGAGTAACTGGTAATAAAATTTTTTCCCAAAAGTTCAGTTGAGAGGATAAGACAGCCAACTTCAGATATAGAGCAATGCATCTTATTTATTGTTTTTCAATAGTCAGACAACCTTAGGATTTTTTTCTATTTCCTATTTTCTTCTGGGGAGCAACAAGAACACTGAGAGAGTAATTAGAAAAGCCAGTTTTCTGTGGATGCCACTGATTTTTACTTCTTTGGCATTCTTGCTATGGTTCAAATATTTGTTTTTTACTCTAGAGAGAAGAAGAGTGATTCATAATCTGCCTGTTAATGCAGTGGCCTATGGATGTTTGAAGAAAATAAGTCTGTGTAACATAATGGGTATTCTGTTGTGTATGTCTCAGGCATGGAGGAATAATGACATTTTCTTAACTACTCATTTCGAATTTCTGACTTTATGTAAATTTACATCTCCTGAATACCACCTGAGATTGTAAATACCAGGTGAGCTAAACATGGAAGCAATTTCCCAGATAATTTAGAGTTTTAACAGGCCATTGTGTGAAGTCTAGATTAGACACTTCCAGTATAAAATGGCTCACAATGAACATTCCAGTTGGAGAGCTCTAGCGATGGACTGAAGACATTTTGCACTGTGAGATGAAAACCAGACTTTAAAGTTCACAGGTTTCATGGTGTGTTGTAGGTGTCAAGTTGACAAGGATGGATTCTCAATGGTTAATTTTTATTGTCACTTTGACTGGACTTAGAATTACATTAGAGATGTATCTGTAGGTGTGCGCTGTGAATATTTCTTATTACCATTGGTTAATAAAGAAGCTGCTTTGTCCAATGACTTAGCAGAGTAAAGTCGGGTGACAAATCAGAATAGAGATAGACAGAGATAGAGCTAGCTAGCTAGCTAGATGATAGACAGACAGACAGATAGATAGATGGGAGAGAGAGAGAGTCTCTCTCTCTCTCTCTCTCTCTCTTATTCCATCTTCTCACCATCTCCAGTCATGGTCTAAGTACTAACTCACTGCAACTTTGCTGAAGAAGCCCACCAAGTATACCTTTAGAATAATCAGTGAGTTTAGCTCAGTCAACACATAGAAGCACACACACACACACACACACACACACACACACACACACACATTTTCAAGTTTGTTACCTAGCAACAGAAGACTGAACATGAATGCAGAAAGAAGCAGAGGGACCAGTAAACAGCTTATTTATTTAATTGCTTATGAGATCTGGGTTGAGAATTCAGGAGATGAGAAGTTGAAATAATTGATGGTAGGCTCTGTAAATAAACTAGTGGGCTTGGAGGAGAAGGAAAGAATCAAGGGTTAACTTTGATTTATTGGCCAGAGTATCTGAAATGATAATAATGGAACTTAGACTTGAGAAAAATTAAGGAAAATCACACTGAAGAAGATAAACAGTTTAGCTATAATAGTTGTTACATATGTTGCATAAGCTATACTAGCATATGTCTTTATGCATATTAAGATATTGCTATTTATATTGTTGTTACAGTTATTGGATGCATACCAAAAGTCAGGGTGTAGTTAAATTGTGACCATGGGAGTCAGTAATGAACAAGGGACATTAGCATGACAACAGATGTGATCAGCTAGAGATGAAGAGGAGTTAGGGAATAAATATGGTCCAAAGTGGCACCTTGATAAATGCAAATAATGAAAAGTAAGGAAGATGTACCAAGTGTAAACATAGGAGATTGAGAAGAAATGATCAAGCTAGAGGGGTGGTGGGAATATCTCTATTTGAATGTAGAGAGTGTGAACTGTTGAATCAATGCTCTTGAAGTGACAGGTCATGTGAGACGAGGGAGTGACAACATGAATATCATTTTTAAGCCAGAACATGTCAGTTTCAGTGGACTGGCAGCTATAAAAGAGGGAGTGGGTGATAAAAATGAAATCAATGAAATTAAAAATGGCTTCATTTTCTTTTACTACTTAGGAGAAATGTATTCAAAGTTGAAGGTGCAAGGTGTTTTATGATAAGCTAGATGATGCCTAACCTGGTGACTTGGATGAGGATGAGCCAGTGAACAGCAGAAGCCTAGGTGGGCGGGTGGTCTTAGGGAACTTCAGAAGTGAGCCTTTGAAAGGATGAGTGCCTCTGGAGTCCAGAGTTCAGGTGAAGAGTTGGCCTTACCTGTGGCTGTTAATCACAGGTAGGACACAGAAAGGATGCAGAGCCCATGAGCTGGGTGCTTAATTATTGCTGAGGCTGGAAGAATCCCTATTGATTGTGTTGATGTTTGCCCTGGAATGTTTTGGGGGGATTGTTTTCAGTGTGTTGGTCAATTAAAGAGAAATCCTCTGAGCAGTGAGTGAGCTAGACATTTGGAGACACATCTGGAGTTCCCAGTTTCTGTTCTGTTCATCCTCAGAAAAGTGATCCAGTCCAGGCCCTCTGTTCTGATACGTCATAGCTGCCTATTTGTTGTTCAAAAGCCATTGTGTGGTTCAGATGTGGATTTAGTGTGTTCTGCACACAGTGGGTAGTCAAGAGTACAGCATGTTCAGTAAGATCTGGTTGGAGATGATTAGGTGCTTTGGGATGCTTTCCTGAAAAGAATTAAAATAATTCTCATGGGGACCTAGTTAGGCCACTTAGAGTTTGTTATAAAAAGCTAAGACTTGCTGTCCACACTGTCTTCCTGTCTTAAATCTAATATCTCCTCTCACAGGTGCTTGCACATCAGAGCCTTCTGACATGATTGCCACGACCAAGAGGCTCCTTAGAAGAGCCCAGCAGAAATTAGCATCATGCTATATAAATCTCCAAAACTGTGAGTATATATTATTTCCTGTTGGCCTCAGGTATTCTGTAATAGCAGTGGAAAATAGACTACCGTGGTCATGAAATTGTTCAGAATTATTGTTGCCATAGAACTGACGGAGGTAGTCTATGTGAAGCACTTCCAATCCAATATCCTTTGGCACAGATTTAGGATGTGCAATTGACTGCGTTATTGTCTCGGACACTTTATTAGACCCTGTCAAGGCAGGCTGCTGGAGTCCCTTTGCCTACCATTGTGAAAGCTTTAATACTGACATATAGCAGAGTTACTGCAGAGAAAGTAATTCCGCAAAGGTAAATGAAACTGACCTGTACCTGCCAAGCTGTTTGTGCTGCTCAACGGTGTCTGGGTAGCTTCATGTTCTTTGGGGAATTTAAATGATTTCTTTATTAACATTTGGTCTTGCGTCTCCCGAATTCTTGCTAACATGCTTTCATCTGTCAAAATGAGAAAGGTGACTTTGTTTTTCTTTCTAGCTAGTTCTTTATTTATAAATGAGTTATAAAAAAAGAAAGATAGGAAGGCCTTCATCTCATGAGTTGTTAGGGTTTTAACTGGTGTCCAAAAAAAAAAGTGAAGTATTATCTCACTGTATTCTTTGGAAAAAAAACCTTAACATCTATCTGTCTGTCTGTCTATCTTTCCATGTGTCTGTTTATCTGTCTGTCTATCTATCTATCTATCTATCTATCTATCTATCTA
>LOEQ01001190.1:654314-680229 GCA_001685075.1 Bramus lutescens
CTATCTATCTATCTATCTATCTATCTATCTATCTATCTATCTATCTATCTATCTATCTTTCTATCTTCATCATCATCATCATCTATCATCTTCCATCCATGGAAGTTTGAATGAGTCTAGCTCCTACAGGCTCATACAGTTTGTTACCAGTTGGTAGAGCTGTTTTAGAAACATGCTGATGCAGAGGTGTGACCTTGTTAGAGGAGTTGTGTCACTGGGTGTGGGCTTTGATGTTTCAAAATTCCACACCAGGCCCAGCCTTGCTTTCTGCCTCCTGACTGAAGATCAAGATGTAAACTCTTAGCTGCTGCTCTAGCACCACGGCTACCTTCTTGCCACCATGAACCATGCCATGATGATCATGGACTAACTCTCTGAAGATGTAAGCAAGCCCCAATTAAATGATTCTTCTATAAGTTGCTTTGGTCATGTTTTATCATGGCAATAGAACAACAACTAAGAAACCATCCATTTGTCTTTTAATCTCTCTCTCAATATGCCCCATGAGTTTTTGTAGAATCACTCCCTTTCAGTATATAAGCATTCAGTTATTTGAGCAGTAAGTTAAAAAAAGTAGCTGAAGCTCAAGAACTGGACTGTTCATTGTCCTTTTATGAAACAAATAGAAATATTTAGTATAGAATATATATGTAGGGATGGCCAGTGATAAGACCCTAGGTAAATAGAGACACCAGCAACTTGCTTTTCTCTATGGTGAAAAGAAAATTTACAATTTTTAAGTCTTTGATAAAACCATAATTATATCAAAATGGTCTTATTAGTCAGGGTAGCAACTTCCGATGTATCATGAAACATGCTGATGCAGAGAATGTATTTATAAAAGATAAATTTTTGATGGTGGTTCAGAAATGCTGCAAGTGTGCTGGTGTTAAACCATTTGACCAATTTCAGAATGTCATTTTCTGCTCTCACATATCTTTGTAATTTTAGAACAAATGCAGGATGTTTCTCTTGTGGATAAAAACATCTGGCTTTGAGTCCCTGAGTTGTCTAATGGAATAAGCAGCATCAGCAGCATCCAGAGTGATAATGGACAGGCAATTTGAGCACACTATTTAGCTTACTTAGGTCCTCTAGGGAGCAGATATTTCATCATGTGGAATAAGAATTAGCTTCACAAGGGGCAGTGATAATGCCAGAATTTCCCAGCTCTTTGTCTCTGGAGACACTACCTAATCCAAGTATTGAACCTTTGAAAATGGGACTGCTGAGTCCATCATAGGCTAACATTTAAATTCAAATCAAAGCAAGGGATTTAATAAATTGCTATGTCCAGGCATAACTGAACATCAACTATCCTGAGGATACTGCCAGGATAGCTAAGACATTGGGTTCTACATATTACCCAAAAAAGCCAAATGGATCTTAAGGATGCTGACCCTTGTAAAGCTTCAATGAGAATATAAAAGAGATATAATTTAAACTTGCAATATAAATTTAGGAGCATTTTATAATTACAGTATAATTAACAATATTAAAGACCTCTGGTTTTCATTTTATTACCTATGAGTTGGAGCTTATGTCATGAAGTTATACTTTTAAGTGACTTGGAATATTTAACCGTTCCTCTAGCTTGCATATAGTACTGAAGTAATTTGGAATCTTTCTCTTAGGTCCATTGGTACTAGATAGACATTTATGATGAGTTCAGGCATTTAACAGAACTAATAGGAAATCTTTCACTGTTGGGAGAGAGCAGGTCTAGGCGTCTCAGGATCAGACTGGAGGGCAGAAAAGAAAGCTATTCAGAGAAGTAACTGTGAGGATAAATCATGGCCGCACTTGTGACAAGGGAAGCATGACTTTTTCTCTCACATGTGTGTGCTTTATTTGGAGGGCTTGGGGATCTGTTTTTAATTTCAGTCTGTCTGCAATGGGCAATAAAGATCTCCCAGTAAATAACTGACTAAAACAATTTTCTTCAAAAGCCATCATAAGGGTCACCGTGGTTAAGTCACGGTTTGGGAAGTTGTAGTGAGCTTGAACTGGGGAACTCAGAGACGTGATATCTGAGAGGAAACAGTCAATGGCATCATTCTAACCCTGAGGTTCATGGTAAATATTTTTTATATTTATTTATTTATTATGTATCCAATATTCTGTCTGTGTGCATGTCTGCAGGCCAGAAGAGGGCACCAAACGTCTTTATAGATGGTTGTGAGCCACCATGTGGTTGTGGGAATTGAACTCGGGACATTTGGGAGAGCAGGCAATGCTCTTAACCTCTGAGCCATCTCTCCAGCCCTCGTGGTAAATATTTTAAGGGAAAAGAAGGCACACAAAATCCAATAGAAAGCAACATTCTTCTAGAATTTTTTCTAGAATGGAACTTTTAGATGTTTGGGTAAGGCCAGCTCTCTAATATCCTATTTTCTCTTCATAAATGATGACTAAATGCTTAAAAAGAAGAAAAAATAAAGTAGCATTGGACCCACAAGTAATTTGGGGGTTTTGTCAGAAGGACCTGTATGAACCTTTGGATTGTTTTTTTGTGATTCTGAAGTGAGTTTGGAAAGCAGCAGAGAGAGCCTTTCCTCAGTTGAGGGTATAGGCTCCACCCCCTCTAAGCACACAGAAGGGAAGAAGTAGATGCCATGGACCAAATTCTCTTCTGTACTGGAGGGGCCAAGTTGACAGTTTTGAGAAGAGATAAGGGTTATAACTGTAGGAAGTATGCTTGCTTCTTGGTGTTGCTATAGACATGTCAACAAAGAAATGGCACACGTCATGGAAGAGGTCACAACACCGGTGTGGATGGTTGACAGTGAGAGTGGACATCGGGCATAATGGAATTTATTTTGTAAGCAGATTAAAAGTTCTATGAGAAGTAACCTAGCTTTTAAGGAAAAATATAAATATCACAACTGAAAGATTCTTCAGGACTTAAAAAGTATAGTGATACTTTATTTGTGTGTGTGTGTGTGTTTTTTTAAAATAAAGCTTACCTGAAGATCCGAGTGCAGAGCTAAGCCACAAGAGGTCAGGGAGTGGTGGCACACACATTTAATCCCAGGACTCAAGGCCACCCTGAGCTACACAAGATTGAATCTGTCTAAAAGAGAAATAGAACTCACACAAAGGTGCTCTCAGCACTTGGAGTCACAATCCTTTAATCCCAGAACTAGGCTATTGGAGACAGGAGTGATATGGCTGGGCAGAGAGAGGTATATAAGGCAGGAGGAGACAGGAGCTCATTGCAGTCTGAAGTTTGGAGGACAGCATTGCAGTCTACAGTCATGCTGAGAACAGAGTCACCCCTTTGTCTGAGACTTAGTAGAGGTAAGATCTCTCTAGTGGCTTGGCTGTTTTGCTTTTCTGATCTTCAGCATGAACCCCAATATCTGTCTCTGGATTTTTATTATTCATGCTACAGGAAATTCCAGTTTCTCCAGTGACAAAGCTCAGCTGAAAAATCCCAGGAATACATCACCATGAAACTGACAACCATGGAAGTCAAAGAACATAAGCAATCTCAAAATCTATAATAAAAATGCAGAGAAATTCATTACCGAATGGTGAGGGATCTGGCTCACAGTACCAGGAAATAAATGTTTGAATAATTCAAAAAGGAAAGAGCAAATAACAAATACAGATTTCTTCCAAGTAATTTGGTAGTAAATCCTGACCAGTGACAGGGAAGTTGACTCCTTCATATGGTATACAATCACGCTGTTATGGAAGTATTAGCAAAACTTGGACAGGTCTATTTGGAAAAGTATGGTGTAAACAATAAGAAAAATGAAAAGACAAAATAAGCGTAGAGGGTTATTTTACTAAATGATATAATTGAAGCACACACTTATAAAGGCTGCACAAGTTAGCAGGGTACCACGGGATGCTTTGACGTGTGGATAGATCATGCAACGATTAAGTCAGGTTAACTCTCCCCATTTCCTCTATAAGCTTTCCCTTCTTTATGGTCAAAACATTCTTTTTTTCTTGCTCATTGAAAACCACGTAGCATTGTTCTTATTAAATCCACCTTGCTGCATAAATGCATGTGGTGCCTCTTCCTCTGGTGTAACTGTCAATGATGAAATGTTCTTCCTCCCCCAATTGTTAAACAAATGAACAATGAGCTGGGGAGATCCATCAGCAGGTAGGTAGGAGCGCTCACTGTGCAGCCATGAGCTGGGCTCAAGTCCTCAGCACCAAGGTGAGACAGTGAAAGATGACTACATACACCTGTAACCCCAGCACTGTCGGGGTTGGGGGCAGAGATGGCAGGATTTCTGGAACGTGTTGGCTCCATCTTTGCTCCATGTTCAGAGAGAGAACCCTGAGTCAAGAGGATGAGGTGGAAGGGACAGGCAGGATACCCAGTGTCTTCTACTGGCTGCTTCACACCCACACAGCCACTCATCTCCATATATGTATTTATGCATGTTTGCAAACATTATATATACACCATGCACAAAAATATTTCCAAAGCCTGTACAAGATAGTAGGGTATCATGGGATGTCGTAAATACAATGCAATGAAAATGAATAGACACTTGAATCTTAAAGAGAGATAATTTTTTAAGAGCAAAATACATTTTAGAAATAGAAAATTACTCAGACATAGAAATTTGAAATTGATTTTTTTTTAAAATAGATCATTTGTGCTGCTTGGTTTTGTTAAATTGATACAAACCTAGATGTATCTGGGAAGAGGGGATCTTAATTGATAAAATTCCTCACAGGATTGGCCTGTAGGCAAGTCTGTTGAACATTGTCTTGATTAAGGATTGATATGGAAGGGCACCCCTGGGCAGGCAGTCCTGGGGTATTGAAGGGAGCAGGCTAAGCAAGTCACTAGGAGCAAGTCAGCAAGCAGCATTCCTCCATGGCCACTTTGTGAGGTTCTGCCTCTAGGCTCTGACCTTGAGTTCCTGCCTTGGCTTTCCTTCATGATGGACTGCAAGCAGTAAATTGAAATTCAAAAAGAAACCCTTTCTTCCCCAAGCTGTCTGTAGTCACGTATTTTAGTGCAGCAATAGAAACTCCAATGAAGCGTAAATTTAATGTAAGGATATCAGGCAAAATAAAACATTTAGAAGATAAAATATAAATTGCACGTTTAATTTAAAAAGAAATGGAAAACTGACAAAGCCCATAACCATTTACAAAATTGAATCTGGTTAATTTTTTTTCTCCTGAGATTAACGTTTGAGCCAGATAACTG
The DNA here is from genome assembly GCA_001685075.1 of Bramus lutescens. Classification (NCBI taxonomy): domain Eukaryota; kingdom Metazoa; phylum Chordata; class Mammalia; order Rodentia; family Cricetidae; genus Bramus; species Bramus lutescens. Next base: position 659,503 of record LOEQ01001190.1, read on the forward strand.
TACAGCTGACTTCAAAATTTTTTAAGGAAATGTCATATTGCATTGTTATGTAAATTCCTCCCAATAACAGATAGGGTAAAAAGACCCAAATGTAGGAAAGACAAACTGACAAATTTAGGCATATATGCAGGACAGAATTTTGTCAAGGAAAGCTTAATGTAAATGCTGTGAAAATGGCTAGAAATGACAAAATATTGATTTTGGGTTTTTTATCACATGTTAATATATAAATTACCTTTGAAGAGCTGAAAGCTTTAAATCTAAAATGAAAAAAAAATTATGCAGACATAAGTTTCATCTCCATGAAAGGGAATTAAAAAGGGATTTATAAGTGATAGTGGTGCTTAAAAAGCAATAGAATTCTCTGAATTTGGAATGCTTCTCCATTAAATGGTACTAGAAAAAGCGAGAAATCAAAGTAGAGAGAAAGATGTCTATGACACATACCCGATGACAAGTGTTCAGAATACTCAAAGAAAACCTTAAAGCAACATAAATAACCTCAAAGGGTAGGGGCATGTCCTATAGACATTGCATATGTTCAGTGCATATCAAGGATTGCATACGAAGGTAAGAAGAGGCTAGAAAAGGTGGATACAAGTAAAAAAAAATCAGTAAAAATAATTTATATGATTAAAGTTAGAAATAAATGACAGAGGATAAGGACAAAACTATCAATAAGGAAATCCAATCCAAACCAAATCCTGGTCATGCTCTCTCTTTCTCTCTCCTTCCCGTCTCTCCCTTTCTCATCCCCCCAATGTGGGGCAGACAAAGGAAGCATGAACACACACTACAGAGAAATGAAATATATAATCAGATACATGACACTTGTCACAATAACTATAAAGGAACAAATATTATTTGCAATACATGACAATGGTTTTTAAAGCCTTTAAGGGAGTTAGGTGCTGATAAATCAATCAATGTTGAATACATAGTTGACTAAGGAAAAGGACTTGCCAATCAATACAACAGCAAAGAGGACTTTGTAAGTGTGAGTGTGTGTGTTGTGTGCAAATGTATATTCGTCTCTATAAGTATTTATATTCTTTGTCTTATTTATTTTGCAATTACACTTTTATCTTTAATTTGACTTTGTTGTTTCTCGGGTGTAACCTGACACTGATATTGGAGATAAGCATAACAGGAAGGAGAGGTGGGGCCACAGAAAGATAAACAGATTTAAGCTGTGATTTAAGTAGACTATTGTATATTATAAATATGCTGATATTATATATTCATATCAATGTAATAAATTATAGTTAACACAATATGATGATCCATATATAATTTTACCTAGTCCAAATGGCAGGATGATTTGTGGCCAGTTTAAAAAAAGCCAAATATTCTTATTTATATTCTGTCCCAATACAGAATAAATAAATCATTTCATTCAAAGTTTTCTCTCTTCTTTTCCACCTTCAATATTTTTACATTTCACAGAAGCACAGCCCAGTGTCAGAGTGGGAATGCAAGAAGAGGTATAATTTGAACCCTTCACCCCAACCCAGGCTTTCCACTTCTCGGCTCAGGGAACATCATGAAGGGGTGTGGGACGATTGTAAGAGCCAGAGTACCAAGAACTGTGCTGTGAAATAGCTTCTTAAAGATTTCTGCATCAACAGCACTTGAACAATGGCAACATCATCAGGTGTGCTAATGTGAAAGGGAACAAATAAAAGGAGATCCCCTCCTCCACGCAGGGAACTACATACAAGCCACTGATGACTCCTGCAAGAGGCCTCTTCCAGAGAGAGATCCCCAATTGGTTGTCCAATACAAAATGATCAGCCCTAAAATCATGTACTCACAGATGGCAAAACCAGACTTAGCAGTCTATATTTATATATTTTGGCACCTCTAACACGTATGTATAGCAATAACTGGGGAAGAAGAGACTATCAGTTAGAGAGGGGAGGAGCTTGGGACAAATGCAGATAGGAGACTTTGGAGGGACTGATCAGAGAAAAGGCAAGGGATAAGTGGTGGAATTACTTTTAGTTAAACATCTATTAAATAATAAATAAGTACAAACATGAAAATACTCCCTGAATTCTAGGATAGAGGCCACACTGGGTGTACAGCCTTAATGCAGGGCCTTTTCTCAGCATTTGCTATACCTGCCTTCTGTTTATGAGGGAAGAGAAATGATTGTAGGAGAGAATCAACAGAAACATGGCCAGCTCTAAGCAGGGCTCCACTGCTCTGGAATAACTGCCCAAGCCTGAGGTTCGCTGTCCTATTGCCCATACCCAGGTATGAAGGTTGAACCCTGGAATTTGGAGAAATGACAGAAAAAAAATCTGCTACTCATAAGTTACATCAACTGGCATCCTGTTCTCTAATACATCTTACGCTAGAGTCACTGAACATTCCATGCTCTGTCTGTAAGTCACACACAAAACGTGCTGTGAGAACCCACAAAAATTCCTATGAGGACACACAGAAACAGTACCAAGCTCCACAGAGACTGGAAAAACCAGGAAAGAACGAAACTGGCCAGTACTCTACAATCACATATGAGCCAGCTGCAGAAATAGCTGTACGCTGTACTCCATACTCTGTAGTAACAAGCAGAAATAGGAAGAGAAGGAGAAAAGACAGGCAGAGAAGAAGGAACGTACACACAAGCACACACAAACCTTTTCAAACAATTACCTTCAACCAAGAGGTGAGACAGCTATTAGCAGGATTCCAAAGATAACACAACTGAATCTGGCAATAGAATGGGTGATACACAGAAAGATAGTCAGGCTTCCTGTTTTAACATGGAAAGCTGCTTTTCCTATGTTTTAAATTACCATCATGCAAATAGTCAGTTAACCAAGCAACATATACAAAAACATCAACAAAAGCCAAGGGCCCTGAAGGACCATCTGGAGACATTTGTAGGCTGAAGAGAGGAAGCAGGAAGAGCGACTGTCAGGGCCTGGGAGAATGCTCAGTGGTAAAGTACTTGCCTAGCATTCACAAGACCCTGAGTTTTGGATACATCACCAAGCCACCAGCAAAGCAAGAAACAAAAAGGTTTAAATCAGGAGTGGCCGTTGAGGAGTAGGACGGTATTACAAGACCTCCTCCAACAGCACAGATTTGTTTATACGCCCAGGCACGCTTGATACAAAATAAAAACAAAGCAGAAAAACAAGAATTCAGACAGATAAGAATGCAAGTAATGTGTTTCTGATGAACTTTCTTTGAAGTCAAGATTTTAAAAAACTTGAGCCAGTCAAGAGATACAAGGAGATCCAGGGGAAGGATTTAGAGTGAGCCATGGCTTGATTTAACAGTGGGTCGGAGACCAAAACAAATGAGAGAATGGGGTATAGAGGTGATAGATATCAAAAGGCAGAAATTCTAAAATGAAAACATGAAACAGAAAATTCAGAGGAGTGGAAAATAATAAAAGTACATCATTTTCATTGTCTTTGTTACTCAAACCTTATTGGTAAAGCTCATGTTTTTAACACTGATATATCAAGTAGTCACATTTCTGGGAACTATGTTTCCCAAAACATGGTTAATAGAGAAACCAAAGAGGAAAAAGTATATGAAAGGAAATAGAGTTCTGTTATTGATCATACAACACATCAACTGTATCATATGTACAAAATGTGGTATCACTTGTATGTCTCTATATAAAGACCTATACCCAAAATGAAATAAAATAAGCCAGGCTGGTCATACAACACTAAGAGAAGCAATGAGAATAAATTAACCAGAATGCATGGTACAGAAATCAATTGATAACTGCATGATATAGCAATCAATTTATTGTAAATTATAGTTATCAAATTGTACCTGTAATTATTGAATTATAAATATAAATGAACCCATAAGGGAAAAGCCAGTTCAGTTACAATGCAAAACCTGGGGCTAGAGAGAAGGGTGAGCAGTTAAGAACATGTTCAGCTCTCAGAGGAACCAGCGTCCACATCCAGCCACTCACAGCCACCTATACTACTGACCCAGCAGATTCAATGCCCTCTTCCGGCTTCTCTGGGTACTGTACTCAACTTGTACACATCCATACACACACACACACACACACACACACACACACACACACACAACACCACATAATTAAAAATAAAATAAATCTTAAAAAGCTAAACAGTAATACTCATTATTGAGTGAAATGCATGGTAAAAATTTAGACAATTTAAAATAGAAAGAATATAAAAGTATGTTGTAAGAAAATACACAAACCAATCATTCTCTTAACTTCAGAATAAAACAAAATCAGTTCAAATGGATTAAATGGGATAAAATAGGACAGTATGTAAATATCAAAACACCAAACAACATAGCATGTGTATTCATTAGACATAAACTACCACAATGTCAGAAGAAAAACACTAATGATTATCTTTAATGTGGTACTTTCATCCATCACATATTACACAAACAATGTAAGCAAGATGACAAGAGTCACAATTAAGTAGATCAGGTCTGTATAGTCTGGAAATATATCTGTCATTTTCAGGGGATGAAAGGGGAATCAGGGAAAGATTTTGTAGTAAGCTATGAATCAGTTTGACAGTGGGACAGAAACCAAGATAAATGACATCATCCACGTCACAAGGCAGAACTGTGTGACCCAGAAGAGCAGAGCACTGGAGAACAATAAAGGTACATTATTTTCATTATCTTTTTGTAAAGTGTAGGATGCTACAAATACAGACTACCCATTAGTAAAACCCCAATAAGCCCATGAATTAAAAATATACATTTTAATAATAAGTTCAACCATATCTACCAGAAGATTGAGGCTATAGAGAAACAAAGAGATTAAAAAGTTTTTGTAAAAGATTATTTAGTGAAAATGAAATCTGCACTAAATGATTAATAAACAGTAAAATAAATACCAAACACAAGTATTTATAAAAGTCATAGACAATCTAAAGAAAGCAAAGGAAAATAGGTAAAAATCAAGGAGACAATAATAAATTAGGAACTAAAAATTATTAAAAAGAACGATTAAATCTCATGTGAGTTCTTTGGGGGTTGAAAATAGACCATAAAATCTTTTAAATTGTTAGAGAGAAGGAAGCAGAATGCTACTAAATAACACATGAAAAATGTTAATGGGAAACAACAAAGACATGAAGGGAATTTTAAAAATGCAAAAGAGACAACTCTGATCATATTGTGCAATTTAATTTGATGAAATATTTTCTGAAAGAATATAAATGGCTGAAATTGCCCCCCGAAGAGAGTGAATAATGGCACTAAGGGCTGTTTAGTCTATGCTGGGCAGTGTTCCAAGGGTGTCCCATACCTCAGCTCTTCTATTGTTCACAACAAGCTCCTGAGGTGAGTAGTGTTTTATTTTATTATCCTTATTTTCAGAGGATGTATTGGAGGCACCAGTATGTCACTATCCAAAGGCTAAACAGCTAGACAGGTTCAGATCATGGATGTCTGTCTAGGTCTGTGAGTCCAGCCATGCTTCACCTGTGAGATAACCTGAGTAAACTAACAAGTAAAAAGTAGAGATGGCTGAAAAGGGTGTACGTTTTTGCAAGCAGCATCTGCCTCGAGGAAATAAAGATTCCTCCCTGGCTTTGTATGAGAGCTGACCAATGCTTTCTGACTAGTTCTAGGGAGAAGCAGAGGCCCTCTCAAGGTCTTATTTTATGTAACAGGAACCCAATTTTGATATTGATTATCCCAAGATACAGAACACCAACTATCAACAGATCTAGGAGGGAGAAGTCGTTACATTCAGTTGGCTACCTATTTGTGAGCCCACCAGGATCCAGTGGATATATTCTGGAACCTGCAGGCATCCGAGTGGCCCTGAGTCAGTTGGTTGGGTCGCAAAAACCAAGAACAAGAACAAACACAAAAAAGGAAACCCAAGCACTAAAAGACATGAATGTAGGAAAGCAATATGTAAAGAGGCAGTGGGATGAGCGGGTAGGAGGGGGTAGAACAGGGGTGAGAGATCCCAGAATGCATTTTGTATGTGTATGAAATTGTCAAAGAATAAATTTAAATTAATAAAAATGTCAACCGTGGAAGCTTGCATATCAATAATGATGGTTTCTAAGTAAACAGAATTCTAGGCAAACATTATTGAACAGCACAATGAAGTGTATTTTATTCTAAAAAGTATTTAGAAGTAAATCTGGTTTAAGATTCACCAATGAAATGTCTGCTGGAGGACAGGGTTTTCTTCTGCAGCACATGGGAGGTTGTCCCATGTCCGAGTGGATGGTGCTCTGCATGCATCCCGTTATGGGCATCACTAAACTGAAGGACTCAGTAAGTTATAAAAGGAGGAGGGGGGAACAAGCAGGAGGAGCAGGAGGAGCGGTAGGAAATTAATTTGGAAGGGGGATGGTGAAGGGTTGTTCAAAATCAGCAAGTATAAGGGCCTCAGAAAATAGTAAGATTTGAGTGGGAGGGGAAGGGATGAGAAATAGAGAAGATGAGAAATTAAGAATATAAAAGCTATATCTGAGACCAGTGAGTCTTGCATATGTTGATAACAAATACAACAAAATATAGACTATTTACAAGAGGGAAACCAGCCCAGGTCAGTAGAGAGCTAAGTCAGACAGTGTTGGCAAAGAGAACACCAGGACTGCAGATGCAGCTGCCTAAGAGCTGACAGCCACAACCCAAGAGGATAATTCAGACCCCCAGATGCTGCTATCTTGATTCTTCTTGAGGCATTGGCTCCAGCCCCAGACCAGCCTTGCCAAGTCTGCTCCTGGACAAGGACACAGAACTAAAGCTCCCTTTGTCCTTTGGTCAGAGAACCTGAGAAAGTCTAAGGTAAGTCCTACTCTTCCCAGAGGGGTGTCCAGGAGGAGTGTGAGGTGGGGGGGAGCGTGTGAATATGATCTAAACACATCCTATGCATGCACAAAATTGCCATTGAACAAATAAAAAGATATAAGGATATTGTATCTGCAGTGATGTGATATGGAAAATAAGGTTAACAAAAGTTAATTTCTATGTTACTTTATTGTTGGACAGCAGTTGCTTATCTTGGAGCAGGAAATTGCCCTGAGTGAGACGTGCCCCAGATTACATTTCTCAGACTAGCTGCCTAATAAAGAGCAGAGAAATAAACTTAAATATTGATAAAAATAGGCACAATGTGCTTCTGCCCCACATGTAAGAGGATGGCTGTAATTAAAATGACCAAACTGTCGACTCTTGGCAAGGACATCATGTAACTGGAGCCGCTTCTATGAAGCTCTTAGGACATTTAATGGAACAAGCACTTTGGAAATGGTTTTGAATGTCGACTAATATCTCCTGACCCACAAGCAAATGTGCATAGCCTTGTACATGTTTACTTATTACAAATGTTATATAAATATATACAAATGTGATGAAGGATCCTGGTGGTATTGGCACACACCTTTAATCCCAGCACTTCGGAGGCAGAGGCTGACCTAATTCCAGGACAGCTAAGGCTGTTATACAGTGAAACCCTGTCTCGAAAAACTGAAAAAAAAAATTCATGTATCTGCCTGGAGATAAATGCACAAAATATTTGCAAAATTCTCTGTGTGGTCAATCACAGCTTATTCATGAGAACATCAAACTTCAAACAACCAAACTCCAGTCAACAGTAGGATATGCAGGAAAATGGAGCTGAGTTTGCTCAATGGGAAACTGCGTTGCTACTAAAGACGCCTGCTGATGCTTGAAGAAAGCATGTCACTGTCGTAACAAATCATGGATAAAACTAGCCCTAAGAGGCTCTGTTGTGTGTGATTCCATTTATGAAGGTGAAGGATAAAATTTCAAGTCTCTCTACGCTCTCTCTGATAGCCGTGGGGCAAGAGGTGAGGCTTGGCTGGGAGAATGCATGAGACCACCCTCTGGTGTGCTAGGAATGGTTTAGTTTATATTTTGTTCTGTGTGTTCCTCGCAATGGTTTAAATATGCATAACATTCATCAAAACGTACACTCTAAAAAATATCTGTACTGGGGCTGGGGAGATAGCTCAGACTGCCCCTTGCTGTGCAGCCTGCCCACCTGAGTTCAGATCCCCCCAAACTCACATCTGTGTGTAAAGATCTGTCATCCCCACAGGTCCCTGCTAGGAGATGGGAGGTAGAGACAGGAATTGGCCAACGAGCGTGGCATTTGCAGAGGTGAACGAGAGGGACCACCTTACAGTTTCATCAATGAAGGGCGTTCTCTAAGGTGGAAACAAAAGCTGTGAAATGGAGGTGTTCTTTTCCTCATCAGAACTAACGTAGGACAGCCCCCTTTGGTTTCTCGGGCATAAATATGGTTAACTTCACTCCGCAGTCTTTCTTCAGTGAGTGCACGTAGGCAGACCTTGTGACTCAGCCACTCTGTTCTTCAATATGCACACTTAAAACGGTCTCTTTCTACACACACACAGAGACCATACAGCATCGTCAGTAAAAGGGAAGGAAACAACTGGATGTTTGACAGCATATAAAACAGTGGTGTTGCAGATTTCTTCATCGATTCTCCTTCTACTATGCCACAGTAGAAACAAGAGAACAAGGAAACACACAGAAATTAAAAAAAGAGCCGGATAAATAACCGTGCTCCTGTAAATTGCATTGACAAATCTTTTTTTAAATGATTTTTATTGAGCTCTACATTGCATTGACAAATCTTATAGCGATAGAATAGACTGGAGTGGAGACGATGCATAATTAAGGTGCAACCCAATGCAAGAGTAAACCAAAAACAAATAAAAATTAATTTTCGGAGAAAATCGTATGCAACCATTATGGTGCCACATGACATGACTGAGTTTTTCTGTTCACTGTGCTTGTGTTCTAAAAGAATAAACTGATTATCAGAAAACAACAAAACATTTTAAATGATTATTTTGTATTTTGTTGAACTTGGTGATATGTATAGCTAAATTATACATAAAGATAAGTGAATTAGAAAATATAGGACCCAAATCAGAATAGTAATAATTTTTAACATTCTTCTTCCTGATGGAGTTTGTTGAAGCTCAATCCTTGTTTCTCCATGCAATATTTTTTAGTTTCTCTGTGTTCTTTCTAATTTCTAGAAATTTAGGTGTCAAAGTATGAACAGATTCATTTTACACAGAGGTGTACATGTGCTCACACACACAAACGTGCACACGTGTGTACACATACACAAACACATGTGTACACACAAGCATGTGTACATACACATGCCCACAAACAGCCACACACACGTGTGGATATACAGTTATAAGACTGTTATTAAAGTTAATTACCTAGTTTTGTAAGTCTTCAGGAATGTTCTTTTTGTTCTAATAGGTATGTCATGTGCTGTGTTATATGGGTATACATGTTTGTGTGCTGGTGCATGTGTTTGCTCACACATGTGAAGGCCTTAGGGTGATGTTGGGAGTATTCCTCAACTGCTCTCCAATACGTTCATTGAGGGAGTGTCTCTCATCTGAATCCAGAACTTGTCAATAAAGCACAAGGGTAGCCAGCTTGCACCAGGGATCCCTAGCCTCCAGTCACAGGTAGCTTTGCTTTGACCCCTGACCCACCTCCTCAGCCCCAATAATACTCTCTAATTTGTAGAATTTTGTGCAGTCAAATGTGCTTGACTTATCCCAAATGGCGTGATTTCCTTATTACAAAAGCGATTTTTTTGCTTAATGTTACAAAAGAATTACTCTGGTTCTAATTTAATGAATGACTAATTCTGGTGACTGAAATTCTACTTCCATGCTGAAAGATAAAGTATGCAACAAAGTTCTAGCCTGATTAACAGCATGCTAACAATACTTTACAATAAATGAAGTGCAGCAAAGTGGCCACGCAGCCATTACCCGATGGTCTAATACACTAAGCTAGCAGGAAAGCTAGTTTTCCTCCATTTATTTCATCAAGGAAGAGGGTCAGAATGTCTTTCAAGAGGTAATTACTATTTTATTTTATTTCAAATATTTGGATCTTTGTTTTGAGACAGGTTTTCATGACCTCAATCTCACTATGTAGCTGAGAATGACCTTGAACTCCGGATCCTCCTATGTCTATAGGTATTTGTTATTTGTGGCACAATAGTTCACACCCTAAGTACAGCGCTGAGGCAGTGATTCCATTCTTTCAAATTTGTGTCATTGATTTTTTTTCCACCTCAAAAGAATCAAAGAATGACTATAAAACTCAAAAATAGGAACTGTCTATGACATAAAATTGAAATTCTCACTCTCCATTGTGCATAGGGCACTCTCGGCTCCAGTTTCTTTGGGTGTTACATAAGAGTGACTTTACGATCTCCTGTAGTTCATTTGGCTGATACTTAAAACATTGTGAGACGAGTCTGAGTCAAGCATCACTGAACAACATTTTCCCACCAGTTGTTGTTGCTTTAGGGGGAACCTCCATGAAGCTTTGCACAACAGGGTTTCATAGAACAGGGTTGTGGGTGGTAAGCAGAATGGCTAACATATGGCCCTAATTGTCTTCCTGACACACAGTGGTCAGCTGCCAACCTCTTGATGACTTCTTTAGTAGCTGGGAACAGTGTATATTGGTGTCTATCAGGGTCAAGAGGACTACGTATGTTAGGAGCAGGAAATGAATGCTGCAGGCACCTAAGGTTAGCTCACAGACGCCTTTGGGTATATAGTTCATCAGAATGAATGAAGCTGCCTCTACCCATGAATTTCTGTTTTCTCATGTATCAGTTTATTTCACTGGAGCAGGCCTACCCCTTTACGATGTTTATGCTAGTTTAAGTAATTCATACAAATTAGCAAATCAGGTCTTTATCAGTATTATATACTGTATACTGTTGAGTTGACAAGATTGTTTTAGATTCTGTCCTTGTTTTCATAGGCAAAGCAATTCAACATTAATTTGTCAATAAAAGAAAGAGAGGTTGGAATTCTCAAGTATGATTTCAGTTGTGATTTTGTGTTTTTCATTTCTGAAAACTCATTATGAGTCTGGTCTTGTTGATAACGACACCATCATCATTGTGTGTGTGGCCCCAAAGCAGCCACGCTCAAAAGTCTTCCCTTAGAACGAATAATGGCTTACTCACAATTATATAAACAACTCCCCACCTAATCTTCCTCAGTTTCTATAACCTAACCTCTCTCTGAGACTCCAAGGCTACATGCAGTTAAGGCAGACTTGTATATAAGTCCAGTGATCCTCCCCACCCCTACCCCTTCTGGGAGGGGAACTCAATGGGCAGCAAGTCCAGCTGTGATGATCTTTTGTAAGCAGATACAACTGTACTTGTAAAAATGGTAGTTATTTTGCCTGGGGGATGGTGCTGCATAACACTGGGGAGAACACCCAATTCTGTAACAGCTCAATATGTAGCTAACACAGCCCCAACCACCAGATGGTAGAACAGCCTCTGAGTATCTGCTAAATTGTACCCAAGGAAACATTCTGAAAGGCATTCATGTCAGAGCTTGGTACCCACCTGTTCTTAGAAAAGAGTTTTTGGTTGTATGTGGAAGAGTTATATTCCATTAGGCACAATTATACATTCCTATCATCTTTGTTTAAAAATGAAGCATAGGATATGAGATATGATTGGGTATTTTGATGAAAAGTGGACTTGTGCTAGTTAAAAGTTGGCTTTTAACCTGACTGGGTTAAGAGAAGTCTTAAGATCTGGGAGTCACACCTCTGCATATTTGTGTGACTCTTTCATGAAAGGATCACCATGAGGGACTGTGGTGTTGCAAGGAGGCGGGCTGCTTGTTCATCCCGGCCGTCTAGATAGCTTAGCCCCAAAATAACCACATGGAAATTATATTAGTTAAATCATTGCTTGGCCCATTAGCTCTAACTTCTTTACTGGCTAACTCTTACATATTAATTTAGCCCATTTCTATTAATCCGTATAAGTCTCAGCACGTCTATCTCCAGCGGCATGTCTATGGTGTCTCTCTGACTCTGCTTTCTTCCTCCCAGGATTCAGTTTTGTCTTCTCCACCTACCTAAGTTCTGCCCTATCAAGGGCCCAAAGCAGTTTCTTTATTAACCAATGAAAGCAACACAAAGACAGAAGGACCTCCTACTCTAATTCCCATTTTTCTGTTTAAACAAAAAGGAAGGCTTTAACATAGTAAAATTACATATAACAAAATAGTTATCAAACAAGAATGACAGTTACAATATTTCTATTTACTTTTTCTTTTATCATAACTAAACTATAACTATCCTTCAACTCCATTGAAGACTCCAGAAGGATATAATATTACTTAAGAAAACAGGAGGTGCATTATAAACAACTTCCAAAACTCTAGAATTGACAGAGACATCTTGCTGCCTGTACAGTTACCCAAAGTTCTTCTGTACCATTGGGGCATGTATCTTCAGCCTATAGGCCCATAGTATCCAGCAGACTTTTCCATGAAACAGGAAATTTCAAAGACANCAGTTTCTTTATTAACCAATGAAAGCAACACAAAGACAGAAGGACCTCCTACTCTAATTCCCATTTTTCTGTTTAAACAAAAAGGAAGGCTTTAACATAGTAAAATTACATATAACAAAATAGTTATCAAACAAGAATGACAGTTACAATATTTCTATTTACTTTTTCTTTTATCATAACTAAACTATAACTATCCTTCAACTCCATTGAAGACTCCAGAAGGATATAATATTACTTAAGAAAACAGGAGGTGCATTATAAACAACTTCCAAAACTCTAGAATTGACAGAGACATCTTGCTGCCTGTACAGTTACCCAAAGTTCTTCTGTACCATTGGGGCATGTATCTTCAGCCTATAGGCCCATAGTATCCAGCAGACTTTTCCATGAAACAGGAAATTTCAAAGACAGTTCCACCTATGTTGGCAGTTTGCCAGTCACTTTTTTCTGTGTCCTGCAGAATGTTCCACAGACTCTTTTCATGAAGCAAAAACCCTGAAGGAACATCTCACCTTTGGGCAAGTTGAGCAATCATTTCTCTGTATGTCCTGCATGTCCAGGCAAGAGAAATTTCTTGTCCAAATGGCTAACAAACTACATAAGGATACTCTTTAATTCCCATCATCCTTTTGAAATAGCTTGGTACTGCCAGGAGCAGATGTGTCTCACTGTCATGAAAAGTCTTAAGTTTTTAAACATTTTAAATGACATATTCTGTAGTCTTTGAAAGGTTTAAAGAATGCCTATCCATCTGAAATATATCTCTATACATCTAGAAAATCAAACTAACATGAATATAAGCTTAACTATTACAGATAACAATACCTTAATCAAGATCAGAAATATATATAACAAAATTGACGTTAAATTTGTATCAATAAACCAAGATCCATACCAATGCAAATTATTCATATCTATATCCTATTTCCTTTTAAATGTAAACAAACATTTATAGACAATATTTGGGAATATGGGTGTAGTTTTTTTCTTTCCAAACTGCTTCCTGCTGTTTTTTTGGGTAAAGTAATTTTTTGTGGGTGTTCATGGTGATCTTTCAGGGGGCATGGTCTATCAAAACATATTAGTCTATAAACAATCCACAAGTTCTCATCTTCTGTGTTAACAAAAGAAGAATCTCTTTTCCTAAGCAACATATCCTTAGACCCAAATTGGAAATCATGATACCTTTAGAACATATATGCTTGTTCAGCTTAGCAGCCCATACAATGAAATTTCTCTTCATGCTTAGTTCCTTTACAGTCAAAAAATTCAAAGAAAACACAATAATATACATAATCCAGACTCTTTGTGAATTTTCCATTTTTCATGTGGCTTTAAAAAATCTATGACTATCTGCAGTTTCTCTTTAAAGACTTTACCCTTTTCAAAAAAGCATTAACTTTATGACTCGCTAAACTCTTTTTCTTTTCTCTCCCAAGCCTACGTCCACTTATCCAACACTGTGACCCATTTAGAGGTTGTTTATGTCTGAATCTGTCCTATTGTGAATCTATAATTCTTTACTGCCCAAGAATACTTTTTGCAATGTTAAGCACTTCTAAAACTTCAGCTGTACCATTGTTAGGAGAAATACAGTACTTCTTGTTTGCCTGCTCATTCTAAAACTTAAGCTGCACTATTATTATGATAAATGTAGTACTTCCTGCTCACTCAGCACAGTCCAGCATGGTGGAGCTGCTTGTGCCTCAGAGCTGTGCACACTGCCCAATTTCAGACACATAGCCAGTCCAAGTTGCCATCAAGCAAGCCCAAAGCACTCTGCTCACAAACCCCAATCAAATGCTCTGTAGCCGGACCTCTTGCCTGAAAGAGCCAGAGGTCATGCTAGCAGCACAACCCAGAAAGCCAGCATTTCAAAACTGCATGGCTTTTTCCTGCTACTGCTGCTGAGTAAGGAAAATCTCTTATAAAGGAGCTGTGGCATGCCGCCAGCAAACAGCAAAAAGCTGTGTGGAACTCTGTATTTTTATGTCTAGAATTTCTTTTCAAGCTTTCTCAGGTTTTACTTGGATATAGTCAACCACATTGGAGTGCCAATTGTTGCAAGGAGGTGGGCTGCCTGTTCATCCCGGCCACCTGGCTAGCTTAGCCCTGAAATAACCACACAGAAATTCTATTAATTAAATCACTGCTTGGCCCATTAGCTCTAACTTTTTATTGGCTAACTCTTACATACTAATTTAACCCATTTCTATTAATTTGTATATCACCACGAGGTCATAGCCTACCAACAAAGTCTCAGCATGCCTATCTCTGGCAGTGGGTCCATGACATCTCTCTGATTCTGCTTCCTTTCTCCCAGAATTCAGTTCTGTCTTCTCCACCTACCTAAGTTCTGCCCTATCAAGGGCCCAAAGCAGTTTCTTTATTAACCAATGAAAGCAACACAAAGACAGAAGGAACCCTCCTACACCATTGTGGTTCCAGGTGAAGACCTGCCTCGAATGTCTACAGCAACATTTAACAGACTGAGGGCCTGAGTGAAAGCCAGAGGGAGAGAGTGGTGTGTACACGCAAACAAGTATCCCAGGTTCCTTCAGTATGAGTGTGTCTGTGGCTGCAACTACCATGTCCTGATGCCAAACGACAATTTCTTCAGGCTTTCAGTGCAGATTCAATGCAAGTGACTTCCAGGGAATTTTATGCCTTCAGTTTTGGATTGGGCTTCTGAAGCAATCAGCTTCTTGGAAAGAGTGGCTACCAGGTTCTTCAGCTCTTCAGAGTGCAGTTGACCATTGTTGGATGCAAGTCAACCCAATAAATGCCCTTTTATTATAGGAACATTCTTTCTCTTGGTCACATTTCCTTAGAGAACTCTAGTACTTCTACAGTAATCTGAAAACAGTGGACTTGAATGCATAAACATGCCACAGATATGGATAAGAGGAAATATCCACACACAATATACATTTCTAGTTCTAACAAATACTGGGTTCTCCTTTCCTTGCTAGACATTTGAAAAAGAGCATGTCCCATTTTTCTCATAGTTAAGCATAATAGTTGTCTAATTCTGAATACTATTATTAAAGAAGATACAATGTGTAGCATACCTGATTGTGATTTTTGGATTTTCATTTTTTTCTGCTATAGATATTAGCATTCCAGATGGTTAAACATTGTCCAATCTGGGTTCTTGAGTGACTATGTGGACAAAGAAAGGAACCCAGTGCAAGGAAACACATCTAAATGTGGGCATGAGGCTGGTTTGGTTGAGGTTGGTTATCAATTTTCAGCGTTCAAGCATGTCTTGGCAAAATCATCAGAATGCTGCACAACAAAAGAGGTTGAAAGTAGAGTGAGAATTTTATCTAGGCCATGACCTATTGAAAGTCAAAAAATAGGTGACCCAGTAAGATCAGTGGTGGCTATCCTGGCCACAGAAGAAGACACACAGATGTTCATCTGATATGTTAAAAGATATTTAACCTGAAAAATTAAATGTAAACTAAGACATAACAAAGGATGACACATTTACTATAACATCTAAATGAAAAAAGATTGGCAGTGCAAAGAGCCAGCAAGGCTTTGCAGGGACAAATCACATGCAGAAAACGTAAATTAAAGCAGTTTGCCAAATCATTGGCATCGTTTCCTGAGAGTGAATGAATTTATCCTTAAGACTCAGCTGCTCAATAAGCTTCATACCAATGAGCCCATAGGTAAAAATATGAGAGTGGATACTTTTTTCACCTTTCTGTTATGGCGTGGGAAGTCCTTATGTATATGTGTTGCTTTTATTGGTTAATGAATAAAGAAGCTACTTTCAGCCAGTGGATTAACAGAATATAGTCAGGCTGGAAGAGACATATAGAGAGAGTAGGTGGGGTTGGGGAGAAGCCATGTAACTGCCAGATAACAAAGATGTGAGCCACCAGCTGGGAACTTTGCCAGCAGGCCACGACCTTGTGGCGATGCACAGATTAAAGGAGATAGGTTAATTTAGGATATAAGAGCTAGCTAGCAATACGCCTAAGATATTGGCCAAGCAGTGATTCAAATAATATAATTTCTGAGAGATTATTTTGGTCTAAGCAGCCGGGAACAAATGAACAGCCTCCACCAATACCTTTATCTATATGACCCGATCTTTAGGAGAATTCTCTTTACCATTATTGAGTGTGGATCACATCATTTTATAGAAAAATAAAAAAAGATAAATCCACTGAAGAGAAAAGTAACCCCCGTAATTTTAATAAACAGCCTAACAATAAAAAGGTGAGATGATGTTATTCAAGTTTCCTTAGGGAGTTCATGTCTTCCTTTTGTCATTGTAGTCGGTCAGTGCTCTGAGTGTTGCACCGTCTGTCCACATATCATGGAGAGGACTGTCTTAATTACCTACATCTAATATGTCAGGTGCTGAGATATTAATGGTAATGGAGTTTTGAGCAGTGTTGATGTTGTGTGAGCCTGCCTGTTAGGAAAGGTAGCTTTAACCTTGGTAAGCGGGTGGGGAAACTGTGGTTGGGATATAAAATAAATAAATCAATTTAATTAATTAAAAAATGGTCATGATGTCCCAGCTGACATTAACCTGAGTTAATTTCTCCACACTCACAAATTGGATCCCAGTTAAGACCTGCTTCCTTCTCTCCCTGTGGGGTGTTTGGACATGAAGATCGATTACCTGTCTCATGTGTAGAGGTGTTTTGCTAAAACACAGGGATGGGGGGAGGAGCCCATTTTTCCATTCATTGCTAAAACCACCTCTGCATTTTCCTGTTCTGTTGTATACTTACTTAGCCAGCAACCTCCCCCCTGCCCACTCTAGTTGAAGCAGGTTCATACCACTCACAACACAGAGTCCTGCCTAGTACCAAATCCACAGGACATCCGCCATTGCCATCCTATTGTTTGTACTGAGCAGAGGCTCATGGCTTTCTTTGTTTGACTGTGTCTGATGTTAAGGCTGCCTCTGTTGAGTGGAAGTGTTTGGGTCTTGCTTTTGTTGTCACCCAAGCTTGGCTGAGCTAAGATTGGGTCAGAGCACTTGTCATATCCATCCTGCAGATGTTGAAGGTTGATTCTGAATTTGAGGAATGAAGTTGAGTCAAATTCTTTAGTAAGCATGAAAGCAAGGGGACTGGACACACAGCTGTGTTCACGAGCTGCTGTGCAAGCTTTGTTACCAGGAGTGTGAGGACAGCCTGGGTGGGCTGAGGTCTTGGCACTCACCTGGCTAGGCCTGGGTAAAACCTGAGAAACTGGGGCAGAGCCTGAGGACTGGGAGAGACACAGGCAGCAAGAGTTCCAGGGATTTAGGCTCGCTCAGCACACGGATGTCCTGGGTTAGGCATGGGGATTGGATATGGTCCAGGTGGGCCAAACAGACTCACAAGACTGTGATGTGTAACCAAGGCCAAGCTCATGGTGAGCCAAAAAATCTCCTTCAGAACTTCCTAAACCCATACCTTCTTTCACTAACTTTATTTCTCAGGAATATTTATTTTTTCTTACATTTCAAAAATACGCCACTGCACTTGTTTTATATAATCACTAATGTAAAAATTTGTTGTATTATCATTATTTCATTTCAAAGGCTTGAAGTGTGGCTTCGTGGCACAGTACTTTCTGGCATGCCTGAGGCTCTGGGCTTTCATCCTAGCCTGGTGGCTGTTACTGTCTTATTGTATCCTTTTATAAGAAGGCTATATCTAAACCAACTGTCCCAGGGTTACCAATGTCGATCACTATGTCAGTCTATGCAGTTTCTCCGTTGGTCCAGTGCATAGTTTTCAAAATATACTTTATGGGAATTCCTGAGAACGAACACACACACACACACACACACACACACACACACACACACCTTGTTTTCAGATGTTTTTGAAAAGCAGTTATATGCTAACTCCCTTTGGAGGCTAACATATGTTATTAGAATATTTAGGACTGCAAATGCCCCTGAAGAAAGTGAAAGTCCATCAAGTTTAAAACATTCTTCTTCACATTTATTTAAAACAATGACTTGTCTCAATTACTCCAGCTTTTGACACAAATCCTATTTATATGTGAGGCATGATCTCTACATTCTCCCTTTAAAAATCAAATCAAGAATGCTGATCCATTTTGTTTTCTAACCAAATAGCAGAGTAATGCTTTGCCTAAACCTGAAGAAAAATTGAAGTGACTCATGCTTTTCTGATCTCCTTTTTCACAAATGACTGCTTTATTGGGCTTTATTTTCTTTGGTAAAACCAGGATGCATTCTGGGGTTAATTCAGCAGACTTTGACATTGTCTGCTCTCATGAGCCTACTCCATGCCATCTTCTTTTACTTATCTCTCTCTCTCTCTCTCTCTCTCTCTCCCACCCCTGCCTTTCCTCACCACCTTCTGATCCCTGGCTGAACAGCCCATACTTGCTTTTTGTATGGGATCTATTATCTAAAGGGAACTTTCATCCTCTTGTTTGCCCCATTAAAACTTCCATTTTCTGGGCACAGTTGTTAGAAGAAAATCATTTTCACAATTTCACACAGTGAGAGATAGCACAGCCTAATGTGTTCCTCCTCCCACCCCCTTAGATTTTTTTTTCCAGTAGAAAATGAGATTTCTAAACATAGAACTATGGCCAGCCAATAGTCAAGTACATTACATGGGGAAAGCTCATGGGGAGATTTTTTTTCTAGATATGCACATCAGTCCCCAAAGGAGTGACAACTACAGCCTTTCCCGAGTTCTGAACTGGGATTGTTGAAGTTCCTATTCTTTGTCATTAACTTGGATAATAGGAAACAACTTTAATTGCTCTATTATTTTCATTGTTGAGAACAGAGGTTTGAAGCCATAACCCAAAGTCTGTTTGGGGACAGCCTAAGGGAATAGTATTTATGTTAATGAAAAAAGTGCAGTTAAAATAAAAATGGAAGAGAAGTATTTTTAAATACATTTTTTATTTTTAAGACTATAATTTAATTAAAATACTTCTCTCTTTCCACCCCTCTAAACCCTCCCACATATCCCTTCCCATTCTTTTTCAAATGCATTGCATCTTTTTTCAATAATTATTACATACATATACGCATATGTGTATGATATGTACATATATTCCTAACTATAAGCCATAGAGTTCATATATATGCATAACCTTACTCATATGTATGTTTTCACAGCTGACCATTTGCACTAGACAACCAATTCATGTGCTCTTCCCTGGGGAGGGCCACTCTTTCTGCTCCCAGCTTTTCTCAATTGCCTATTAGTTCTTTGTATGGGATTGAGGCCTCATGGGATTTTCTCCATCCAGTTTGTCATGCTCATTGGTGTCATCCTTGTTCACTTCAGTTTGGGCGGTCATGCTGGTGACACTTACAGGTATAGTTTCTGGTATTACTCGGAGACACACTCTCATAGCACACTCCCTAATCCTCTGGTTTTATACAACCTTTCTTCTCCATCTTCTGCCCTGTTCCCTGAGCCCCAGGTGTGGGAGTATTTTGTAGATGTGTCCACTTTGACTGGGCTCTGCAACTCTGCATTTTGATTGCTTGAGTTTTTCTGTTGTATCCTCCATCTGTTGAAAAGAGAAACTTACCTGATGAAGAGTGAAAACTGCTTGTATCTTTGGGAATAAGAACAAATGTTTCTAGATTGCTGTTAGGAATTATGTTGGTTTAGCAAACTGGTGGTTATAGATTCTTCTCCAATCAATGACTTCACTAGCACTGAATAGTTATCTGGGTTTCCATTACCAGGCATGATGTTCCTACTGTTGAATAGGTCCTAAGTTCAACTAGAGAACTGTTGGTCACTGTCAAGGTACACAAGCCACTACTGCACCTTTAGGGGTTTTGTGCCATGCTGGTCCTTCATATCTATAAGTAGGCATAGCTGGGTAAAACTGTTGGTTGTCTTCATGCTTTGGAAGCTTTCTTGGCACTGGCACCTTCTGGTACCATGGAAACTATTCCTCAGGAAGAGGGCATTCAGGTCAGTACCAGAACAAAGAGGAGTATTTGTGATATGAGAAAATTAAAAGAAATTCAAACTTCAGTGTCCACAAACATGGTTCCATTGACCCACCACCTCCATCATTTGTTCATTGCCTGTGACATTTATACTGCAATGATTTGGCTAAGTTCCTGTGATGGGGACTATAGAGCCTGTCAAATAGGGTCTGTATGTAATGTTGTATGTAGTTTGGCTGTAGAAAGAGAATAGAAAAATCTTAAGTGAAGGTGCAGGCCTGCATCTTCACTTCTTCCTGCAATACAGCATTACACTGTGTGTTTTCCATATTCACAGCTTCTTGTACACAGGTCCCCTTTTGTATTAAATGATTTTACGAATGTGTGTGTGTGTATGTGTGTGTGTGTGTGTGTGTGTGTG
>LOEQ01001191.1:0-13862 GCA_001685075.1 Bramus lutescens
GCTGGTATCTTAGTGGCTATTGGCTGAAGGAGCGGAAGGAGCTCCCGCAACACCGAGGGAGTGAATTGGTGGACTCTCCCCTTTTAGGGCTGAATGTGCCAAGGCCTCTCACTCTTGGCATATTGTCTGGCTACAGGTCTCTATATTTGTTCCCATCTGCTGTAAGAGGAAGTGTCTTTTGATAATGGCTGAACAAGGCACAGATCTATGAGTATAGCAGAATGTCATTAGGAGTCAGTTTATTGCTACTTTAAAAAGTACAACAGTAGAATTTGGTTTTCTCCTAGGTCTCTAGCCTTTCTAGAGTCAGGTTCTTGGCCACCCAAGCAATGTTGGATATGGGTTCCATCTCATGGAGTGTGCCTTGACTTAGATCAGATATTGATTGGTTAGTTACTTCTACAAGCTTTGTACCACTTTTGCTCCAGTATATCTTGTAGACAGATCACTCTTGTAGATCAAAGGGTTTGTAGTGGGGTTGATGTTTGCCTTTCTCCTTTGGTAGCATGAAGAATACCTTCTACTACCATGGTATTAGTCTGCAGGGGTCAAGGCTCTAGGTAGGCATCATATTGACATTTCCATATTCAATGAGTTGTGTAGGTGTTGTCTTCAACAACAGGGCCTTGCCGTCAATTTGTGGAGAGCCACCAGTAGCCCTTGTAATAGCCTAGGTTGTTAAGGGATTCCCATGAGACCACTTTGATTAATAACTTGATTAGATGTAACCAATTTTTGGTACTGAAGGCTTCATTTGTTGATGAGAGATGTCTAGTTGAGGCTCTGATTCACCCATTATTTGATTTCACTTAGATTGCCTTCATATATAAACATTGTAGGAAGCTTCTACTGCATTAGGTTTTCATGCAACCCCTCAAATGGTCCTTAGTTTTAGCTGTCCCTTCCTGTATTACTTCACCTGTCTTCTCTTCCCTTCCACTCCCTGTTTAATCCTCTCATTCCAGTCTGTCCCCCTCAGCATCCATCCATAGCTGTATATTCTATTTCTCTTTTCTAGGAAGATCCATCTCTCCCCCTAATCCTCCTCTCTGCTTAACCTCTGTGTTTATATGAGTTATAGCTTGTTTATCATGACTTAACAACTAACAACCACACATAAGCCTATATATCATATTTGTCTTTCTGGATCTGTTGCATCACTCAGGATGATTTTTTCTAGTTCTATCCATTTTCCTATGAATTTCGTTATTTCAGTTTTTTAACAGGTGAATATTTTGTTGTATAGACATAACACATTTTCTTTATCTACTTATCCATTGATGGATATCTAGGTTGTTTCCAGTTTCTGATGATTATGTATAGAGCAGCAATGAACATGGCTGAACAAGTGTCTCTGTGATAGGATGAAACATCCTTTGTGTCTATGCCCAAGAGTGGCATAGCTGGATCTTGAGGTAGATCGATTCTCATCTTCTTGAGGAACCACCATATTGATTTCCAGAGTGACTGTACACATTTGTGCTCCCATCAGCAATGGAAGAGTGTTCCACTCACTCCACATTATCACCAGCATGAGCTCTCATTTGCTTTATTGATTTTGGCCATTCTGATTGGTGTAAGATGAAATCTTAAAGTTGTTTTGATTTGCATTTCCCTGATGACTAAGGATGTCGAACATTTCTTTAAGTGTTTCTCAGCCATTTAAGTTTTATTTGAGAATTCTCTGTTTAGATCTGTATCCCATTTTTAAACTGGGTTGTTTTCTTGATATTCAGTGTTTTAGTTCTTTATATATTTTTAATATTGGCCCTCTATTAGATACATAGTTGATAGAAATCTTTCCCATTTTGTAGCTTGCTACTTTGTCTAAATGATGGTATCCCTTTGACCATGTAGAAGCTTTTCAATTTCATGAGGTCTTATTTATTAATTGTTGTTCTTAGCTCCTGTACTATTAGTGTTTTGTTCAGAAAGTCTTTTCCCACGCCAGTGAGTTCAAGAATATTCCTCATTTTCTCTTCTCTCAGGTTCAGTGTATCTGGTTGTGTGTTTAGCTTCTTGGTCCATTTGGACTTGAGTTCTGTGCAGGTTGACAAGTACAGACCTCCTTGCATTCCTCTACATGAAGTCATCCAATTTGACCAATATCATTTGTTGATGATACTGTCCTAATTCCAGTGTGCATTTCTGGCTTCTTTATTAAAAATCAGGTGTCCATCAGATGAGTGGAGTTATTTTTGGGTCTTCAACTCTGTTCCATTGATCAACATCTGCTTTAGTGCCAATACCATGCTGTGGAGGTATGGAGAGAGTAGAAAACCTTGACTTGTTCCTGATTTTAGTGGAAATGCTTTGAATTTCTCTCCATTTAACTTGATGTTGGCCATGGATGTGCTCTAAATTGCCTTTATTATAGTGAGGTATGTTCCTTGTATCTCTAATCTCTAGGACTTTTGTCATAAAGGGGGATTGGATTGTGCCAAAGGACTTTTCTGCATCTAATGAGATAATCACATGGTTTTTGTCTTTTAGTCTGTTTATATGGTGAATCACATTTATCAATTTACGTATTTTGAACTTCTATGCCTCCTACATTGGGGATGTAGTTCAGTTGGTGACCATTTGTCTAAAACACATTCATACTGAACATTCTGTGTTCAGTCCCCAAAACTGCATAAAATTTGTCATGGTGGTACACACTGTAATTCCAGCTCTTGGGAGGAGGAACAGTAGTTCAAGGTTATCTTTGCCTACATAGTAAATTCGAGGCCAGCCTGGGCTACAAGAGACTATTTAAAAAAATCAAAACTCAAAAAGAGATAGAGGGAGTTGGAGTGGAGAGGAGAAAGAGAGAGAGAGACAGAGAGAGAGAGAGAGAGAGAGAGAGAGAGAGAGAGAGAGAGAGGAGAGAGAGAGAGGAAAGAAAGAAATTAAGGCTTGGAGAAGCTAGTTTAGGGTTCCAAGGCCAGTTAAGGTAGAGACTGGATTTGATTTTCAGATCTGTATGACTTCAAAGAGAGTTACATGAAGCTGTTTATTTATTGATTACCTATTTGTTTTGCTGTACCAGGAATGGAACACATGCTAAGCAAGCACTCTACCACTATACTATGCCCCACAACCCCAGACTACTATTCTTTCCATCTTACCCAAGATATGAAATCTCGTTAGCTGACGTTTTTATGGAACATTAGAAGGTAACAAAATTATTTTCCTATATAACATCTTTGTCAAGAGAGAAGGCAGATTGGTCTGTTGGAACACATCTCAGAGAGTTTATTAAAAATGTAATTAGATGGTGTTTTGTGTAGCAATCATGTTTGACAGGGCAGCTATTTGTCGAAGGAAAGCCAAGCTCGTGGATCTATTCCTGGGAGACAGCTTCTCAGAAGCAGGCTGATGGTTCTCAGGGGCCTTTTGAGCCTCTCTGTTTCTTAGTTCTGCCCAACACCTGGCCCCACCTCCGGTGCTCCTGGGAGACGCTACAGTGGTCTGTGCTAGGGCCGAGACACCGTGTGTCCAGCACATTGTGAGGTGAGGTCTGACCGGAGGAAGGACTAAGCCTTTGATTACTGTGACGTAAAGTGATTTAGGGAAGTGAATAATAATTAAGATGATGGACAGCCATTGTCCCACTGAATCCTTCCCTCCTGCTTTCATTTTCTCCGATACTGAGAAGCTTGACAGTTCAAAGATGAATAAAACCCATTTCATGCTCTAGAGAAGCCCCGGCTTTGAAGAAATAAAGATAATATATAATACAGTTACGAATATTGGCTCTTCAGGATGTGACCAAAAGCTACTGAGTCAGGAGGGTGGAATGGAGAAGAGACAGGAGGATGTGGACTGAGTGGTCAGTCAGGTGGGTAGACACTGGAGGCTAGCCCATGAGACCGATGGCTAAGTTTAGACGTGGCTCAGCTGGCTGTTAAACTCCAAGGTGACTCAGGCAGAAGTTGACCAATAGGTAGATTTCTCAAGTTAGGAAGCAGGCAGTGCTCACAGCATGGAGCTGTAAGGGCAGGTGGTGTGGCTATTCCTGGTGATGAGTCAGTGGTGGCAGGCTTGCCAAGGGATGAGCTAATAGGTCTGACTCTGACTTTGAGGTAGTTTGTGACATCACAGCAAGGTCAGCAGAGTAGACATGGCATCCCTGGGCTGGGGAGTGGGGAAGGGACGAGCCCAGGGCTGAGCATTTGAGTGGCAGCTCAGGAGATCATTTTAAGTTTTTCTTTTTCTTTCTTTCTTTTGTTCTTTTGAGATAGGGTTTCTCTGTGTAGCCTTGGCTTTCCTGGAACTTGCTCTGTAGGCCAGGCTGGCCTTGAACCCACAGAGATCCACCTGTCTCTGCCTCCCAATGAATTTTGGGATTAAAGGCATGCGCCACTACCACCTGATCATTTTAATTATTTATTGTTGCAGAATTAAATCACTCCAAAGCTGAACATCTTAAGACAGTCACTGGTTTTGTTTGTTTGTTTGCTTTTTGTTTTAGAGATAGAGTTTCTCTGTGTAGCCTTAGCTGTCCTTGGCTGTCTTGGAACTTGCTCTGTAGACCAAGCTGACCAAGATCTCAGAGATTTGCTTGTCTCTGCCTCCCACGTGCTGGGATTGAAGGTGTGCATCACACTGCTGGCTCAGGATTAGCCATTGTTACTGCTTTGTGTATGTGTGTATGCATGTTCATATATCTGTGCGTGCATGTGCATATATTTGCACATGCATGGTTAAGCCCGAGGTTGATGTCAGGTGTCTTCTTTGATACTCTCCACCATATAGGCATAAGCATATGTATGTATCTTCTTTTTTTTTCAAAATGAAGTATTTTAGTTTGGAGTTGAAATTTAGTGCTTAAAAGCACTCTGTTCTATCATTAGGATCAGAGTGCAGTTCCTAACATCCATATCAAGTGGTACACACCCTTTTATTTTTTTGAGACAGGGTTTCTCTGTAGCTTTGGAGCCTGTCTCGGAACTAGTTTTTGTAGACTAGGCAGGCCTCAAACTCATAGAGATTTGCCTGCCTCTGCCTCTCAAGGCGTGCGCCACCACCACCCAGCTAATGGTGCACACCTTTAATCTCAGCGCTTGGGAGGAAAAGGGAGGCTGATCTCTGAGTTTGAGGCTAATCTAGTCTACAGAGTTCCAGGATAGCAGGGCTACAAAAAACTCTTATCATCATCACCAAAATAAAAGAAATAAAAAGATGTCACCAACAGCCAAGATCCATTGCCAGATGTAGGGATGGAACCAGGGCAGCCCGAACAGCTAACTATAGCCACCATCCGTCCACAGCATTAGTGAGCAAGCAAATCTAGGTCACACTAGTGCAGCCTGGCAACATAGAAAACTTTAATCAGGGTGCTGGAGAGGAGCCCAGAGAGTTCCTCAGAATCCAGAAGAGGATGCTGGACCCCTTGGAGCTGGAGTTACAATTGCTTTCCACCTTAAGTTTTTTGTTTGGTTTTTCAAGACTGCTGTTTTTTCTTTGTAGCCTTGGCTGTCCTGGAACTTGCTCTGTAGACCAGGTTGGCCTTGAACTCACAGAGATCTGTCTCCCTCTGATTCCAGAGAGCTGGGATTAAGGGCATATGCCACCACTGCCAGACTCCACTTTATGTTAAAAAAAAGATTTATTTATTTTTATTTTATGTGTATAGGTGCTTTGCTTGCACACTTGTCTTTACACCATGTGCTTGTAGTACCTACAGAAGCCAGAAGAGGGCACCAGATCCAGCTGTAGCTGGAGTTAAAGACAGTTGTAAGCTGCTGTGTGGGTGCTAGAAATTGATCTTGGTTCTTCTGCAAAAGCAATAAACACTCTTAACTATAGAACCATCTCTCTAGCCCCTCCACCTTAAATTTTGAGACTGGGTCTCTCTCTGAAATTGGAGCTCACTGATTATGCTCTGGCTTAGGGTTTCTATTGCTGTGAAGAGATATCATGACCATGGCAACCCTTATAGAGGAAAAACATTTACTTGGGGTGACTTACATTATAGAGGTTTAGTTCATTATCATCATGGCAGGGCATGGTGGTGTGAAGCAGACATAATGCTGGAGAAGGAGCTAAGAGTGGAGAAGAAGCTGCATCTTAATCCTGCTGGCAACAGGAAGTGGTCTGAGATACTGAGTGTGGCTTGGGCATATATGAGACCTCCAATCCCACCTCTACAGTGACAGACTTCCTCCAACAAAGCCACACCTCCTAAAAGTGCATTCCCTATGAGTTTACAGAGACCAAGGACATTGAAACTACCACATTCCACTCCCTGACCCATAAACTTATAACAATACATTTAGTCTAACCCCAAAAGTTCCTATAGTCTATCACAGCCTCAACAATGTTTAAAGCCCAAAGTTCAAAGTCACTTCTGAGATTCATGTATCTCCTAACTGTAATGCCATATGAAATAAAATAAAAAACAGATCACATACTTCCAACATATAATGATACAAGATACACATTACCATTCCAAAATGTAGGGAAGAGGGCAAAGGGAGGAAATACTGGACCGAAGTAAGACCAAAAAATCTGGGAAACTCCAAACTCTGCATCTCCATGTCTGCTGTCAAAACACTCCTCAGATCTCCAACTTCTTTTGGCTTTATTGGCTGCGACACACTTCTCTCTCTTGGGTTGGTTCCACTCCCTGCTAGCAGCTCTTCTCAGCAGGTATCCCATGGCTCTGGCATCTCCAGCTTCTTGGGGCCTCTAAGGCAATTCAGGCTTCAACTCCAAGGCTTCACACAGTGGTCTCTCTATGCCTCCATGCAGGGATACCCCAACACATAATTGGCCTTAGTGGCTTTCCTTAGTCATGGAGGGAGTTCCACAACCCCTTTCTTCTATCCTTGACTCTAAAGCCAGAACCACATGGCCAAAGCTGCCAAGTTCTGCTGCTTACTAGGGATGAAACATGGCCCCCTTGTTCAATTACATCTTTACCAGCTTTCTGTTTTCTATGGTTTCCTTCACTGCCTAGACTTGGCTGTCCTAGAATTTGCTCTGGCCTCAAACCAGGATCCAGAAGAACTTGCTCTGGCCTGGAACCAGGCTGGCCTCAAACCAGCAGCTCCTTCTTTCTGAGTGCTGGGATTAAAGGTGTGCACTACCACACCTGGGTCTAAGCTTTTCTTGAATTCATTTTCACAAATTGGAAATTTAGCTGGGTGAGATCTTGTGAGGTCAACACACCATTTAGTTCTATTTCTTAATCTGTTTATCTCCTTGAACACAGGCCTGGTGTGGGAAGTCCTTCTGCATTTGTGATGTTTTTATTGGTTAATTAACAAAGAATCTGGCTTGGCCTGTGATAGGGCAAAGTAGAGCTAGGTGGGGAAAACTGAATTGAATGCTAGGAGAAAGAAGACAGAGTTGGAAGAAGCCATGTAGCCCTGCCGGAGACAGATGCCAGACACTGGAAAGAACTTTACCCAGTAAGCCACAGCCATGTGGTGATACACAGATTAATGGAGATGGGTTAGTTCAGGATATAAGAGCTAGCTAAAAATATGCTTAAGGTATTGGCCAAGCAGTTATTCAAATGATATTATTTCTGAGTGATTATTTCAGGACTGGGCAGCTAGGAACAAACAAGCAACCTCTTACAACAGATTGGCATACTGTGTGCTAGTTAAATCCACACACATAAAACCTGAGAAAGGTTAAAAAAATTCTAAAAACAAAAAACAAAAGTTTAATGCAGCTTCTTGCTCTGTTTGCTGGTGGCTCCTTTAAGAGAGGTCTTCCTGATTCAGTTGTACTAGCAAAACAAAACAAAATAAAACAAAACACCCCAAACCAAACCAAACCAACCAACCAACCAAACAAACAAACAAAAAAACCCTGCACAGTTTCAAAGTTGCAAATTCCTGGTTCAACAGCACAAAAAGCTCTGAATCTTTTGGGAGGTTCAGCTGCAGAGCACTTGACTGAGGTTTGTGGGACTGGGTGCTTGTATGCCCACTTGGGGTTAGGAGGAAAGTGGCTGAGACCATGCCCTTTCTCCCCCCGACCCCCAACCAGGGTAGGCAATGGGATCAGGTCTGCTAGGAATGCATAGGCAGGAGAGCATGACGGATTCCTGCCACCATACACAGAGATGGTTCCAGGCCGCACACTGTGCTGCATGGCAGATGTAGCTATTACTCAGATGAAAAGGGTTTATGTGCTGCCCACTACTTCTCAGAGTTAAACTGGTGAGTGTGGGTCCTACTTGGCGGTCATAGAGTGGCAGTAATGGTACTTCTGTCATTTTGAAAAGCAGAGAGAGGCAGAGCCAGCACCCAGGGCTGCTGCAACCAAGCTGCTTACCATTTTAAAAGCTCTCTAGGGCAGAAAAGGATTACAGGTACACAATAGGACAGATTCAGACATAAAAGACCTCTAAATAAGGCACAATATGTTTAAAAAATGTACTTAGGCTTGGGAGAGAGAAGAAAAAGAGTGAAGAGAGTTATAAAAGGAAGTAAATGATTTACAGTTATAAATTAAAGGAGTAAAGATAATAAAATAAATATTAAAAATAATAGAGTAAAACAATAAGCTATGTAAAGCTGGAATATACACAGAGAATCTGGATTATGTATATTATGTGTTTTCTTTGAATTTTTTGACTATGAAGGAGCCAAGTACAGAGAGACATTTCATTGTATGGACTGCTAAGCTAAAACAACATATATGTCTTAAAGTTTTCCTGAGTCTAAGGATATGTTGCTTTGGAAAAGAGGTTCTTCTTTTGTTTCCACAGAAGATGAGAACCTGTGGAATTCTTCCAGACTAATGTGCTTTGATGGACCAAGACCACCTGAAAGGCCTCCATGAACACCCCAAAAATTACTTCATCCTACAAAAAGCAGGAGGCAGTTTGGAAAGAAGTATGCCCAATTCCCACATATTGTTTATAAATGTTTGTTTACATTTAAAGGGAGATATGCTCTAGATATGAATATTTTGCCTTGGTATGGATCTTGGTTTATTGATACAAATTTAAGGTCAATTTTGTTAATGATATATTTCTGCTCTTGACTAAGGTATTGTGCTTGTGCAGCTCATTTAAACATGTAATATATAGCTAAAATATAGGTTAATAGATAGTTATCTATAATAGTCAAGTTTGTAGTCATGTTAGTAAGGTTTTCTAGATATATATATAGATATATTTCAGTTAGATAGGTATTCTTAAAACCTTTCAGAGGCCTCCAGAATATGGCATTTAAAATGTTTTAATAACTTAGACTTTTTATGACAATGAGACACATCTGCTCCTGACAGAACAAATAACTTCAAGAGGATGATGGGTATCAAAGAGGCTCCTTATGGAATTTGTTAGCCATTTGGGCAAGAAACTGCTATTGCCTGGACTGCTTGATGTTATGCTGTATAAACTATATATGCACGACCCACAGAAAAATGACTGCTGAACTTGCCTAAAGGTGAGACAGTCTTTCAGGGTTCCTTCTTCATGAAAGAGTCTGCCAGACATTCTGCAGGACACAGAAGAAAGTGACTGATATGCTGCCAATATAGGCAGAATTGTCTTTGAAATTTCCTGCTTAATGGGAAAGTCTGCCAGATACTATGGCCTGTAGGCTGAAGATGGATACCCCAATGTAACAGAAGAACTCTGGGTGATTGTCCAGGCAGCGAGATGTCTCTGTCAATTCTAGAGTTTTGGAAGTNGGCATTTAAAATGTTTTAATAACTTAGACTTTTTATGACAATGAGACACATCTGCTCCTGACAGAACAAATAACTTCAAGAGGATGATGGGTATCAAAGAGGCTCCTTATGGAATTTGTTAGCCATTTGGGCAAGAAACTGCTATTGCCTGGACTGCTTGATGTTATGCTGTATAAACTATATATGCACGACCCACAGAAAAATGACTGCTGAACTTGCCTAAAGGTGAGACAGTCTTTCAGGGTTCCTTCTTCATGAAAGAGTCTGCCAGACATTCTGCAGGACACAGAAGAAAGTGACTGATATGCTGCCAATATAGGCAGAATTGTCTTTGAAATTTCCTGCTTAATGGGAAAGTCTGCCAGATACTATGGCCTGTAGGCTGAAGATGGATACCCCAATGTAACAGAAGAACTCTGGGTGATTGTCCAGGCAGCGAGATGTCTCTGTCAATTCTAGAGTTTTGGAAGTTGTTTACAATGCACTTCCAGTTTACTTAGGTAATTTTGTATCTTTCTGGGGTCTTTGATGGAGTTGCAGAATAGATAGTTATAATACAGTTTTCCTTAGTTATGATAAAAGATAACGTAGACATAAATATTGTAACTATAATTCTTGCTTGATAACTGTTTTGCTGTATGTAATTTTACTATGTTAAAGTTAAACCTTCCTTTTTATTTGAACAGAAAAGGGGAAATGGTATGGGAAGTCCTTCTGTATATGTATTGTTTTTATTGATTAATTAATAAAGAATCTGGCTTGGCCTGTGATAGGGCAAAGTAGAGCTAGGTGGGGAAAACTAAACTGAATGCTGGGAGAAAGAAGGCAGAGTCAGGAGAAGCTATGTAGCCCTGCCGGAGACAGATGCCAGACACTGGACGGAACTTTACCTGGTAAGCCACAGCCACATGGCAATACACAGATTAATGGAGATGGGTTAGTTCAGGACATAAGAGCTAACTAAAAATATGCTTAAGCTATTGGCCAAGCAGTGATTCAAATGTTATAGTTTCTGAGTGATTATTTCAGGTCTGGGAAGCTGGGAACAAACAAGCGACCTCTTACAGCATAGGACTTAGCTCCATTTTACTTCCTGGTGCTCCTATTGTCCTCAGATTTTACATTTGGTATTTTTCCTTGCTCAGCTTTCTCCTTTTCATTTTAAGTCCTCATCAGAGTTAATACTAATAACTACATAACAGAGTCTATACTAGGCTGTTTTGAGACTTTCTCTTTCAACAGAATTCATCCAAACTCTTCACTTTAGCCTCAGGCAGATTTTCACAGCCTTCACCAAAATATCACAAGACCTGTCTCTTGACTACATACTATCATTCTTCTCCCCTGAAACCACTTGATTCAGGCACCCACAGTTAAAATCACACTCAGCACTACTGTCTTCTATGCTCCTAATAGTATGGCTCATTAAGCAGCACTTAAAAGATCAACTGCTTTTCTAAGGCACAATTCCAAGGAATATGGATTCCTTCCCACAAAAGCATTGTCAGGCCTATCACAGCAATAACCCAGTCCCTGAAATCAACTTCTGTTTTAGTTAGGGTTTCTATTGCTGTGAAGAGACGCCATGATCATTGTAAATCTTTTAAAGGAAAAGCTTGATTGGGGTTGTTATGCCCAAAGACCAGAACACTGAAATACCACCACAAGACTGAATCAGATGCAAAAGAGTCTTTATTGCGAGTTAACTCGGAGCCCCCTGTTCATCTGGAGCAGCAGCAAAGGCAGCAACAGGAGCAGAGGAGAAGAGAACCCCCCCAAGCAGGATGGGGAGGGGGTTTTCTAGAGGAGAAGGCTTGGGGGAATTCCAAGCCTACAGGTTTGTGATTGGCTACCTCTTAATAGGTGAGGGGAATTTCCAAGCCCACAATCCTAGGATTGGCTGCCCCCTCTTGGCAAAGGTTTGGAAAATGTCATGGTACATCTCTAAGCTAGGGGTTACTACTTCCATAGGCTGAGGAATAGAAAGGTCATGCCTCTAGACTAGAGGTTACTACTTTCCTACTCGGATTGGTCAGGTTTTCCTGCACAGGGATTGGTTGGTTTTGTGTCAAGGGCAGAGATGGCTCTGATTTCAGGGCCAAACTGTGTTTTTTCCCTCTGGTTCTTTTAGCTTTTTGGATCCAATTTTAGGGCCAGGGTAAATTTCTTTAACAGGTTCTGATTTTAGGTACAAAGTGTGTTCTTTTGCCTCTGGTTTCAGACTCAAGGAGTTTTTCTCTGACTCTGGGTTCAGGGATAAAGTGTTTCTTTCACTGGCTCAGGTCCCAGATCCAGGGTGTGTGTGTTTCTTTCACTGACTGTGGACTTGGAGCTGGGGTGCTCATGGATTGTGCTCACAGATCTGCTGGAGCTTGGATCCCTCAGGGTGGCTTCCATTTTCAGAGGTTCAGTCCATTATCATCATGGTGGGACATGGCAGCATGCAGCAGACATGGTGTTGGAGAAGGAGCTAAGAGTGGAGAAGGAGCAGCAGGAAATGGTCTGATACACTGGGTGTGGCTTGAACATATATGAGACCTCAAAGCCTCAAAGGCCGAGTCCATAGTGACACACTTCCAACAAAGCAATACCTCCCAATAGTGCCACTCCCTATGAGTTTATGGCGGTCAATTTCATTCAAACTACCACAGGCTCTATTGTCAGGGCAATTAGCTCCAGGGATCCCCCTTTCTCCCCAGCGTTGGGATTATAGGAACGTGCTGCTGCAGCCAGCTTTTCACATGGGCACTGGGGTTATAAATGCAGGTCTGAATGCTCCATCATTTTTTTTAACCGTGATGAGACCTTTAATGCTCTGAAATTTTCCAACCTTTTTTGTATGAAATTTCTCAAGCTTTGAACCTAACACATACTACACTACTGAATTTCAGTAAACAGCTTTCTGATCTGATCTGAGCAACCTGAGGGGCAGGAACTCTGCCCTAGTCTCTGCGTTAGTCTTCTGTCAATCTATCCCAAGACATAAACCATGCTCAGAATGCACAGTGGAAGCTGCTGTGGGGAACAGTAAGAGAGACAGTCAAGGCGTCGTTGCTTAGTGGTTTGTTCTCCTCTGTGGGCTCCATCAGCAGGTGGAATGGAAGATGCCTCCCACTCTGACCCGTTGGGCAACCAAGGCATTATACTCCTTCACCACCTGTTCTGTCTGGAGGACCCGTACATCAATGCCTTGTTTCTTAAGGTACTCCACAGTGATGGCAGCACCTTCAAGGCCTCACAGGAGGGGCTGAGGAAGCACAGCCAGTTCTGAGTGATGCTCCTCCATGGGTCCAAACAGGCACTTTTAGGCTGTGTGAAGCCAGCCACACTAGCCAGTCATACAGGTCAGGCATTGGTGGCACACCCCTTTAAAGGTGTATACTGCCCCACCCGTTTGATTCTTTTTTAAAAAAATAGTTTTTAAGCTTAAAAAAATGCTTATTTTATTGGGGTGTGCATTATGCATGTGCGTGTGTGTGCGTGTGTGTGCATGTGTGCATGTGCATGCATGTGTGAGCCTGTGTGCCATGGCACTTGTGTGGAGGTCACAGGACAATGTTTAGGAGTCAGTTTGCTCTCTCTTGTTTCAGCCCCACTGAAGACCAGATGGCCTGTGAGCGTCTAGCCCCATTCTTGTCCTGGCTTCCTGTCTCAGTATTGTTGAGATTACAGATATGTACCTGCACCTGATTTTTGTTTGTTGTTGTTGTTTTGGGGAAAAAAAATCCACGTTGTCCTGGATGGCCTGAAACTCAATATAGTCCATACTGTCTCGAACCCATAGCGGTCTGCTTGTTTCTGCCTCCTGAGTGCTGGGATTAAAGGCACACACCACTCATTATGTCTAGCTGCATCTGTACACACACACACACACACACACACACACACACACACACACACTTGGATTGTCAGTCTAGTGGGGTAAATACTTTCAGCTGCTGAGCCATTTACTTGGCTCCACGCTGGGTCCTTTAAAGATAATCAACGAAGGCATAAAGTATTTATTCATTCACCAGGAAAACTTTTCAACCCCTTGCTCCACCTCAGCCTGAAGAATACAAAGAACCGCATAAAATCTGTATGTCAACACACTAGAGAAATCTCTAGAAAAAGAAGGCACGTCCATTTTTACCTCAGGTAGAGGCAAGAGTTCCTTCCAAAGCTGATCTACTTGCAAAGCAGGTAATTTGAGCCGGAGGAAGAAGCAGACCCCCCCC
>LOEQ01001191.1:29577-44974 GCA_001685075.1 Bramus lutescens
ACCACATGGTGGCTCACAACCATCTGTAATGAGATCTGGGGCCCTCTTCTGGCCTGCAAGCGTAAATGCAGGCAGAACACTATATAATAAATAAATAAAAATGTAGATTTATTTAAAAAATAAAGAGTAAGTAACAGTAATATAAAAGAAAAAAGCCATGTAAGATGGGAAAACCCAGAGAGTCTGTATACTGTATGTTTTGGTGTTTTGAATTTTTGATTGCTGATAAGCAAAGGACAGCAGCTAAGAGATATGAGATTGAAAGAGGGCCTGCTGAAATAAGCCAGCCTAGATATTTTAAGAATTCCTTCACTTTAAAGTGGAACGAAAAAATGCATTTGGAAAAGAGAGTTTGCTTTTTATTTCCACAGGAAATGAATGGGAGGCTGTGGATTCCTTCAGGGTTCATAAGGATCGGGTTTGATTGGGGAAGATCTCCTGACTCTTGACAAGTAATGTCTATCAACAAAGTTTACCACTGGTCTTCACAGGACTCGATCATTATCTAAATTTTCTCAGGATCCCCTAAAGATGCCTTCACTCACAGAAAATAGGGAGCTGTCTAGAGAAAATTATTCTTGCATTCCCAAGAGTTGGGGTGTGGGTGGTGTTTGGTTATTTGGAGAGTTATGGATGTCTGTTATCATTTAGGGAAACATAGGATAAAAAAAACTATTGATCGCAGATACTTTTCATTAGCATGGAGTTTGGTATATTGATACAAATTTTAAGTTATTTTTATTATACTGGATGTTTCTACTCTTCTTCCAGCTTCAGGTCATGGCTGGCGCTCATCCATTCTCTGCCTCTGTGATCTCCTTCTTGCCCCCTTTCCAGTGTCTGTCTCATCCTCTCCCCTCCTGCGAGGATACCTGTGATCACACGAAGACTCAGGTAGATAATTACGGTAATTCTCCACCGTTCATTTAACCACAATATCAAGTCACCACAAATTAGAATCACCTGAGAAGGGAGCTTCACCTGAAGGATTGTCCTGAATGTCTTATTTGACATGGGAAGACTCATCCCAGCATGGGAAGCAC
This sequence comes from Bramus lutescens, assembly GCA_001685075.1. Classification (NCBI taxonomy): domain Eukaryota; kingdom Metazoa; phylum Chordata; class Mammalia; order Rodentia; family Cricetidae; genus Bramus; species Bramus lutescens. The sequence goes on from LOEQ01001191.1 coordinate 30,621, forward strand.
CTTTTGGTAGCAGCCCAGATAAAAGGACATGGAGGAAGGAAGGTGGCTTGATTTTGGCTAGCTCAGTCTCCACTCTTGCCCACTCAGCCTCCCCTTCTGCCACTGAGGTGATTCAGGCTGTCACTGCTGTTGCTGTAGTCTTCAATGGACTAGCCTTTCCAAGCTTCTGTCGTTGAGTATGGATCAGCAGCTCTCTGAGAACCTTCTAGGCACTAGACTGCCCCCGCTGACCCAGTCTTGTGGACTGAGCATTCTCAGCTATCAGGTGAGATAACTTGTTACTATTTTCAAGTAAGCTGATACAATAATAATAACAATAATAAATTCATCCGATTGGTTCTGTTTCTTTAGAGAGCTCTAATATAGGTTGTTGTTCAATCATACTTTATAATTCTCTTCTAAATTGTGACACTCTCTCAAAGCTGGGAAAAGAGTAACTTTAAAGAAGAGAAACCCCAACAAATGTGACCTCGGCCAGGTGGTCAAGCACATCGTTAGTGTGTCCCCCATGATTGATGAGATGGGAATGGCACCCCACCTTGAAGATGATCCAGCATAAACAACATAAGCCTGGTTCAATTCTGGGAAAAACAACAGAGCAATGCCGACAGAGGCGTTTCCACAAAATACCAGACCAATACTCCTCAAAGTTGTCAAGACCATAAAAAAATGAAAGGGGCTGGTAAGATGGCTTAGCTGGTAAATGTGCTTCTGGCCAGCCTGACACCCTGAGCTTGACCTGCAGAATCCATTTTGTAGAAGGAGAGAACTGACTCCCATAGTTGCGGTCTGATCTTTACACACCCACCGTAGTGTGTGTTATGCACACACACAAACACAATAAATAAATAAATAAATAAATAAATAAATAAACAAGTGCAAAACAACAGAGGAAGTCTGAAAACTATTTAGAACCAGGCCCAAGGGCAGGAGATACAAGCAAAGTAACTGTCTTAGTGTTCTATTGCTGTGAAGAGATACCATGACAAGAGCAACTCTTATAAAAGAAAGCATTTAATTTGAACTGGCTTACAGGTTCAGAGGTTTAGTCCATTTCATCACAGCAGGGAGCACAGCGGCACATAGGTGTACATGATGCTGGAGATGGAGCTGAGAGTTCTATGTTCAGATCAGCAGGCAACAGAAAGAGAGACTCTGGGTCTGGCTTGGGCTTTTGAAATCCCAAAGCCCACCCCCAGTGACATACTTCCTCCAACAAGCCACTCCCATTCAGCAAGGCCACACCTCCTAATCCCTCTCAAGTAAGGCCACTCCCCTTTGATGATCAAGCATTCAAATATATGAGCCTATGGGGGCCATTCTTATTCAAACCATGACAGTAACATAGCATGTTGGAAGAGGAGACATCAGCAAAGCCTAAAGCAATCCAGGGAAAGCTGAGTCCTCTGTAAGAGCAATAAGTGCTCTTAGCTACTGAGTCATTGCTCTAGTCCTAGACAAGCCTATTCTAGAGACCAGCCAGGGTGACCTTGTCATGTGTTTAATCTTAATGATAACAGGCATTAAAGACACAAGACCAAAACCTCAAATAGCATCATTTCTCTTCTGGGTGTTTTGTCCCCCAAGGGCCTGGCAGGAGACAGGAGAGTCAGGAGAGGTGGGGAGAGGTGGGATCTAGGGAAGCTCAAGTGAGTGTAGTTGAGTGGGTGTGGCAGGGACTCCCTCACCATCACAATGCTTATTAAGTTCATCTATAGGTTTTACTGGAGTCTCTCTTATTTACTTTCTCTCCTCTCTTCCACCTTGCCTCCCCCTTTCTTTCCTTTTCCTTTTCTCTTCAGTCCCCCTCTCTTTCCCTCCCTCCTTCTTTCTCTCCTTCCTTCCTTCCTTTCCATAGGGTGTCATGTATCCCAGCCCATCCTTGAATTCAATAAGTAGCTGGGGATGACCTTGAACTTCTGACTATTGTAGGTATTGTGCTGTTATTGTAGGTTTGTGCCACCAGTCCTGGTTATGAAGTGCTGGGGATTGAACTCAGGGCTTTGTGCAAGAAGCCTTCTCACCTTGTCCTTGAATCTGTTCCTTTCTGTCCACCCTTGAGTGGGAGACCAGATGCAGAGCACGTCTCAGCTGTAGCAGTGGGTTTACTCTCTGTTCCCACTGACGCCTTCCATGTCATTCCAGCTCACCCCTTTCCCAGAAAGCTGTCCTAATTCCCTCTGGTTCTGGCTGCCCCACCCCTCTGAGTTTCGCCCTGTTTCAAATCCAGCCCACCCTTGGCAACCATCTGTCCTGTCTGTAGTCTGTATATAACACAACTTTACAATCCCATATTTTAATAATGCCCACCCTCAGCTTGAAGGGCCTTCTTCCATTCAGCAAGGACTCTGCAAGCCCAACCCAAGGCTCTTTCCTGGGAGAAGCAGCCAGAGTTCCAGTGGTTTCTTGTATGTGTCCTTGAGGGCAGCCCTTCTGTGAGAAGTCCATCTGTTACTTTCCTTAGCTGTGAGCATTGTTGGGGCCTTTTTGTGTCCTCCTCTCTCTGTCTCTCTGTCTCTGCCACTTTCTATATATCTCTTTCTGTCTTTGTGTGTGTGGGTATGTTCATGTATGTGAATACACATATGCAAATTGTGTGGAGTCCAGAGGCTCACTTTGGCTGTTCCTTAGGAGCTGTTCATTATGTGTCTTGTTTTGGTATAGCAAGTCATTCACAGGATGAGTGTGAGCCTAGCATCAGATACATCAGCAGGATTAGTTCTGGGTGTAGTTTGTGGGGGTGGGGTTGTGGTGTGTATGTGTACACGCAGAGGCATGTTCAGAGAGGCCAGAGGAAGGCACTGCGGTGCCCTGCTCTATCACTCTTTACCTCATTCCCTTGAGAAGGGTCTCCCACTCTAATAGTCAGTTCTCTGGCAATAGAACCGATAGAACGAATCTATATATAGAAAGGGAATTTATTAGAATAGCTTACAGACTGTGGTGCAGCTTGTCCAACAATGGCTGTCTACAATGGAAAGCCCAAGAGCCCAGCAGTTTTATAGTCCACAAGACTGGATGTTTCAACTGGTCTTTAGTATACACTGGAATCCCAAAGTAGTAATAGGCTTGCCCACAAGAGGGAGAGCAAGCAGGCAAAGAGAGCAAGCTTCCTTCTTCCATGTCCTAAATCTATATAAGCTGCCAGCAAAAGGTATGGCCCAGGTTAAAGATGTATCTTACCCCCTCAAAAACTCCAGATTACATATGGGTCTTCACTCATCAAATGCTTTCATTAAGAAAAGAATTCCTCACAGGTATACCCAGTTACTTGTGTTTTAGTTAATTCCAGACATAGTCAAGTTGACATTCAAGAATAGCCATCATACTCACTCAGCTAAAAGCTAGATTGGCAGCCAGTACACACCAGTGATCCTCCCGTCTTCTGCATGGTACTTCATTACTGCTGCCTATTGTAGGGTAAAAGGTCTGACTCACTTTCAGCTTTGAAAACCCACCAATCACTGATCTTGAAAACTCACCAATCCTTAAACTCAAAATCCCACTGGTCCTTGTGTTGCGATGTTTTGTGTTTTGACCAATAAAGCTGAATATCAGAGGGTAGAGCAAGCCACTAGCTAACCATAGAGATTTGGAGGTCTATAGAACTGGAGTCAGGAAGTGCCATGACTGGGTGGAGAGAAGACATGATAAGGTGGGGTATAGACAGGAGCTCAGCCCCTTTCAGTCTGAGAAGTTTGTAGAGGTAAGAACTCTAGTGGCTGGCTGCTCTGCTTCTTTGATCTTTCATCTTTCACTGCCTGATATCTGTCTCAGGTTTTTATTATTAAGATTAATTAGGATCACTCATCATCTGGTGTTCAACTTTGAGTCATGAATTTTCAAAAAACCCACTTGCCTGTGGCTTTGCAACCACCGGCACAGGCCTGAGGTACACATGGCCAGAGTCACTGCCCTATGGGCTAGGCTTTCCTTTCTCTTCCTCAAGCCTTTGAGCAAGTCTGGTATTTCTCTGTTGCAGTCTCTCTGGAGCAAACTCCACAAGTGCTTGGGCTCCAAGTGCTGCTGGAGTTAGCCCCTCACCACCAGTTAGCTCTTCCTTTAGGCAGCTCCCTCCTCATGTGCCTCTTCCCCCACAATCCCCTGTGTGCATTTTTCAGACAGTGGGCTCCCTCTCCCAGTGAGTTGTGGGCTTTTCTTGGACCCCCCTCCTTGGGCTGTCAAACTAGGTAGCTGCCTTGAAAATCTACTCAGCTTCTTCTGTTCTAGGCAGCAAGAGTCAGTCTCACACTACACCATCATCTTCATTGCCATCAGCAGCAGATTTGGTGAAACAATTGGGAATTCTTAAAGGGGAGAATTAATTAAAAAACAAGAAAGAGAAAGGTTTTTTTCCCATGTTAAAAAATGGGAAACACTGTTATGATGAAGGGAGTTAAGCCTCTGTATGATTACACAATAGATGGTTTAAAAATGGGTCAATTAAGTGAGAGGATAATTAACTTAGAAGGGATTTACATAATGTCCATTATAAACATTATTAGTTTGATCATTCTTATTTTATCCCTAAAAAAGTTGGCTAATTTGAGTGCCAAGATACAAATATTAGAAAATCTTATTAAAACAGATCATAAAGATATTCAGAACCAGACAGAGGAATTTAAAGGAGAACCAATCTTAGCATTGCATTATAAGGTTAGAGAGGAACAGCTCAAGGATTTCAAATACCAACTTTAATTTATCCAGTCACCTTACAGGAATTGCCAAATGAGAGGTATCCCCAAGGCTATGCAAGAACTGAATGAATTCCTGTGGAAATGTTAGATTTGAGGAGATTTAAGGAAGCAACAATCTCATATGGTATGCATTCACCTTTTGTGAAGCAGGTGTTAAACTCATGATCAACTTACAGAATTATCCCACAAGACTGGAGAGAACTGGTTAAGCAGTATTGGAGTCTGGTCCTCAGTTACAAAGGAGGACCTGATGGAAAGATGAGGCTAGCACCACTGAATAACAAAGCAGGGCTAGAGGTATTGAAATCTCCCAAGACCAACTTCTTGGAGAGGGTGATTATTATAATGTACAAAGACAGTCTGTGTATGATAACCACACATTGGCTCTATGCCATGCAGCAGCTTTGAATGCTTGGAACAAAACTGAAGAAGTCAGAAAGAGAACTGAGTCATTTACTAAAATTAGACAGGGCCCAAAAGAAACTAAATTGAATCTTTTTTTTAAACATAGATTGATTTCAGAAATAAATAGAATGATGTCAAATTCAGAAGCTAGACAATTAATAATTGGATATCTGGATTTTGGAAATGCTAATTCACAAGGCAAAAGGGTAATTAGGCCTTTAAAGGCAAGATCAGCATTCATAGAGGAATAGATCTGAGATACAGTCAATATTGAATCTCATAACTATGATGATGCTTGGATAGGAGAGGTTATTTCCAGAGGCTTGAAGAAAAACCAAAATGTCAGGTGTTTTAATTGTGGCAAACAAGGTAACCTAAAAAGGGATTGTAGGCAGGACATTCCTGGAAACAATGTTTTTTTTTCTTTTGAATAATCCAAACAGAATGCCCCTCCCTTCTGGAGTATGCAGAGGGTGTGGCAAAGGCCAATATTGGACCAATGAATGTAGAAAATCAACAAGGGACAGTCAAGGTAATCCTTTGCCACTGGGAAACACTTTGAGGGTCCTCTTGCAGGCCCCATGCCAAATTTGGTTCAGTTGTTCCCTGTCATCTTGGAAGAAACTCCTTCCCAGAGCAATTGAAGAACCTAATGCCTATTGGAAAAAATCATACTGCTCTGGATGATAGAACCGAGCATTTCTAGAAGATAAAAATGAAAATTACAGAGGAAACTATAAAGCAAATATTTGGCAAACTCCTATGAATGATCAAAGACCAAAATTAAAAATAAATGAATGGCTTTGTCATTGAAAGTCTTGTAGATAGAGGTGCAGATGTAACAATAATTTCACCAGAATCTTGGCATTCAAATTGGTCTCTTCAGGAGGTAAATGTTCAGTTTTTAGGGACTGGAACTTTATCTCAAGTAAAACAGAGTGCAAGATAGGTTGAATGGATAGGGCCAGAAGGACAGAGAGGAAAATTAAAGCCATATATGCCTAGCATAGCAATGAATTTGTGGGGACGGGATTTGTTACAACAATGGAATACACAGATTAACATTTCTCCAATCTCAGAAATAAACCATAAACTAATGTGAATTTCTGGGAAAATATTAAAAGGTATTATAAGGAACAGTCATCGACCATTCGGGTTGTACAAGAACAGGACACAACAGCTGCTGATCTTTCAAAGGTACCAATAGTTCTACCATTAAAATGGTTTACAGACAAACCTGTATGGGTTGAGCAATGAACTTTAACATCAGAGATGTTACATGCCTTAGAACAGTGGGTACAGGAGTAGCTAAATGCTCAGGATATTGAAGAATCAATCAGTCCTTGGAACTCTCCTATATTTGTCATAAAAAAAACCCTGGAAAATTGTTGTAGAGAGAGCAGTGGGCTGTGTTCTGGCGCCCTGCTAGCTTAACCCCGAAATAATTACACAGAAACTGTATTCATTTAAACACTGCCNNNNACAGAAACTGTATTCATTTAAACACTGCCTGGCCCATTATTTCTAGCCTCTTATCAGCTAACTCTCACATCTTGATTCAACCCATTTCTAATAATCTATATGTCACTACGCGGTTGTGTCTTACCAGGAAAGATTCAGCATGTCTGACCTCCATGGTGGCTGGCTCCATGGCAGCTCTCTCTGCCTGTGTTCTTCCAGCATCCTATTCTGTCTACTCCACCTATCTAAGCTGCTGTCCTATCAAAAGGCCAAGGCAGTCTCTTTATTTAACCAATGAAAGAAACACATAGAAAGAAGATCCTCCTACACCAGAAAATGGAGAATGGTAGCAGATGTAAGAGCTGTTAATAAAGTGATTTGGCCAATGGGCTCTCTATAGTCTGGCATTCCTTTGCCTTCTCTATTGCCTAAAGTATGGCCTCTTATAGTTACTGATTTTAAAGACTGTTTCTTCATCACACCTTTAGAAGAAAAGGATAGAGAAAAATTTGTCTTCGTGGTGCCTCTTTTAATAATTCTCAGTGTGTTAAGAGCTATCAATGGAAACTTCTTCCACAGGGAATGTTACATAACCTCACCCTGTGCCAATATTTTGTATATCAGCTATTGTAAATGATATGTAATCAGTTTCCTTATCTATAGTTTATAATTATGTGGATGATATTTTACTAGTTGGTTCAAATGTAGATACTTTAGAGAAAATGTGTAAAGAAGTAAAGAAAATTTTGCATTGGGGATTACACATTGCTCCTAAAAATACAAAGAGGAGATTCTATTAATTACTGAGGATATAAAATAGGTCTACAAAAATTTTGACATCTTTTGGAGAGATCAATTATGGACTCTTAATGACTTTCAAAGATTGCTGGAAGGTAGTGCTAATCTATGGCTCACTACTGGAGTAACAAATCCAGAACGGAGTAATTTGTTCCAAACTTTAAAAGGTAACAAGGACTTAAATAGTCCCAGAGAATTACCAGCTGAAACTGAGAGCGAACTGGCTTTGGTGGAAAATAAATTACAGGATGCACATGTGTATTGTTTAGATCTAGAGACTGATTGCATTCTGGTTAGTTTACATCTATGCATTCCCTTACAGGGATTTTAATACAGAGGGAAGATATTATCTTAGAATGAATATTTTTACCACATAAATCGAGAAAAGAAATTTAAAACTTATGTGGAATAGGTTTCTGAGTTGATTCTAAAAGGAAAATTGAGACTTTGTCAATTGAAAAGAATGGGCCCAGCAGAAATTATAATACCTTTTATTAATGAGGAAATGTCCTCTTTGTGAGCAGAACATGAACATTGGCAAAGAGCTTGTGGTATTTTTTTTTTGAGAGAGATTAACAACAATTATCCCAAAAGGAAGAGAAATCAATTTATAAAGAGAACTAACTAGATCTTTCCTCACATTGTACAGGGAATACCAATATCTGGAGCACCTACATTCTATACTGATGCAAATAAATCAAGAAAGGCATGTTACAAATCAGGAAATTTAAGTAAAGTGGCTCAAAGCCCTTATGATTCTGTTCAAAAGTGAGAATTATATGCTATTCTCAGGGTATAACTAGATTTTCCAGAACCTCTTAACATAGTTACTGATTCTCAATATACAGAAAGAGTTGTTTTGCATATTGAAACTGCTGAATTTATAACAGATGGTACAGAATTGAACTTCATTATTCAGTTCCAAGAAATGATCAGAATAGGAATCATCCCACATATATAACACACATCTGATCCCATACAGGTCTTCCAGGCCCTCTAGCACAAAGAAGTGATGAAATTGATTGACTATTGATTGGAAATGTGCTGGAGATCTCATAATTTTATAACAAACATGTTGTCAATAGCAATGGTTTGAAAAAAGATTTTTCCATCACTTGGCAACAAACCAAGGGAATTATAAGAAAATGTCCTACTTGTTCTTTAGACAACAAAACACCACTACTTGCAAGAAGTAACTCAAAGGGTGCTCAAAGAAATGAAATTTGGCAGATGAATGTGTTCTATTGTGTAGAATTTGAACAATTAAAATATATACACCATACCATAGATATATAATCAGGATTTTGATGGGCAACTGCTTTGAGTTCTGAAAAATCTGATTCTGTAATCACACATTTGCTAGAAGTATACCTGCACAAATTAAGGCTGACAATGCTCCAGCATATGTCTCTAGCAAAATGAAATAGATGTGTTTTACTAAAATGAATTGACTTAAACTAACAAACTGCATACTTTAAAATGTTTGCAATGAAATATTTTTTGCTTATTATAATATAAAAGATAACACAGGTATACCACACAATCCTATAGGGCAAACAGTTATAGAAAGATCAAATCAAACTCTAAAAGATATGCTTAATAAACAGAAAGGAATAATAAGGTCTCCCAGAAATATATTGCTTAATGCTTTAGTAACTGTAACTTTTCTAATTGCTAACAAGAAAGGAATGGCAGCTGTGGAGAGACATAGGATAATAAAAAAAACCTACTAAATTCAATCACTCTCTATACTTTAAAGATGTTTGATCTCAGAATTGATACCAGAATATGTATTACATTGGGGAAGGGGTTTGACTTTTGTTTCCACAGGAGAAGAAAAGCTATGGATACCATAAAAATTGATAAAGATTAGATTTGAACAGGAAAGATCTCTTGATTAGAAGGTTCATAAAACAGCATGGCTATTCAATCTAAACTAACTTATAAAACTAACAAATACTTTTTATTTTATTAGTTATAACTTGCCAAAAGGGAACCTCTCCAAAGTTAGGGTTTGGGTAAGGTTTTGTTTTTGTCTTTCAGGAGAATGAAGGCATCTAACTAAGGAATCTGAAGACCACTGGACAAATGAGACATCTGAAGGAAAAAGGACAAATTATCCAGAAAAAATGTCCCAAGAAAAAGAGTAAACCTCTAACAGGATAAAATTTCATAAATTTTCCCAAATGGTTGTTTCTCCTGTTCTTTACAGACACAATGCAAACACTCTTTTCATAGCCCCAGTTGAATTAAAAGTGAGAATATGAGCAAAGAGGTCAAGACCATAATGAGTTTTCCCATGGAAACAGTTTAACTGAGCTAATAGGAGCTCACCAACTCCAGCCAGACTGGGAAGAAACAAACATAGGACCAAACTAGTCCCTCTGAATGTGGTTGACAGTTGAATTGCTGGGACAGACTGAGGGGCCACTGGCAGTGGCACCAAGATTTATCCCTACTGCATGTACTGGCTTTTGGGGATCCTATTCTCTTTGGATGTATACCTTGTTCAGCCAAGATATAGTAGGGAGGGCCTTGGACCGCCACAAAGCAATGTGCCTTACCATCTCTGAAGATTGGATGGAGTGAGAGTGTGTGTGGAGGGAATGGGAGGAAGGAAGAGAGTAGGAACTTGGATTGTTTTTTTTTAATCTAATAAAATTAAAAAAAATTAATGCTGTCTTTGGAGTTGGAGTGTGGCCCTCTCTCCAAACAAGCATGCTTGTGAAAGGCTAATCCAAAATCTGTCTCGTGTCAGAAGATCCACCTGATAAGGGATAGAATAAAAACCAAAATTAAGGGACTATTCTATTGCCACTATCTCAGAACTCTTTGAAATGACGCTTTAAAACTTTTTCATATGGTATGAATATTATCTCTTATGTTATAAGATTTATATATACATTTATTCTAAACTTTTTATCATAATATTAATGGCCATATAGAGTACTAAATAATTCTGGAAAAAGGCTTCTTCTAGCTTCCTGTATACAATCTTGGGTTTGAGTCTCTATCAGGTAAATAGAAATTAAGTTTTTGTACTCTAGATGTACACAACAAATATTGATCCTTTAAGCTCTTTGAGATCTGCTGCATATGACATTTAAAATGTTTAAGTTTTTTTGCAGTGAACCATGACCATGCCTAACAGATCTTTGAAATCTCCAACTGAGGATGAGGCCCCGCAATGACGACTCCACAGGGACTATGGTAATGCCACTAAGCTGACAAACACCACCCAAAAATTAGCTTTGGACTACAAACTGCTCAGAGCAATTTTAAGGTGGCTAGCTGAGATGGTCTAGCCTCACAGACTACTCTATCCAGAACATGAGATAACCCCTGCATTTTCCCATTACACACAAACCGGGCAACAACTGATACAACTCTCCCAGGACTTGACAATTAACCTATTCTTTTCTAGGATCCCCTAAAGATGCCATCACCCTAGACAGCAGGAAGGTCACAGGGTTAATTTTAAGAACACAATTCCCTCATTCGCAAGACATAGGGCAGGTGGTTTTTGGTCATTCACTGGCTTATGGATATTTGCCATTGTTGATGGGGGGTTGATTACAAGTTGTTATTGGTAATGGTCAGGAAAAAAACTGAAAAAAAGAGATTAGATTTAGGGATCTTGTTCTAAAAAGAAAAAATGGGATATAGATATAATAGGATAACAGGGTAGATTATTGAATTTACGTTTAAACCAGAAAAGCAGCTACTAATTTTAAATATTTTACATTGGTTTGGGTTTTTGTATATTGATACAAAATTTAGGTTATTTTTGTTATACAGTATATATGTTATAGAAATGATAGGATAAAGAGGTAGGTTATTAACTCTACTTTTAAACCAAAAAAGCAAATATTAGTTTTAAATATTTTACATTGACATGGATTTTTGTATATTGATACAAATTTAAGGTTATTTTTGTTAGAACATACTGTACATACATTTCTAATATTATTTAAGGTATTGTACCTATTCAACTCATTTAACAAATTAATGCAAGTTTCTAGTCCTTGAAAGTTATTATTACAAACTATTGAGGATAATAAAAAATGCAGTTTATTAGTTAGTCACGTATTATAATTAAACTTGTAGTCATGTTAAATATGTTTTCAAAGTTAAACAGAGATACAGTTTAGATAGACAGGTGGTCTTCAAACACTTCAGAGATCTACAGAATATGGCATTTAAGATGTTTTAANAGTTTTAAATATTTTACATTGACATGGATTTTTGTATATTGATACAAATTTAAGGTTATTTTTGTTAGAACATACTGTACATACATTTCTAATATTATTTAAGGTATTGTACCTATTCAACTCATTTAACAAATTAATGCAAGTTTCTAGTCCTTGAAAGTTATTATTACAAACTATTGAGGATAATAAAAAATGCAGTTTATTAGTTAGTCACGTATTATAATTAAACTTGTAGTCATGTTAAATATGTTTTCAAAGTTAAACAGAGATACAGTTTAGATAGACAGGTGGTCTTCAAACACTTCAGAGATCTACAGAATATGGCATTTAAGATGTTTTAATAACATAAGTCATAAGTTCTTTTTCTTTTAATGACAATGAGACATGTCTGCTCTTGGCAGAACCAACCTACTTCAGAGAAGATGATAGGTATCCAAGAAACTCCATATGAAGTTTACTTTCTTTGTGGAAAAAGTAAACCACTTGGCATGAAAGTGCTCTTGCCTTGACTGCTGACAGTATGCTGTCCTAATTGGACAAGCCGGACACAAAAGAAAGTGACTGATGAACTTTACCAAGACAAGGTAGGCTAACCCTTCAGAATATCCTGCTTCGCAGAAAAGTCTGTCAGATATGCTAGGCTTGTAGGCTGAAGATGGTTGCCCCTACATTGCAGAGGAACCTTGGGTGACTGTCCAGGCAGTCAGCTGTTTCTATTGTTTCTCACATTGCTTGGAAGTCGCTTGCTTGCACTTCCTGCTTACTCAGGTAATATTGTTTCCTTCTCAGTTCTCTGATGGAGTTGAAGACTAGATAGTTATAGTTTTCCTTGTTAACAAATTCAGAAAAGAAATTCACTAAAGAATGTAAAGTGCATAAAATTGAGAGACATCAAAAGATAGGTTTGTGTTGGTAATACAAGTTAGGATAGAAAGTGAATTAGGTGCAACCCTGTGGAATCACCAGGATAGAATAGATAAAGGAATATTTTCTCTGAATTTGACAAATGCTAATGGACTGAACATTGTTAATGCAATTCTTGACTTTATATATTGTATATAGTTATTATACTTATTGTATATAGTCTTTCTATGTTAGTTATAACCTTTTCTTTTTATTTTAGACAAAGGAGTGAAATATTGTGATATTTTATTTGTGTTCTGATAAATAAAACTTGCCTGAGGATCAGAGGGTGGAGCTAGCCACTAGGTTAACCATAAAGGTCTGGAGGTCTGCACAGACAGGAGACAGGAAGTAATATGACTGGGCAAAGATAGGACATGATAAGGTGGGACATAGGTCTGAGGATTTTGTAGAGGTAAGAACTCTAGTGGCTGGCTGCTCTGCTTCTCTGATCTCTCAGCTTTTACCCCCTGATGTCTGACTCAGTCTTTTATTATTAACACTGATTAGGATTGTGCATCATCACTGGGCTTGTCCCAAGCTCAGGGCTTGAAATCCCACCAATCTCCATCCTGGAAATCTTCACCCTGGAAAACTCTGCCCTCAAGAAATCCTTTATAGTCCTGTCTCCTGCTCAGTTCTCAGCTGCTTCTATCCTGAGCAGAGGTAGTCTCCCTTTGTGTCTTTCCCAATAAAATTCTTGTGTGAGGTGTGTTGTATGGTATGACTTTGTGGTATTCCCTGGCTCCCAGCTGTCAGGCTACCTTTCCCCTCAGAGCTGCACCATTTATACCTATATCAACAACTGGCTTTAAATACAGGTGCTAGGAATCTAAACTCAGATCCTCATGTCCATGTAAACAGAGACTGCTCTTTTATTTCCCAGCTGCATAGACCTGAATAATCACACAGAAACTATATTAATTACAATACTGCTTGGCCAATAGCGTATGCATATTTCTAGCTAGCTCTTACATCATAAATTAACCCATTTCTATTAATCTGTGTATTGCCACGAGGCTGTGGCCTACCAGTAAGTTCTGGCGCCTTCTTCCTGTGGCAGCTACATGGTGTCTCCTTGACTCTGCTTACTTTCTCTGTATCTCTTCAAGCCTGGCTATATTCTGCTAAGTCATTGGCTGAAGCAACTTCTTTATTAACCAATGGCTATAAAACATAGTCACAGCATACAGAGGAGAATCCCACACCATCTTCCTTTTTCTGTCTAAATAAAAAAGAAGGTTTTAACTTTAACATAGTAAAATTACGTATAACAAAACAGGTATCAAGCAAGAATTATACTTACAATATTTATATCTACTTTATCTTTTATCATAACTAAGGAAACTGTAATTAAAACTATTCTTCAGCTCCTTCAAAGACTCCAGAAGGATATAATATTACCTAAGCAAGCAGGAAGTACATTGTAAGCAACTTACAAAACTCTAGAATTGACAGAGACATCTTGCTACCTGGATAGTCACCTAAAGTTCTTCTGTAACTTTGGGGCATCCATCTTCTGCCTACAGGCCTATAGTATCTGACAGACTTTTCCATGAAGCAGGAAATTCGAAGATCTGTTCTGCCTTGTAATGGCTAAGTTCATCATCTGTGTGCTGCAGAATGTCTGGCAGTCTTTTCTGTGAAACGAGAGCCCTGAAGGACCATCCCATTTTGGAAAGTTCAGCAGTCACTTTTCTGTGGGTCCTGCATGTCTAGTTCATACAGTATACCTTCAAGCAGTTCAGGCAAGAGCAGTTTCTTGCCCAAATGGCTAGTCTTGTCACACTGAAGACAAATTCCATAACAAGTTTCTTTGATTCCTGTCAACCTCTCTGAAGTAATTGGTGCTGCCAGAAGTAGACATGTCTCACTG
>LOEQ01001191.1:55735-72592 GCA_001685075.1 Bramus lutescens
CTGTCCTGGAACTAGCTCTTGTAGACCAGACTGACCTCGAACTCACAGAGATCCGCCTGCCTCTGCCTCCTGAGTGCTGGGATTAAAGGCATGTGCTACCACCACCTGGATTTTTGATAGACATGCTTTGAGAACTGTGCCACTTAAAGTGGCAGAGTGGGGTCCTGACTCACTAGGCCTGGGACAGAGACAGACAGCATTCTAATTAATTTCTAAAAAGGTGAAGCTCTGGCTTGTAATGGGGACTCTCACTTGAGAACCACAGCATGTAGAGGTCTGTGTGCTCACCTCTCTCTCCACATATATTACATTATATATAATATATTATTCTTGTATGGTGTGTGTGTGTGTGTGTGTGTGTGTGTGCACGAGCACATGCATGCCATGGTGTGCATATGGAGGCTAAAGGATCGCTTCTTGGAGTCAGTTTTCTCCATCCACCCATCCATCTTTATGTGGGTTTCAGGGATTGAACTCAGGCCATGTGGGTTTCATGGCAAGCACCTTTATACATGGAGCATTCTTGTTGGCCTCCAGATATCAATTTTATGCCAATATCCTTCATTAGATCCTCCATGAGAGGTAGTCATTATTCTTTTTTGAGGGCTGTGTTGAATTCCATTGACTGTTAGAACCACGTATGGTAGTACGTATCTACAATCCCAGCGTTCAAGAGAGGCCAAAGGATCATGACTTGGAGGCCACTTTGTGTTACATATCGAGTTCCAGGCCAGCCTGGGCTATATAATGAGATTCTTTCTCAAAAACAAGCAAGCAGCCGGGTGTTGGTGGTGCATGCCTTTAATCCCAGCATTCTGGAGATGGAGGCAGATGGACCTCTGTGGGTTTAAGGCCAGCCTGATCTACAGAGTGAGTTCTAGGATTGGTTCCATAGCTACTGAGAAACCCTGTCTTGAAAAACAAGCAAACAGCAAAGCATACAAGACAGAAACAAAGCAAAGCTGCAACAACAGCGGAAGTCACATCATTCAGCCCACTCTGCTGTGGAATAGAGATGGTTTCCACTTTCTCCACTGCAATGATGTAACAACCTTTCTGTACTTATGCTATTGCTTCTGCTTTTAAAGTAGATTTACTTTTCTTTTATGTGTATGAGTGTTTGACTATATGTGCACAGTGCATGCCTGGTGCCCTCAGAGGACAGAAGAGGGTGTCAGATTTCCAGTATTGAAATTAGTGAGTCATCATGTGGGTGCTGGGAACCGAACCTGGGCCCTCTGTAAGAGCAGAAAGTGCTCTTAAACACTGAACCATCTCTCCAGTTTCCTAATATTTCTACAGGGCAAATTGAGAAGTGAAATAGATGAGTCATAGTATGTGTTCATCTGAAAGGCCTTGAAGCCCACAGAACTGTCATGCTAAGCCTCTTCCCATCAGGTTCATTCCCAGGGGAAATACCCTACCAACACTGAGATGCTTTCTTCTCTGAACCCAACAGGTAAGGATGCTTTCTGGTTTGTATTTGCATGGCGTCGTTGTGAAGTTTTACTATGGACTCATTATATCTCTTCTTTATGATCTGCTTGTTTATATCCTGTGCTTGCTGGAGAACAGAAGGCCAGAGTGGCAGAAAAAAATATATGTGTCAAGTTCTACATTGTTGGCAAGACTTGGGTCTTGGTTATCCATTGAAGCATCCTGGAGAGGGCACATAAAGGAGGAAGGACAGCTGGTTCCAGAAAAACAAAAGGAATCAAGACTGTCTAGGAAACAGAATGGAGGCAGGTAGGGAAGCCCAAGTTTCTGAACACCATGAGTCTGTTTCTGAGTTTGCAGCAAATGTCTAGGCTGGGAAATTCACAACTGCAGAAGTGTAAGGCTCAGGGTTCTGGGAGGCTGGGAAGTTCCCAGATCTAAGAACCAGCAGGTACTTAGATGGAGGAGGGGCTGGTCTGTTCTGTTCTGGTCTGGCCGCTAACTGCCTCCCATGACAGAAGATGACAAAAGAGGAGAGAAGCAGAGAAGAAAAGGGAAGGAGAGAGAGAGAGAGAGAGAGAGAGAGAGAGTTAGGAAAAGGATAGTACACCCTAGAGCGGGTACCTGGATGCAGGCTTCTCTCAGGATGCAGCACAGACGTGTCTCAGGCACGTTGCTCGAAGGATGCTATTTACAAAAACATTTAAAAATTAAGCGAAGTTTAAAAATTAAATTATATGAGTGGGTTTACTTATTTACCTAACTCTCTTGCAATGAAATTGCAGGGTGATTTTATGAGGTGCAGGGCTTAGATCTAAGGGTGAGAGAGGACGGCTCAGAGTGAAACTCAGCATCAAAAGAACTGTGGTAATGACTGAGCTTAGTTTAAATGTGTGCTCAAGTGTGTGTGTGTATGTGCATGTGAGTGTGTGTGTGTGCTTGTGAGTGTGTGTGTATGTGTGTGTGCATGTGAGTGTGTGCGCTATGTGTATGTGCATGTGAGTGTGTGTGCTTGTGAGTGTGTATGTGTGTGTGCATGTGTGTATGTGCATGTGAGTGTGTGTATGTGTGTGTGCATGTGAGTGTGTGTGTATGTGCATGTGAGTGTGTGTATGTGTGTGTGCATGTGAGTGTGTCTATGTGTGTGTATGTATGTCTGTACTTCTGAGTGTGTGCATGTGAGTTTGTGTGTATATGTGTGCATGTGCCTGCATATACATGTGTGTCTGGAACATGCTGGCCAATGAACTTCATGGATCTGCTATCTCCATTTCCCAGTGCTGCAATTACAACTATCATACCACACACATTATATATAATTATATATACAATATGTATTTGTATTATATTTATATATAATATTATATATTATATTATATTATATATTACAATTATATATAATATGTATTAATATATATGTATTTGGAGAGATGGCTGCATGGTTAAGCTTCCAGAGGACATACACTCAATTCCCAGCACCCACATATCCCACAACCATCTTCAGTTCCAAGGGATCCTTTGACCTCTGCGGGCATCAGACACACATGTGGTGTGCAAGCATACACATGGGCAAAACATTCATACACATAAAATTAAAATTAGACATACTCAGGAAAATTGAAATAAAATGTTTGTTTATAAGATTATCTAATTTATTTCTGGAAAATTTAATGCACATAGATTTTGATCATAGACAATCATCAATCCTCTCCCCCTCCAACTTCATCTAGGATCTTCCAAAATATTTTCCTCCCGACTTCATGACTTTCTCAAAACAAACAAAAAAGGCAGTGAGCCCAGTGGGTGCTTCCCTATGTGTGTGGGTGTGAGGTCAATCCCTGGGGCACGGACAACCTGCCACTGGTCCCCAAAGGAAAACAGCTCTCCCTCCGTCTGCAACCATCGGCTATCACCAGCTCCTCATCTGGGATGGGCTCCTGTGCATCTCCCCATCCGTGCTGGAATTTTGACTAGTTTGGTTCTGCCTGGGTAACTCCAGACCCTGTGAGCTCACGTGTGCGACAGCCACGCCATGTTCAGAAGTCAGCGCCTCACAGCCTTCCTCCCCATCCTCCAGCTCTCCACTTTCTGCCCCCTCTTTCCTTGCTGTTCCCTGAGCGGTGACTGGAGAAGGTTGATATAGATGTCCCGGAGATGGCTGAGCACGGGCTTTGTCTGATTCTCAGTACCTTGGCCAGTGTGAGTCTCCACATTAACCACTGCCCACTGCCATGGGAAGCTCCTCTGACCCAGGCTGGGAGCAGCAGAATCAATGCCTGAAAACCACACGTCTTTAGAAAGCAGTTTGGCAATGTGACTGTTTAACAGAACGACACCAGTGAGTTCCCCCAAGGCTTGGGATCCCCACAGCCGTGGGTTGTTGACCAGGTTTACAGTGTCATTCAGTAATTCCCTCCTGTGGAGCAGGCCTCCAGTCCAATCAGAAAGCAGGTGGTTGCCCCGATAATGGCCGTGATACCACTGCACCAGTGGGCATCGCTTGCCTGGTGGGCCGGTACTGCAGCATGTGGGATCCAGTGTTGGCTAAGACCACAGATGTTCTAGTTTGCTTCCTGTTGCTGTGACAGACACTATGACTAAAAGCCACTTGAGGGAGGAAAGGGTTATTCCCTCTCACAGCTGTGTCCATTATGCAGGGACTCAGGACAGGAACCGAAGGGCCATGGGTGTGAGGAGAGGCTGCTAACTGGCTCACTCCCCATGGTTCATTCAACTTGGTAAAACCGCCTACCCCTGGGCAGCACCACTCACAATCCCCTGGACTCTTCCACGTCAATGGTTAAAGGAAATGTCATACAGGCTTGCCTACAGGCCAGTCTTTTTGGGGAATTTTCTCAATTGAGGTTCCTACTTCCTGGATGGTCCTAGTTTGTATAGAATTGACGAAGCCTAGCTGGTACAGCCGACTGTAGGGGAGAAGGCCATCTCTGCAGGCAATTCTGCTCTCATCAGTGTGCTAAGGGTCTGACTCTGGCCAGAGTCTGGAGTGAGCAGTTTCTTTCTCTCACCACCAAACCAAAAGGGTGGATGGTGCCTGAGGTTGACTTCTGCTTCATCATGCACACACACAAGCATGCACACACACATGCACACACGCATGCACACAGACACACACATGTACACACACAGACACACACATTCACACACAGAGACACACACAGACATGCACACACATTCAGGGCTCTCTCATATTCACCTTGTATAGACCCTCCCTGCTTCCCTCCTGGCTTGAGACCCAGAGCTTTGGGATGCTCATTTGTGGGGCTTGACTCTGGGGAGAGCAGTTGCAAGCCCCTTTCTGTCCATGGGACTTTTACTGGTAGGAATTTTCAGTGCACTTTGCACCCAGCTTTCACAACAGTCTGACTCTAGCTTTGTTACTGGACTCTTTCCTACTTCATAGAGAGTATATTCTTGTACCCCAACACAGAGAACACTGTGATCAGAATAATGTATCGCCAAGCCTAGTTACAGGATCAGAGCTGCAGAGCAAACCATCAGCTTCCTCAACTGTCCACACATCTGCAGAGCATGGGCTGAGCAAGTCTCTGCTGTCCATCCCTTGTCCTTCCTGCTGTCTCTGCCTCCTTTCCTCACTGCCCCTACAGCTCACCCAGTTAACTGTCTTTGTTCATTCGTTCATTCCCCTCATTTGCCTGTTTTGGGACCATTTACTTTACCTTTGTGCCAAACCCAATGAAAAACCACCTAAGACAGCCAGACCTCTTGGCTCTGGGGGAAAATGGACGAGCATGCTCGGGTGATGAGCACTCCTGTCCGTCCTGAAGCACCCACACTTCTTTCTTGCCGCTTTGCTACCACTTGTTCATATGTTCACAGGTGACTGGCCATGGCCTGCTGCTCTAAGTGCAGAGCAAGGCCATGCCCTGGCAGTGAGTAATTGGCTTAGGCTGCTGGATCTGAAGGGAACGGGTGCTGGACACTGGAGGAAGGTTCTGGAAAGGCTGTCTTTTCCCTTGGGGGACACATGGGGAAGAGAGCCTTTCTCACAGATGCTGCTTGCAAGCCAGTGACCTCTGAGATGCAGAGATGAGGGGAGATATCGAAACTCTAGGTGGGCAGGGCTGAAAGCTGGAAGACAGTTGGGTCTTTCAAGGTGTGGTTGATCAAGCCTGGGAGTAAAGTACCACTACACAGTGCCTGCTTCAAACTCTTAATGCTTATGAATATCTTGATTTGCCTTTATTTTTTCATGTAAAAAGGAAAATAGTTACTAACAGAAAATAGTGAGCTCTCAATTCTCGGCCTCTGAATCAGGAAGATAATAGGTGAAGTTAGAGGCAAACAGTGAACTGGCCCTGTGCCCAGTCTAAAGGAAATGGCTACGATCAACTGATTGCTTGGTGTGCGGAATGCCTGGAGCACTATGAGGGTGACAGGTTTGGCCATCTTACCACAGAAGTCTGCAATCTGGTTAAAACAACTCTTATGGGTGGGATGGCACCTGGTTGTTATCTTAGCATTTGGGAGGTAGAGGCAGGAAGATCAAAGTCATTTTTGACTGCTCAATGAGTTTGAGGCCAAACCTGGGCTACTTAAGACACAGTCTCAAAACAAACAAACAAACAAACAAACAACCCCAAAACACCACAAACAAAACAAAACAAAACAAACAAACAAACAAATGAAAGCAGCACTGGAGAGCTGGATTAGCAAGCCTGAAAGCATGCACTGCTCTTGCAGAGGACTGGGCTTTGATTCCTAACACCCACATGGAGGCTCACAATCATCTGGAACACCAGTTCCAGGGGCTCTGACACCTTCTTCTGGCTTCTAGAGGTACTGTACACATGTGGTGCACACATGTGGTTCACACACACACACACACGCACAGAAAGAAGCATTCACACACACACATGAAAAGGTGAAGCACACAGAATGGAAAATGCAAAGGAGAAAATTAAGCTTGTTCCTGACAGACTTCCTCTTTTCTCTCTATCTCATCCTCCTCTCCCCGACTCATTACAAGCTCCCTGAAAGCTTATATGAATGACAGGCCATGTGCCCAGCACCAGGCCATGTCTCCTGCAGCCCAGAACATCCTTATTTTGTCAGAATGAAATCTCCTCTGAGATCTTGGGTGATGGCTCTCTTTCAGGTCAACTCTCACTCGCCATGCTGTGTGTAGCCTTACCTGTGCCCCTTGTGTCTAGAAATGTCACAAGGGAAAAAATTAGCCTGGAGGGAACAAGGCTAAAACAGGCATTATAGATCTGGAAGTGGGCCCTCACTCCAGGTGTGCCCGAGAGTGAGTCCTTTCCGATGAGAGTAGCTCACTCAGTGTTGAGCCTTCCCAGAGGCAAGCCTTGGTGGCCCTGGCTCCTAGGAATGAGAGAAGCATCTTTATCCTTGCTTCCTGATTCCTCTCACCCAGGTGACCTGACTGGTGATGCAAGGGTTGTGCGGGGGGGTAGGGGGCTGGTGCTGAACTTTTTGAGGACCATCAGGATGGTTGAGTGGTGGTTCCTGTCGTCAGTTGTCAGCCCCGCTAACTCTAGTTGTGGCTTCAGGGCAGGCACTATGGACCAGCTGGACAGGGTGTCATGAGCAATGCTACAGGAACATCTTGGGAAAAAGGTTGTCACACAGCCTTCTGAG
The DNA here is from genome assembly GCA_001685075.1 of Bramus lutescens. Classification (NCBI taxonomy): domain Eukaryota; kingdom Metazoa; phylum Chordata; class Mammalia; order Rodentia; family Cricetidae; genus Bramus; species Bramus lutescens. Next base: position 62,813 of record LOEQ01001191.1, read on the forward strand.
CTCATCATTGTGTCTGTCACACCTCACTGCCCTCTGGCACACACACTAGGCCTGCTTTGTGTGCACCCGTGTCTCTCTTAGGGCGTTCCTACCCCTTGTGCAATGACTACCAAGTGGCTTGGCACAGACCTGAATGCACGTCCCAGGCAGGTGGCGTGATGACACCTGCCTGGCACCGCTCTCCTTATGTTCCTTGGCTACCCTTGTCCCCACTGCATTGCCTTCACAGACACGTGTGTCTAGTGGGAACTAGCCGGTGAGCTCATTCACAGTTCACCTGCGATGAGTGACTTCTTTCTTTGTGTGTGTATAACACAGCTTCCGGGGATCAATACAGCTGAAACCAACAAAACAGAGGTGCAATACACACTACGTCACTGAGAATACTCAGGGTAAGCAGTGTTTACTAAGCCTTTGCCTTGCACCCGTCTTTGAGGTTTTATGTGATAATTCATTCAAGCTGATCAAAACCTCCCCAGTTAGATATGGCCAATATGCTCATTCTACTATGAGGAAATGGAGGCCAGAGAAGTTAATTTACATACCCAGGACGCACAGTGTGGAGGCAGGATTTACTCAGAAGCCTATTCACAGGACCAAGATGGATTATATATAGTGTGCTTTTCCTATCTGCGCCACTGTGGCTTGAGGAAAAGTTCCCTTAATCCCTGTGCTTTTATTTACATCAGTGCAAAAATTCCATCCTTTACCTAGGTCTTTAAATCATCATTTACAATGAGTTTGAGCCGTAGTCTGCTCTTTGCCATCTGTGACATTTGGATACTCATGCATGGGATTGATACGTTGTTTTTAAATGACAGTATTTCTATTTGTGCGTGTGTGCCTGTGTGTGTGTGAGCTCATGCGTGTGCCTGTGTGTGTATGAGTTCATGCGTGTGCCTGAGTGTGTGTGTGTGAGCGCATGCGTGTGCCTGAGTGTGTGTGCTTGTGTGTGTGCACGCGTGTGCCTGTGTGTATGCACATGCATGTGCCTGTGTGTGTATGAGTACATGCGTGTGCCTGATGTGTGTGTGCCTGTGTGTGTGAGCGCATGCGTGTGCCTGTGTGTGTATGAGTACATGTGTGTGCCTGAGTGTGTGTGTGCTTGTGCATGTGCATGTATGTATACAACTCAGTCAGGAAGCAGACCACAATGAAGAGTGGTGCTCAAATCCCTTTCTCCTTTTAATTTGGTCTAGGACTTCAGCCCAAAGGATGCTGCCAGCCACGTTCAGGGTGAGTTTCCCTCTTCAGTTAAACCTCTCTGGAAACATCCTTACTGACACACTCAGGGTGTCTCAAGATGATTTGTGGCCAAGCTGACAATGAAGGCTAACACTATGGTTTTTCCCGTGCTGTTTCTTCGAAGACTCTTCATGGCATAAACTGCAACGGTTTATCCGTTTATACTGGCAGCCGTTTTCAGTCCCCTTGTCATCCACATGGCTGTATCCATCTATGCCTGACAGCTGTGTGGGGGTCCCCTTGCTCTACACACCTGCCAGCATGCTTTCATGTGTGTGTGTGTTCTTTTCCCCTTTAGCCGTTCAGAGTGGGTAGGATGTTATGTACCTCACTGTGGCTTTGACTTGCAGTTCCCTAATGGTGATGGTGGGTATTTTCTCATGCTTTTCTTGGCTTTTTATGTGTTGTCTGAGGAATCTTTATCCAAATCATTTAGCTATCTTAAAGTTGAATTATTTAGTTTTTTTATTGCTGAGTATTTTGAGTTCCTTATAAATTCTGGGCATTAATCCTTTGCCTGGTGGACAAGATGAACCCGGAAGAAGGCGGGGGCAGGAAAGGAGAGTAAGGAGAATATCTAAGTGAGCTAATGGGGACCTGATGTCCTCTAAAGGGGTTGTGAAAGACACGCGTCTCAGAATTTCCTTAGACACCTAGCCTCCTACTGATTTAAACTTTCTGCTTGTTGTAGAATAACTGTTGGTTACTTCTGCTTTTAGTGGGGAATTTGCCATTTTGCGGGAATCTAGACATAATGAACGAAGAAGCTGTGTCTCCTGGGTGACTACAAATGTGTGCTATCATTTCTGTTCTGAGTTTTGGGGATTTTTTTTTCTTTTCCTGTTTGGATTGGATGGGTTTTTATTGTAAGTTTTTCATCTATTTATGTGATTTTGTCAAAGGACCTGCAGAGTGGATTTTCTTCTTCCATTATATGGGGTCTTGTGGTCACACATAGGTTGCCAGGCCTGGCAGGAAGAGCCTTCAGCCACTGATCCATCTGGTTGACTCAGAATTGAAGTTGTTCTTTTTTTTCTCAAAGAAAGAGTTTTTGAGATATCAGTTCAAATGCTTTTCCATTTTTCCTTCCTTGTTTTATCTTTATTTTTTTCTTTCTTTGGGCGGTTTGTCAGTTCATTTTTATAAATTATTGAGTTGAAAATTTACTTTGTTTTTTCTTTAGTTAATTTAATTAATAGAGAAGATTTTTGCCTCTGAGCTTCAACCAGATACAGTGTTCAAATTTTGATTGTACCTTTGACTATAGATAGTGATTGCACTGACTGATTTAGTGTCAACCTGGCACAGGCTGGAGTCACCAGAGAGGAAGGAGCCTCAGCTGAGGAAGTGCCTCCATGAGACCCAGTTGTAAGGCATTTTCTCAAGTAGCGATCAATGGGGGAGGGCCCAGTCCATGGAGGGTGGTGCCATCCTGAGCTACCAGTCCTGGGTTGTATAAGAAAGCAGACTGAGCAAACCAAGGGAAACAATCCAGTAGCAAGCAGCTTCCCTCTGCGACCTCTGCATCAGCTCCGGCCTCCAGGTTCCTGCCCTGTTTAAGCTCCTGTCCCAACCTCCTTCAGTGATGAACAGTGATGTTGCAGATGGAGAAGGTGCTTGCATTTCCCAACTGCCCAGACCTAAATAACCAAACAGAAACTATATTAATTGCAACACTGTTTGGCAGCATATTCCTAGCTAGCTCTTACATTTTAATTAACCCATTTCTATTATTTTATATTTTACCATGAGGTTCATGGTTTGTTACCTCACATCTTGCTTTCTTGGGGCTACATGGCTTCTGCCTGACTCCACCTTCTTCTTCTTGCATTTAGTTTAGTTTTCCTACCCAGCTATATTCTGCCCTGCCACAGGCCAGATCAGATTTTTTTATTAACCAATGGTAATAAAAAATATTCATAACATACGGAGGGGAATCCCACATTACAGTGTGGATGTGTAAGATAAATAAACCCTTTCCTCCCCAACTTGTTTTATGGTCATGGTATTTTGTTCCAGCAATAGAAACTCTTGCTGAGACAGTGAATATGTATTTTTCCTTGTCTAATTTATTTAACTGTACTTTTTATTAAAATGCTAACTAGAAACAATATGAATGGGATTCTGACTCTGATCTTTTGCTTTACCAAAATTATTCATCTTTTCTTAAGATTTATTTTTACTTATGTGTACATGTGTTTGTGTGAACATAATGTATGCATGAGTGCAAATGCCCAGAAGAGGCCATCAGATCCCCTTGAATTACAGACAGCTGTGGGCCCCCATGTGGGTGCTGGGAACTAAACTGGCATCCTTCGGAAGAGCATTCCGTGTTCTTAGTCACTGAGCGCTCATTTGTTTCCCAGCTGCCAAGACCTGAATGATCACACAGAAACTAAATTAATTACAACGCTGTTTGGCAAATGATTCAGGCATATTTCTAGCTAGCTCTTACATTTTGAATTTACCCATTTTATTAATCTGTGTATCACCATGAGGTTGTGGTCTACTGGTAAGGTTCTGGCATCTGTGTCTTTTAGCAGCTACATGGCATCTTCTCGACTCCACACACTCACTCTGTATATCTCTCTTTGGATTTCCCATCTGGCTTTACTCTGCTAAACCATTGGCCCAAACAGCTTTATTCATCAGCCAATAAAGCAACACATATACAGAAGGACGTCCCATGTCATTGTTCATCTTTTCTTTCCCTTTTTCCAATCCACAAATATTTGTTAGGTGGTTTATATGGTAGATGTTAATTTTACTACTGGAGACACAGTAGTGAGTTAAGATCCCAAAGTCTTTGTTCCTGTGGGAGAAGCAGTCACAGACTGAATGGATGACTATACAACAAACATAAAATAGTTACAGAGTTGATAAAGAACAAAGCAGAAGAGAAGGATAGGCCCATGTGGTTAGAGTTAGGCCCAGTCATCCTCAGGTCAGAGTAGGCAGAGCCTGAAGAAACTACAGCAGGTGTCTTAGTTTATATTCTAGACATAGTTGGAACAGTAACTAATTGCTAGAAACAATAGAGATCCCGTCTTTTACATTATGGGCCAATATATAATTTTTCTGAAAATATTTTGGATGTGTGTGTGTGCATGTTGCATGCCATGAGAAGTGAAAAGACATCAGAAGACAGCCTGTAGGAGTCAGTTTTCTCCTCCACCAAGGGATTCCTAGGGGTCAAACCCAGGTTGTCACTGTCCCATCCCATAGGACCCCTGAAGATATTCAATAGCTGAAATAGTCACCTAATACTCGACTCCACTGCATTATAATTACAAAACATTAAGTTATTGTTGTAGTCAGTTAAATTCATAGATTAATTTCTAGTTTCAGTTTATCTGTTTTGAAGATTAAATTATGCCAGGGAGGAATACTATCTTTAAAGATTTTTTTTTTCACAGTAAATGGTCTAGACATGGTGGCACACAACTTTAATCTTAGCACTCAGAAAAGAATAGAGGTAAGGAGACCTCTGTGAGCTGAAGGCTAGCCTGGTTGTCATAGTAAGTTACAGGCCAACCACAACCTAGGGAGACTGTCTCAAAAAAGAGTGGTTTTTGTAAAAAATCATTGCACCAGATTTTGAGATTTGCCTTTTTCCTACGTCAGAATTTTAAGTAGATGTTCAAGGAAACCTCTAGTGTGGACCAAATGCTTCTGAGGTGGTTTGTGTTTTCTCAGAAGCCAATTAAAAGCCACAGCATTGAAATGGGAGCTTAACTGCCTCAACCAGAATCGAGTCTTTCGTACATTCCTTCCTAGGATGGAAATCTCCCAGGATGCACCTGAGTCTACACTCGAGCAGGGCTTGGGTGCAGCTTGATGAAGCCCTGTTGTCTTCACTTGGGTAATCTTTAAAGCTACAGATCCTCAGGTGGGTGGAAGAAAATCACAGGATGCTAGGGCGTGTTTCTACTGTACGCGAAGATGGCAATTTACCAGAGTAGAGGAAGGAGACAAAACTAAAGACCCATGCTGGCCATGAGCTTCACACGCCAGGTCTCTGAGCTGCCTGTGTGTGTATGTGTGTGTTTGCATGTATGTATGTACACGTGTGTGTCTTTCTGTGTGTGCATGTGTGTATCTGGTGTATATGTCCATGTGTGTATGTGTGCACATGTGTGTGTATGTGAGGTGAGTATGATCGTGCCACCTCACCTGTGAGCTTCCAGAGTTTCTGCTAGTTCTACCTCCCATCTCATTTAGGAGTAGTGAGGTTATAGGCATGTAACCAGCTTTATGTGAGTTCTGAGGGTTTGAATTTACACCTTCACTCCTGTGTGGTAAGAGCTTTACCCACTGAGCTGTCTCCTCAGCCCCTTAACCACTCTAATGTGTATTGTGGAATATTAAGTTTAAGATGTGTTACATTTGTTTATGCTGTGGAGCATTTGTTTTAGTGATGCAAAGGTGTGTTGTGTTCTTTTATGTTGCATTTGTTTAACTCTGTGAAGCTGTGTTACTTTGCCTGTCTAAAATACCCAACTGGTCTAATAAAGAACTGAATGGCTAATAGCTATGCAGGAGAAAGGATAGGTGGGGCTGGCAGGTAGAGAGAATAAGTAGGAGGAGAAATCTGGTAGGAGAAGACCAAGGAGAGGAAGACATCAGGGGGCAGCCATCCAGCTCACAGTCAGCCATGGAGTAGGGGTGAAAGAAAAGGTATACAGATAGAGAAAGATAAAAGCACAAAAGATAGATGATGTGGGATTCCCCTCTGTTTGCTGTGAATACCATTGGTGGATAAAGAAACTGTTTTGAGCCTATAGCAGAGAAGGGCAGAACAGAGGTGGGTGGGGAAAACTAAACTGAATGCTGGGAGGAAGAAGGTGGAGTAAGGGAGAAGCCATGGAGCTGCCGCCAGAGACAGACATACTGAAGCTTTGCCGGTAGGCATAAAATAATGGAGATGGGTTAATTCTAGATATAAGAGCTAGCTAGCAATACACTTAAGTAATTGGCCAAGCAGTGATTTAAATAATACAGTTTCTGTGTGATTATTTCAGGTCTGAACTGCTAGGAGGCCGGGAAACAAACAAGCGGTGTCCTTACTACAGATAGATGGGATAATTTAAGATAAGAAAAGCTTGCTAGAAACAAGCCAAGCTAAGGCTGGACATTTATAAGAAATAATAACCTTCCATGTATGATTTATTTGGGAGCTGGCTGGCAAGTCCCCCAAAAGAGCTAAAAAACCAAAAGAGTAAAAAGAGAAAAACAAACAACAAACACCTGACATGCTGGCACTATCATCTGCTTAGGTGGCCCCACAGGTCCCAGGCTCTGTGGATGCTCCCGACACCGCCCCTCCATGCTTTCTTTTACCTTGAAGGTCTTTGGAGGCTGGGAACTTGAGTTGGACCACATACTTGAGGCATTTAGGATCACATTTAGGTTTTTATTCTAAGAACCAGAATGTGCATGCAGGAGACTGTCCTAGCTCAGCTTCCTCAGATGAGTGACTGGGAGCTGAACATACAGCACTGGAGGCAGAAGGACCAGCAAAGCCCCAGAGTGGCAAGGTGGGGAGGAGTGGGATGCATGGCCAGAACTTGGCCTCTGGGTCCCCTTTCTGACAGGCACCCAGAAGTCTCGCACCCTGGGTGGAGGCTGTGCACACTGCAGGGGAAAGGACACTCTTTTTTCTTGTCCTGGTGGGACATTTCAATGCTGCAGTGTCCTCCTGGGATGACACCCATGTTTCCATAATCCTGCCCTGCCATGTTCCATATACTAGTGGTGCAGGCTCTTCAGCAGCGCTTCAGCTCCCCTCTCTTCCAGGGGGATCCCTGGAGGACTTGAGATGGAGGACCTAGGTAGTAGCATCAGGAGCTCTCAGAGTTTCTGGGCATTTTCATACCTCAGTGTGGAATGTTCAGCAGACCCAGCATTCCTGCAGAGGCTGTCCCCTGCCCCTTGCATTTCCCTTTCAGCAAAAAAACAAACAAACAAACAAACAAACAAAAAAACAACTCAATTTATTTTTATGCCTAAGAAGAAAATTCCTGTAAAGCTGTGGTCCACTTTTGCATAACTTTGAGCACAAACCAGTGGCCTTACTTGCAGAAGCTTCCATCTTTCTTCAAGGTTGGCTGACCAAGGTGGGCCTCTAGATCACACACATGGATCTTTATAGCTCTGTCCCTTACTGAAAAGCATCCATGCCATTTGGCAACTCTTTGACTCATGCTCCCTGGCTGTGAGTTGCTGAGCTGTACAAGCAAGGCCCATGCACTGGAGAGACAAGGGGAGGGCTCACCAAAAACTTATAGGGACTGGATGGACAATTCTAGAAGTATTCCTGCTATTAGAGACCAACAGTGGCTTCCACAAATGGGGCATAAGAGAGAGAGAGACAGGCCTGTGTGCACTTTCCACCTGGCTGTGCAGAGAAGAGCCAAAGAGGTGCAGCCTCGGCATTTGGGTCGCTGTGCTTTGCAGCTCTCTGCTGGTTAGTTCTGCCAGCTTGACATAGCCTAGATTCTCTTGGAAGCAAGTCCCAGAGAGGTGTTATCTAAATCAGGTTGGCCTGTAGCATGTCCGTAGGGGATTGTCTTGTTTGTTCCTTAAGATGAGAAGATTTATTCACCCTGAGCATGGGTGGCACCAGAGGTGGGCCCTGAACTGTGTAAGAGCAACAAAGAAAGTCAGCTGGGCCTCCTGGCAAGTGGCACCTGTGCTTTCCCCTCTGCTCTTTTGTTTTGGGGTGTGGTGGTGGTTTGAGACAGGGTTTTTCTTTGTAGCCCAGGCTGTCCTGGAACTTGCTCTGTAGATCAGACTGGTCTTGAACTTACTGAGTTCTTCATACCTCTGCTCCTCTCTGCTCCTGACCGTGGATGTGATGTGAAGAGCTGCTCCAAGTTCCTGCTTTGACATTTCTCATGACGGTGACCTGGAATCTGAGCAAGCCTTTCCTCCCCTAAGCTGCTCTGAGTCAGGGTGTTTTTGTACAGCACAAAGGACACTAGGACAAACCCCACAGGGTAACTGAGTTTCATTGTTCTGCCAGATTCTGCACAACTTTCCCTAAAACAGCCTCACACAGAAACTGTTCCAGAGCCCTACAGCACAGGCTCTTAGTCTGGATCATGGTACCAGACTGACTCAGAAGCAGAGGAGCAGGGGGTACCCCTAGAGTTTAGTATATCGCACCCCAAGTTCTACATTCCCAACAGTTCTCAGGAATATTAATCTAGATCACAGAGTCATCTATACACTCTTCACCTTCAAATCTCATGGTTTCTATGAAGGTTGTCAGGAAATCACCCAGAGGCATTTTCTGTTGCCATCCTGCCTCAGTTTCTCTCAGCGCAGGCTGAAGGGTCACTGTTTTTCCTCCAGGTATTTGGACGAACTTCATTTCTTTAGACAGACAGGCATCAAGTACAATCAGGTTTAGGATTCCTACAAAGATCATCTAGAATTCAAGAAATGGCTTCACACTTAAGAGAGTTTACTGCTCTTTCAATAGACCTGTGTTGGCATATCAGGCAGGAACATGTTAGGTGGTCCACAGCTCCTGTAACACTAGATCCAGGGGAATCCAATGCCCTCTTCTGGCCATTGAGAGCAACTGCACTCATGTGCACATACCCCTGCATAGACACACATGAATAAACACATACAATTAAGAATAAAAGTAGACCTTAATAAAAGCATCACTTACTGTTTTCCCCTTATTCACACTTGCAGATAAAAATTTGTTTCAGCCACATTAAAGGAAAACGCCAGTCTTGATGTTTAGGAAAAAAAAGTTCATTCCTTCATCCTTCCAAACAAGGTACAATACAACTGAGTAACAATACACACTTCTGAAAACCACAACAGTATCTTATATTCCTCACTGCTCTTTAAGTATAATTCAGATATTAAGGAAAAAAGCTTCTAATCACATTAATACATTACAGAAACCAAAATTAACTTACCACATAAAATAAATTAAAACATTACATATTAACCTTCAGTGCATCATATACAGAAGTCAGAACGATGAGTTCTAAAACAGCATCAGGTTCCTTATAATAAAGTTACTATGCTACGGAGAGGAGTTGCTGTTCGGTTCTCTGTGTGTAATCATGTGCATGAGTGTGTGCAACACTATGTCTTTGAGACAGATAAATGGCTTCAGGGAATAAATCTTACAACAGAACATTAAAAACAAATGTAAGTCAGGCATGGTGGCACACACCTGTAACCCAGGAGGCTGAGGCAGGGGAATCATGGGTTTGAGGCTGGCCTGGGCTACAGAGTGAAACCCTGTGTCAAAAACTGTATGTGTTGTTTAGTATGGCCTCCCCTTGGTCCTGGGAGGGACAAGCTTAGAACTCACCACAGGACTGGGCCTGTAGGCAGGGTTAGAATGCTGCTGGTTCATCCAGTGGCTCACAGGCACTAGGAAAGCTGGCCTGGGGACCCCAGGTGACTTTGTGTACTTGGGAACAACCCATGACCCAAACTTCAGAGCCACAGCCTCATCCCTCACCAGTGTGCATGTTTAGGACCAATCTTGACTCCTGCCCC
>LOEQ01001191.1:78115-96296 GCA_001685075.1 Bramus lutescens
TGTGGGAGAAAGGAATGTTAGCCTGCCTCTGACAGAGGGGCTCCTTTACCCAAGCTACACTGGGAGGATCTGGGGCTTGTTGGACAGCCCCAAAGGGCCTCTGCATCCCTTGTGATTGGAGACACAGGCATGAGGCAGTGAGTCTGTCTTTCTTGTCATGGTGCTGCTTGCTAGGGGAGGGGAAACTGATCCCCTTCTTCACCAAGGGAGCACTTGGCATTTCTGCACTTATGTCAGCTCTCGAGCACTGAGGACAAGAACTTCATTTTGGTAGTTCTGTGTGTGCATGCTCATGCGTGTGTGCATGCTGGTGTAGGTACATGGATGTGTGCACATCTGTGGAGACCAGAAGTCAATGTTGGGTATCTTTCTCTATCATCCTCTGCCTTATTTTGGAGACAGAGTCCCTTACTGTATCTGGAGTTCCCCTATATGGCAAGGTTGTCTGGCCACTGAGTTCCAAGGATCCCCCTGCCTCTGTCTCCTCAGCTATGGGGTTAAATAAGTTACCGCACCACTTTTTCCCCATGGGTGCTAGCAATCTGGACTCAAGTCTTCATAGTCTTGTGGCAAGTATTTTACCAACTGAGCTGTTTCCTCAGCTCCAAATCCAGGTGTTTTTTTGTTTGTTTGCTTGAGACAGGGTCTCCCTATGTAGTCTTGGCTGTCCCAGAACTCTCTATGTAGATCGGGTTGGCCTCAAACTCACAGAGATCTGCCTGCCTCTGCCACCCAAGTGCTGGGATTAAAGGCATGTGTTATCATGCCTAGCCCAAATCCAGGTTATTTTAAAACCAAATTTGCTAATTTAGAATTTTGAATGAAAAAAAAAACACTAGATGAGTGTTTAATTAGTTTAATTAGCCCCAAGTATATTTCCTGGGTGCTCAGTGCATTGTCTGGTCCCTCCAAGGAAGGGATGAGGGCCTGGCTGTCACCTGGTCACATCAGGGCTGAGAAGCCCCTAGACTCCTTTGAGAGCTTGTGTATTGGCATCCAGTGAAACATGCCTGACCTCTACACAGTTAATGAAGGCATTAATGAGGTCAAGTGTGAACGCACATGCTGGTGTGTGCATCGTCAGCCCATTCATTCCTGGTGTGGCTGCACCCCCAGCTTCTCTGGCTCTGTCATGCCAAAGGCAGCCTCCTGTGTGCGCAGGGTTGCTTAGTGGATGGTTCTTCATGATGGGCTGATGATGACAAGACACGGGCCACTTGCTTTCCTGGCATTCCTCCAAGCATGTGACTCTTTTTAACAGAAAAGTGAATGAGGTGCACCCTGGTCCCTTTTTAAAATCCTCAATGTAAATAAATATTAAGTTCCAGCTCTCTCAGGCAGAAAGTTTCCTTGAGGAGCAAGCCCACACCACACACTGAATTTACAATTATATTATATATATTTCTAACTATGGCTAAGGTAGTTACTGTTTTTAAGTCTATGCTTGAATTACCTTGTACCATGCAGTTGTCAGGTAAAAGGGCTTTAAAGAACTCAGAAAGGACTTGGGCTTAAAGGCCCTGCCTGGGGCACCCGGGGCTGTGCCAGGCTGGCTCCGCAGCCATTCCAGGTGGGATCCCTGAGTCCAGCCTCCTCAGTCGCCAGGCTCAGCTCTCATGAAGGCTCATGGGGCCACAGGACAAACAGGGCATGTTTTCTCAGATCATGGCTTGTGTCCAGGGCTAAACATGAGCATTTGGATGCTGAAGGATCAGGCATTGTAGGGGGTTTAATGCTAACGGCAGTCTGGGATATGGGGTACACACCCTTCGCTGAATCATCCAAAGGTGGCTATTAGTTGACGCTCAGATACTTGAGTTTATTGTTGTTTTTGTAGCCTTGGCTAGCTCACACTCATGATCCTCCTGCCTCAGCTTCCGAATGCCTGGATGGCAGCCATGCACCACAGGCTTGGCTACTTGTTCTTTTGTTGGGGTTATTTCATGTTTGGTGTGCTTTCTCATTTAATCTTGTTATGGAAAAGTTAAGCCGCATTTTCCCTGCACCTGTTCTGGGGACTTGAAGGACATTTGTACCAAGTCCAAGACTGGGGTCTGGCTCCCTCTTCTTTCCCAGATGGTAGGCTTATGGTTTAGTGTCTTATCTTGAAAAGTAGGAAAGATTGGAGTTTAAGTTGAGCGTGCTGTAAAGAGCTTGTGTCCCTGGTAAATAGAAAGTTAGGCAGGGCTAACAGTGAATTAAAAGAACGCCCTGAGGACCTAGATAGATGGGCTGTCTACACAGACTCTCATGTAGATAGATGTGCTGTCTACACGGACTCTCATGTAAATAGACGGGCTGTCTACACAGACTCTCATGTAGATAGATGGGCCATCTACACTGACTCTCATGGCTCAGTGCAGTGAGTGGGATGGTGACAAGATTTTGTCTCATTAAAAAAATTAAAAAAAGAAAACCTGTGGGGAGGCAGAGAGGAGACAGCTCACTGGGTACTGGCCTTTCTGGGGGGAGGCAGAGAGAAGACAGCTCACTGGGTAGCCTCTGGCCTTTTCCCTGGTGGCAGATGGGAGAAAACAACAGTGAACAGACCCCAGAACTGTTTGGTGATCAGCTGTTGGCTTGGGCCCACCTAGTCTGAATTGTCCATGTCTAGACAACATTGGTCAGGCTCTCTCAGCCCATTCTCAAGTTCTAACTCTTTCTGGATGCCCCTACTTCCCAAAGTCCCCGAGTTAGAGGTGTCCTTTCTGTGATGTTTCATATCTCCTCCACACAGGGTCTTAATCTCTTCCTCCTAGCATCCTGTGAGGTCAAGCAGCCCACACGGTCCCTCCTAGCCCAGGTGGTCACACATGGGTTCTTGGACACCTAGAATACATCCCTGACTCTCCCACACTGCCTTCCACAAACCACATTCTCCAGAAACCATGTGCTTTCTGCACTGATTCACCCACTTGCCAGCCTGTCCATTTTCCCATGGCTCACGGGCGCCTCCCAGACCCTGTCCATCCTTGAATGTCTGCAGCCCCGCCTGTGCCCACCCTTTTTCCCCAGCCCCTCACTCCTGCAGGGCAGGTCTTGTCCTACAAAATGCCCTGTGTCTCAGTAGTTCCTTATGAGTGGGGAAAAAGACCAAACTTGACATCTTATCTTCTCTTTAGTTCCTAGTCTTCTAATATTAGACTTAATTATGCTGATTATTTTAAGCACAAGCCACATAAGGAGGGCGGAGTGTCACCTCACCTGGCAACAGATGAGTCACAGCCTCACTCTGCTGCCTTACCTCTGGCAGGCACAGCAGAGTCCCCCGAGAGTTCTAGAAACTGCTGGGCCTTGCTCTGGCCACCTGGGTGGTCCTAGCATGCATACAAGTCTGAGGAGCGCAGAGGTAGGACTGGCTTGGAATCTGGAACCAAGTTCAAATGCTTTGGCTCCTCCTCTATCTTCCTTCCTTCCCTTTCCTCCTTCAGCACTGTCCCAGAGTGACAGCTGTAAGAAAAGCCCTGTGCCAGGCACTGGGCACGAGGGATAGAGGGGGCTGCACCTCCCTTTATGAAAAGAATCTGAACGACGTAAGTTTGGTGACAATGGGGGAAAGATGTGTCACTGGCACCTTCCTCATGGGACCATGTACACATGCAGAGAGGGTCTGCTGGGCCTGAGATAGTTGCTTGTCAGACATACACGTCTGCAATGCTGTCTGTCTTCTGTAATTCAATTAATTCAGACCCTTCCCAGGTTGCTTCCCCATAGTAAGAACAACAACAACAACAAAAGAAAAAGATAAAAGAAAGAAGGGGAAAAAAGGAAGAGAAGAGAGGGTGCCTGGCTGGGCTGCAGGACTACAGGGCTACAGATAAGTGTTGAGGACCCCCATTCTCCTGTGCCTCTAGCAGGGGGTGGGCTGGGCTGGGCCTGCTGGTGGTTAAGGCTGCCAGTTACCTTGGAGCTTTCCCTAAGAGTTTTAACTGCAGGCCCCTCTGTTTTAACCGTCTATGGCACCTCTCCTTCTCCTCTAAGGATAGCTTTTGGGTCACCCTAAGTTCCTACACCTCCTGGCTCACAATGCTCTTTAAAAATATTATGAAATATGAAAACCACAGCTGTCAAATGTTAAGGTTTTCCTTAAGGAAAAATTTCCCCAACTAGGAAAGGAATGCTTTAAGCACATTGGGAAGTATAAAAAAATGTAATAAACATAGAGAAGTTCATACCACTGCCATGGCGCCAGTGTGTGTGTGTGGAGGTGTGTGTATGAAAGCAACTATAATTCATATAAAGGTATGAAACTGTAAAACTATAGAAGAGAGAGAAAGAAAAACAAACAAATAAACAAACAACAATAACAAAACCCAATAAGAAAAGAAACCTCAAACCAGAATCTCAGGTTCTATCAGGCTGAGAATGTAGCTTAGAGCAAGAGTGCTTGCCTATCATGCACAAAGACCGGGGTTCAATTCCCAGCAATACAGGAAAACAAACAAACAAACAAACAAAAACCAAAGCAGAAAACAAAAATCCTTTGCAAAGCCACTTTAAATGGAGCACAGTAATTTCTGTGCTTTAGTTTCACCAAATTCTTTCCATGCAGATGGTGCCAGGTGTGATAAGCAGAAGGCTGGGCATTATCTCTGTACTCAAAGATACTTTGTTTGTATTTCCGATTACATCCCCAGGACAAGAGCTCAAAGGTCTACACAACTTGGCACAGGTTCTGTAGCCAAACTGGCCTGGATTCAAAGCCCTTTCTTCACTTCCTGTCTGGGTAACCTGGAGCCAGTAACAGCTCTTTACCACAGACTCTGCATAGTGAAAATGAAGTGCCAGTAAGACCCGCCCCCAGTTAAGAGCACTAAAGGAGCCTTGTGCTTTGCAAAGAGCAGTGTGAAGCCCACAGGCTAGGTCTCTGTTAAGGATGAAATTAAACAGCTGGGAATGGGGTGGGGAGGTGGTTCAGTTGGAAAGGACTTGCCTTGCAATTTGAGGACCTGAATTCAATCCCAAGCCAATCAAGGTGGTGAGTGCTTGTAGTTCCGGCAGACAGGTAGATTCCCGGGACTTACTGTCCAGCTGCCCTAACCTACTTGGGTGAACTCCAGGCCAGTGAGAGACTCTGTCTCAAAAAATAAAGTGGGGGTTGGAGAGTTGACTATGGTAGTAAAGTTTTTGCTAGGCAGTCAGGAGGATCCGTGTTTGGACCCCCAGAACTCACATGAAGCTGGACCTTGAGTATGCTTGGGATCCCAGAACTAGGAAGGCATAGACAGGTGTATTATTGGGCTGGCTGGCTGGCAAGCCAAAGCAACTTGTTCATTATGAGGCCAGTGAGAGAGAGACCTGGTCTCACCAAACAAAGTGGGTCTGGGGAGATGGTTCAGCTGTGAAGATCACTTGCTGCTCTTGCAGAGGACCCAAGTTCATTTCCCAGCAATCACACTGTTCCTCACAATTGCCCGTAACTCTAGTTCTAGGGGATTCAACGCCACCCTCTTCTGTCCATTGAAGGCATACACACACACACACACACACACACACACACACACACCACACAAAGATAATCTTGAAAAACAACAAAAATCCCAACCCAACAAGGTGGACAGAATCTGGGGAACAAGGCTGAGATTGACTTCTGACCTCCACACACACATGCACACATGAACTTGATCCTGTCTATTCTTGTGCACATGTGTGCACATGCACACACACACGCACGCACGTACACTCACAAAGGAGACGTTGTTAGGTCTCTATATGCTGTGCTGTGTTCTTTGGCAGGCGGCTGCGGGCCTGGTGACTCGTTGAGCCCTCAGCACTGGTCTCAAGGCACGCATCGGAGCCTGAAGGTTGAGGACAAGGGGGAAACTGTCTCCAAATGTTCTTTATCAACTTGTGCTTAATATGTACCATCCTGCCGGGCTGGGCTGGGAGTGGACTCCCTAGGACTGGTGAGATGAGGACTGAGTTCACCTTTTCTTGCTCTCTGGAGAAATGGATTCGGGGCTGGGCGTGGTTCAGCATGTGGGGGGCCCTGGGTTCCATCCCCAGCTCCGAAACAACAAAAAGGACCAGATTCACCTGGTCCTATTCTTTCTTCCATGGGGCTTGGAGGCCAGGGCTTCCTCTGCAGCTCAGAGTCAAGGGTCTCTTGGGCCGCCTTCGCTGTCCCTGAGCCAGGGGGAAGGTGACACCTGTGTGAGCCCCTCTGGCAAACCTTGTAGGCTTATGCTGTGTGGGAGCAAGGCCTGGCAGTCTCCTGGAGGTTTTCAGTGATGACTACAGAATTCTCCTCCTGCCGCCTCTAGGTGGTCAGAGCTTAAAAGGCGGTCATGGACCAGAAAACTAAACCCTATTTAATTAAGTCAACGAATGTGAAAAGTTGCAAGAGTCCAGAGGCACAGCGGCAATCACCACGAAGTCCTCACTATGCGTCTCTGAGGTATTGGTCCCCGAGGGGAATCTGAGGTTAAATGGGGCCAGGCCATTTGTATGGGACACTGATCTGGATTTTAACTCAGGTATCTGACCCCCAGATCCAAAGATACCCTTACTGTCTGCTTCGGGTGGAGGTGGGGAGAGAACAAAACCAAGGCATAGTTTTCTCTCGTCCTGTCATGGGTGTGGTGTGATGGCATGCTACCCTCCCCTCCCCCACACTGGTGTTCAGATGCTAACAGAGCTGCCTGTGCGGGCTCCTATGCCACCTGGATCTGATCTCTTGTGGCTACAAGGCTGCCTGTCTGTGCTGAAACACTACTTGTGGTCCGTTCTCTCTAGGTGTCTGGCTATTCAGACCCCTGTGCACTGTGGACAGAGTGGCCAGGGAGGGCAGAGTGATGGGGAATGTTTTATTTGACTGACAGAGATGTTTTGCTCTGGGCTCTCTGTCAGGGTTTTCGTCCCCAAGAACATCCAGGACAGGCGGGAAACTTCAGTCTCCTGTGGTTCCTCACTATCACCTGTGTGAACTCTGCCTCACTCAGGCGGCAGACCCGCCACCTGCCCAGGACACCTTGGGAAAAGGGCGGGCCGCCACTGACCTTACATCTTCACAGTTTTCTGATTTTGCACATCGTCCTGCCAGCGAGATTTCCACGATGTGGTGTTCAGAGGAACAATCTTGGGCTCATCTGAAGCAAACATGTTTGAGGATGATTTTCGCAATGTCTGACTAGTGATATTTTCATTCTCTAGTTTTAGAGTATGAAATGTCACTTTGGGTTTTCTAATGACTTTTTTTCTTCTGGGAGAACATGTTAGGAAGCAGAGTCTGCCTCTGCATTACACTCTCAACTTGCTGGACTTCTTTACGAGGCCCTGACAGATGGGGCCCTACCTCAAGGTCTGTCAGTTTTATTGACCAGAATGTTGAGTGAGTCAACTCCTCAAAGGCGGGAGGTTCTTTAGAGTAGGGACAGAATGTTCTGACTTTCTCTGTAGAGACTCAGAGTTTCTGGTCTGGTGGGAATTAGGTAGCTAGAACATTCTTCTGGTTACTATAAATATTAAAAAGGAGCAAGGTGTGGTTCTGTCTCCTAGAGATGATGCACCAGAAGGGATAGAGAAGCAAACCTCACCAGGTCTGCAGGCCCAACAACTTGCCTAGATCTGTGCCCCCAGAGTGCTATGCTGAGGGTAGGGCATGGCCCGCATGTCTCCCATAGTCTCTGTTGCTAACTGGACCTTCTGAGGATTAAAGGCCAATCATTCACAAAACTCAGGGGCCATGTGAATGTCTGGAGAGATCCAGTGTGTGACTGTAAGCAGATAGAGGTGGTGGCAGGTGATGAACACCAACACTCTGTTTTGGTGTCAGGCAACACTGGGGAAAGGTGGGAACCAGAGAGCTGGAGAGGACAGCCATGACTGGGTGATGCATGGGCAGCCATTACTGGGTGATGTGTGGGCAGCGGTGGCTGGGTGATGCATGGGCAGCCATGGCTGGGTGATGCGTGGTCAGCAGTGGCTGGGTGATGCGTGGTCAGCAGTGGCTGGGTGATGCGTGGTCAGCAGTGACTGGGTGATGCGTGGTCAGCAGTGGCTGAGTGATGCGTGGTCAGCAGTGGCTGGGTGATGCATGGGCAGCCGTGGCTGGGNTGTGGCTGGGTGATGTGTGGGCAGCCATGGATGGGTGATGCATGGGCAGTTGTGGTCTGTGGGAGGTCAGTCCAGCACTGTGTCTTCTGTTGAGTGAAGGGAAGCTGAGCACCAGCTGGAAAGTGTGAAACCCAACTTCTAAAATGCACACAAAGACTTAGAGCCACCAGAGAAGAACATACAGTGTCATCTGTCATATTAACATGTCTGCTGACTGAATACTGCCCCTGGGCCACTAAGATCCAGTAGGGAAACTGAGAGAAGAGGGTGGTCACTGTTTTCCATGGCCTCAGCTTTCCAAAGTTGGCAGAACATCCTAATCTCAGCCATTGGCCCTGAAGAAGGCTTGTGAAGAGTTGGTAGGACCAGCCCTGACCTTTCTCTGGAGTAGGGCTCACTTGCCAGAGGAAAATGCCTGATCCTTTCTTGGAAATAGGAGAGCTTGATGAATTCTGTGACAGACCCACCTATGACCATCTTGTCACAGTTGCCACAGACAGATGAACACCTGCAAATATTTCTGAACCTAACAAGGCTTCCACTGCCCAGAGGGTAAGGGATTTCTCCCAACAGGTTCTGGTCTCCAACTGTATCTGCTGCCTCCCTGCTGTGCACTCTGATCTGCAGTAGCTCCTGGAACCCTGGGTCTGGACACCTTTCTGCTTGTCCTGGCCAGCCCCACATCTGCTAAGTGGCCTTTCTCTCTGACTCCACTGTCCATGACAGTTACCAGTGGCTGCGTGTGTGTGTGTGTGTGTGTGTGTGTCCTTGTCGGCATGCACCCTACTGCACCTTTTATGTGGGTTCTGGGGATCTGAACTCATCAGGCTCAAGTGGCAAGTGCCTTACCCTCTGAACCATCTCCCCAGTCCTCGTTGTGTGTTGAGAAGGCTCAGCACTTGTATGGCACTTGGCAGTACTTTGTGAGGCTCCAGGGAAATGGGAGCCACCCAGCTGTGCTTGTGGACTGACCCTTTGCATCCCTTCCAGCTATTTCCCAGGCTGGATACAAAGTGTCGGCTGGATGGGAACTTCATTACAGAGGTGCAGGTACCCAGGTCAATGCCTTCCCTCAGGAACTTCAAGCAGAGAACTAAACTCTAGTCAGAGATTGCTGTTAAAAACAGATCCCAGCTCTGGCCTCTGGGGCTCCTCCTCTACCCTGGGCACTTGGCTGGCAGCTCTCACCCTTCAGCTTCCGTCTTCTGGGTCTCAGATCCCTGGCCAGCTTCATAGAAGTAAATGCTCTATTCACTGGGTGCCTGACCACCCTCTGGAGACTAGGGGATACTTACACACATGCTGGCTTCTCCTCCTGCACCAGAAACCTGCAGGTTCCATGGAAGCAGAACTGAGTGTGGGAATCTGGGCAGTCGTTGAAGTGAGACACCACTGCAGCCGCCACGGGGGAATCTGCAGGGTCGGAGAGACGGAGGTCAGACCTGGCACAGCTCATACCCGGGAGGGACTTCTTTCCCCACCTAACACCCCCTGCAGAACTCTCACTTTCTAATGCCCAGCCAGGGCCCAGAGTATTCATCAAGAAGTCTGATTATCATTCTAAGATTATAAAGGAATTTCTCCAAAAGCTTTGGTATAATTCAAAGATAGCTAGTTATAATCATTTTTGCAAAGAAGTTCTTTTTTTTTTTTTAATAAAAGCCCTAATGATAATTTGTTTCTGGTTGGGTGTGGCAGCACACAGCTGTAACCCCAACACTCAGAAGGTAGGTAGAGGAAGAAGGGTAAGCGGTTCAAGGCCAACCTAATCCATAAACTGAGCCTGAGGCCAGTTGGATCCCATTGTCCTAAAAAAATCAAAAGGGGGCTGAAGAAACAGCTCAGTGGGCAAAGTGCTTGCTGTACAAACATGGGTGCCCGAGTTTGAGCTCTGGTACCCACACAAAAAGGCATAGCAGTGAGGACTGTGATTCCAGCACTGGTGTTAGGGCAGCGCTCTATGTCTCGTGGCAGAATGAACAAGGATGCTCATCGGACAGAAATATACAGACACATAGGCAGGTTGGGCTCAACTTTCCCGCTTCCGTGTCCAGAGAGCTATTGAAGAAGACATAGTGAACAATGGCAGATAACCTCCTCAACAATGTCCCAGAGATCCCTGCAGAAGCGCCTGCCAGTCTCTCCTCTCCCAGGCCATCTCATGGAGTCCACATCATAAAGAAACTCCAGTAGTAGGCGCAGTGAGGGTGGCTGACACGAGCTCTCTGTCCTCTGAGCACAGGGTGAGAACAAGAAGCCTGCTGTAAGCAGAGGGTACACTTCTGGCTCTTTGTGTTTTGAGCCTTGTGTAGCCCAGGCTGGCCTTGAACTCACTGTGTGAGCGGGCTGTCTTTGAACTCTTCCTGCCTTCATTTCCCAAGTGCTGGGATTATAGGAGTGTGACACCACACCTGGCTTATATAATGCTGGGGACGAAACCAGGCCGGCACTCTACAGTTTGGCTTCATCCCCAGCCCACTCTGGTCCTTCATACAGCCGCCTACCTGCCCTGCTGCTTAGAAAGCATGCATTCTTTCTGATGCTCTCTGTCCTCTTCAGGGCAAAGGTCTCAGAAAGGATGAAGACCATGTTACAACAACTAAACAGCACTTCATTTAAAAATATTTTTTTGTCTTATTACAGTAATATATTTACTCTTAAAACTTTACTAGAAGCTTCACAGATTTCTGGATTATGAAAGTAGTCCACCGAAAACAGCAGTGTACAATAAAAGCCACCTCAGAGACGAACGCGCATGCATCCTTAATCCTCAACCCATCGGAAGTCATAAAAACACACACCACCCAGCGACACACTTGTGGGCTTACATTCCTGTTCTAAAGTCAAGTGTGAAGCCCATGGCAACTAGGAAACTGTCCTCGTCTGGGACCTGCAAAAGTGTTTGTGGCCACCCAGGACACCTCAGCGTGTGCTCAGATTCACAGGCAAGCGCATTCCTACTGATGTTCAAGGTGGGAAGGCTGGGGAGGGCTCATTCGTGTCAAGGGCAAAGACCAAAGATGGGCTTGCCAGGGTACCATCTCCACTTGGGGGGGGCATTGCCTCTAGTTTATCCAAGTAAGTTTATGAGGAGACTCCAAGTTCCCAATATCTTCCCCCAAGGTTGGGTCTCTCAGCTTTTTTTCTCCTTTTGTTCTTTTAAATGAAAAGGTGTGTGTGTGTGTGTGTGTGTGTGTGTGTGCATGTCTGTGTGTGTGAGTGTGTGCGCGTGTGTGTGTGCATGTCTGTTTGTGTGAGTGTGTGCGTGTGTATGTGTGTAAGTGAATGCCAGTACTGGCAACTGAGCTTGAGTTCTCTGGAAGAGCATTACTACATCTTAACCACTGAGTCACATCTCCAGCTCTTTCTCTTTCTTTATGGGGTTATGTAGCCCAGGCTGGCCCCAACTCTATATTAATCTTCCTACATTAGTTGAGGGCTAGGGTTCTAGCCTATCACACCTGTCACTCTTCCCCTTGTCCCCTCCTCTCTTTTCTCTGTCTAAAAACTCAATACAATATCAAGAGATGAAGGAAAGCTTAAAAACACGCTCAGGTAGAAAAGGTGGGGTGACGGCTACTGGGCAGCATCCAAAGGAAGGCTGTTCTTCTAGTGCACACGAAGGGCAGGGCTGGCTGGCCCAGTTCCCTGCCCTGGGCCATCTCGGCCAGGCACCGTGTCTGATTAGCTCTGGGGCTGATAGGAAAAGCAAATGTTCTGGTTGGGGAACAGCTCAGCACCAGGCACTTGCTAGCAGCTGGAGTTTCAAAACTGCTCAGTTCCTGTTGTCGTGAAGTTGACGAGAGGCCCTTACATCCTGGAGACCTGGATGCTCATCTTGCAGACATCACTGTCCTCTGGGGAAGCCAGGAAAGAGAGACCACAGACTCACTAATAGGGCCTAGAGCCTGGTCCAGCTCACAGAAAGAGTCTGGAATAGTCATCAAGGGTTGAGGAAATCCCTGCTTCAACCCACAGGGGGTTCAGAAGTCTGGGCAGACACCATCTGCAGTGTCTTGGGGAGCTGGAGTGGGGGAGCTCCACGGCTGCTGCAGCCACGCCCCTGAGTGGTCCCGAGGAGCAGCCCTAATTGGCCTGTGTGTCTAGCTAGTTGGTGGGGGCCTGTGAGGCTGTGGCGCTTCACTTTTCCCCAGATGTGGTGTTTGCCTGCTGTAAAGCTGACATCACTCAGAGCTCTTTCATCACTTCCTCGAGGAGGCCAAGTAACTTTCCGACAGTTTCGACGTGACATCTAGCAGGATCATCTGCCGAGGCTAGCAGTCAGAGGCAACAATAGCAGGGCTGGCTACTGCTTCTTGGATGTCCGGGAGGAAAGATAAATTAATGAATATGAGAGTCCCCGGCTCCCCACCCCCCATAGCCAGGGAAAAGCAGACACCAGAAGGGTGCCCCCTGCAGGGCTAGACGAGTATTTCATCTTGTGGCCAGGCTGGAGGCCTCACGGTCAGGGAGGGTGGGTTCAGGGCAGCAGGCCAGGCTACAGGGCTAGGACTCCTTGCTCAGTACAGATGTGCCACAAGTAAAGGAACAGGCCTTCCCCAGAGGGAAGAAATGCCACACTGGGGTTAGGGGGGAATGGCCCAGGTCACAGGCCCCAACCTATGTGTTCCCATTGGTGAGTGGGGCACTTGGGGGTGGGGGAGAGCAAGCCTTTGTTTTTTGAGACAGGATCTCACTCTAGCCCAGGCAGACTTCAACCTCACGACAATCCTCCTGTCTCAGTCCTTTGAGTTCAGGCCATGAGTCACCATGCCCAGCTCAGTGGAACTCTACAAATAATTCTGAAGAGGAAGGATGCCATGGGCACTGTGTGGTTATACCACTGACTGTCAGCAGACAGAGGAGCACTCCTTCCAGGAAGACAGGCAGTGAGGGCCATTCCTGCAAGATGGCAGGCAGGCCTCAAGGGAGCTAGAAGAGTCATCAGAGGATAAAAAAGCAATCATGTCACTTCTGTTGATGAAGTTAGTAGTGTCTCACTCTCGGGCTCTGTCAGCTGGTAAGGGGAGTCCCGGGTTCTCAGCATGCTCACTGACATGCTCCTTTACTTGAACGAGAAAATGAGCCAGTGAGATGGCTCGGCTGGTTGTCAAATCCAGTGAACTGAGTTGGATCCCCAGGACCCACATGAGGGGAGGGGAGCCCTCTGACCTCCACACATGTGCTACAGTACATTCTCCCCCTACACATCCATGTAATAAATAAATACATGTAAAGGTAAACATGCTTCCTATAACTGAGTCCCAGGACACAGACGTTCTAGACCCTTCAGCAGTCTTTCCTGTACTGGCTGACTCCAATCTCGCTTGGCTCCATCAGTTCCCTGCCTGTAAACTGACTTTAGGACACCTGAAGGGTGTCCTCCTAGACTCTCATTTAAGCGAAGGGGCTCTTCATTATTTTGCCAAATCTCTCACCACTGTACAGCCTGTGGCTAGAGGCTTTCAGATGCAGAAACTAGCATTCCGATAAACTTCCAGACAGCTAGACGATGCTAGAACTAGACACTTAGGTTGTTTTTCTCTGACTTGGAGCAAATGAAAGGCTGTAGGGAGTCAGGATGCTGCCCAAGTCTGGGAAGGCACGTGCCGAGAGGCGTATGATCAGAATTGACAAGTCCCCCTGAGCAGCAGGGAAGGGCAATACCAACAGACTCAGCTCTGAGCAGAAGAGACTCTTTTTAGAGAAACAAGAGAAAACTCTGTCTTTCACAAGAGGAGGCAACTGAAGATGGTGGCTTCTCATTCCTTCAAAGGAGCAGCGGCCAGAGCCATACACAGGTACACAGAGATTTCTAGATTCATGAGTGACGGTTCTCTGAGGAGTACCTGGGGTGTTCTGAGGGACCCAACCATGATCACTGAACCTCTGCAGCATGACATTTATGCGTAAGAGACCGGGAGCTTCTGGTTCAGGGCAGTTTTGGGTGAAGCCAGAATACTTTCTACAGCTTAAAGTAAGACCCTGGGGGACAACGCAGGGAACAACTGGTCCAATTTGATTTCACCTGCTCATTTCTAGCTCCAGGCAAAACCCAAGATATATGAATGAACCAAGTTCAAAGACAAGTGCCGTCTTCTACTGTCCTACAAAGATACTGGCTACTTTGGTCCATTGTCAGCTTTAGGGTCTCACTGGTAATACCACACCTGGGAGGGAGGGGCTCTCCTGCTGTGCTTACTTTAAGTCAGAGGCAGAGGTGGCATCAAGTTGAAGTGTCTTTCCATCTTAAGAAGGAAGCTGGAGTACAGACATGCCAGGACCCTGTTGTCGCTGAGGTACCCGAGTTTACAATTTTAGCCCAGTTGGGTTTTCTGAGGCTGAGCTATGACTGTGACAGATAATGTCACTAACAGTAGCCACTGATGGATTGTCTAACTACAGGCACCACACTCAACACAATGAGAGTCCATTGCTATCCCTTCTGCCACATGAGGGAATTTAAACAGAGGGTGGTAACATTAATTCAAGGCTGCTCACTTAATAAAGGGCAGAGCTAAGACCTGAATTTAGGGGTGGTCACTCTGGCTTCTTCTGACACCTGACTGTCACCTCAGGGTGTAGATATGTGTGAAGAGAGGCAAGAAATCCTTAGTGGGTACCATCACACACAGATGACTCGTTCCGAGAACAAACGAACCTGGGATTACCAAGACATTCCAGGAGGATTTTAGGATTAAAGGGTCTGAGATCCCCAAAGCAAACAGCTTTAATTAGCAAAGAAAATTTAGAAGCCTAAAATAAAATGTCAGTGAGCTAACATGAAGTGTAAGATGGAACTTGCCTCTGTGTGTCCCACCAAAGTCACAATATACAGATTTCAACTGACCGCCTAACTGTACACCGGGTGTTACGGGGGACACTACATCCCTTGGAGAAGGGAAAGCCAGTCCTATTCTAACCTGCATTCTAGATCATGGATTAAGGATGACAGAGGACAGATGGCTCCCTTCCCACAGCTGTTATTGTTCCATGAGACCCTGGGCGAAGCCTACAGGTCTTTCTTTTTGTCTATACCAAAGCCTTGGTGATTTTAAAGGAAAAAAAAATCAGGTCATGGTTTTGCTTTGAAGACAGATGCCAAATATCCTCCACCTCAGCATTTTAAACATTTGATTTCAAACAGAAGGACCACTTCTTTCACATCTTTAAAGCAGAAAGCCCCTTATTCTAATTTCATGTTCTTGGGTGTCAGTCAGCGTTCTGAAAACACTTCACCCCTGATTTCCGTTCATGCAGCCAACAAGGGTATATTTATACTGAGCTCTCGGAATCAGGATAGGAGGGGCTCCTGGAGATGCAGGTGAGCCCTGCCAGCCGGGGAATTCTGCCCCAGCTTTGTGGAAGGAATCCCGTTAGAGCCCAGGGCGACCTGCCTTTGCCAGCTCTGTGAGTCTCTATTCTCTTTATAAATACCAAAATTGTTAGGTAGAGTGGCTGGCAGGAAACCCTCACTCAGCCCTGGGGGGGGGAAATGCTCCCTCCTGCTAAGTCTTTGAACCCTAATCCCTTCAAACCCTCTGCATCTAGGGTTATAAACACTGTGGAGATGGCGGTTTTTCTAAAACATTTTTTGTCCTCAGAGCTTTTGGGGATGGTACCCAAGGCCTTGCACATCTGAGACAAACGTTCTACTGCCGAGCCACACCTCCTGAACTTGGACCCTCCAACAGATGTCTTACTTACGCAATCTGAACAGAAAGTCTCCGTGGGCAGATGATGTGCCTAATCTTGAGTGAGGGGACTGGGGTACTAAGAGGTGGGCTGGAGACCAAGCTCGGAAGCCTTTAAAATCCCTGGAGTAGGAGCTGCAGAGATGCTTGGTGAGGAAAGGTTCTTGTTACCAAGACTGATGGCCTGAGTTCAATCCATGGATCCACATAGTGGGAGGAGACGAAATAGTGTCTGACCTTCCCCTATGTCCCACAGCACGTGTATACGCACACCCAGATGTGGGCATAATATAAATAAAATGTAATCATAATAAAGACAATAAAAACTATAGGAGTAAGATCAGGCATGGTGATGTGGGCATTTAATAACCCCAGCAGCATGCAGGAGGCTGAGGCGGGGTGGGCTGTGAGTTTGAGGCTAGCCTGGGATACACAGTAAGTCCCTTTCGAGTGTGCCACTGGCGTCAAGGAGCTGCCTGAGATGAAAGACCTTCTGTCAAGATCACGTTCCAAGGGGAAGGGTCGAGATGTTGGGAGGGGATTATGGGTAATTTTCTTCTTTTGTAGTTTTTTTTTTTTATATTTCATAAGATGATCACTTTAAGAGTTTGAGACAACACCGAAGCTTCAAACTTCATGGGACTGGGGGACACAAAGCCTGGCTTTATTTTTACTGTCTTAATCACAGGCTGTATGTAGGGCTAGAGAAACTGGGCTGTAGGAGTCTGGATTTGAATTTGAACAACAACAACAACAACAACAAAACCATGGAACTCCCTCAGGCTCTGTCACTGACAGCGAAAGCTGAAGAGCAGTGCTGTCCCCTCCTTCAGTCTCAGGAGCTTTAGAAATGGTAGACCCATGAGTGTGATGCTCAAGTCCCGTCCGTATGAGTTCTGTGGCATTGAGTATAACCCCCAAACGTCCTCTTGTATGCTTGGATTGCTCCCAGACCACACACAGTGTGCAGTGCGGTGGAAATGAGGCATGAATGGATTGTTGCTGTACCACATCCATTAGGGTACTCCATAATGTAGGGACAGGAAGTCTTATGAGTGTAGCACAGCCTACACTCGTGTGGCACACATGCACATGCACACACACGTATGCGTGTGCACACACACATACAAAATCTTAAAAAAATTACAAGCTCTGAAGGACATGGCACCTATGTGATTCCATCTGTAGCCACACTTGTGTCTTGTGAGTGAGTGTGCACATGTGGGTTGTGTGTGGGTTCATGTGCACACATGTCCATTTGTGTGTAAAGGCCAGAGGACAACCTTGAGTGTTGTTCCTCAGGAGCTCATCATTTCGGACGGACTGCTGGTCAGTCAGCCGCAGTACCCTCCCATGGCTGTCCTTTGTGGAGCCCTGGTTACAGTCATGTGTCACTAAGCCTGGCTTTGACATGGTTGCAAAGGCTTTGAACTCAGGTCCTCATGTTTGTACACCAAGCACTTTACCCATTGAGCCATTTCTCTAATCCCAGAACTTTGCTCTTAAAGACTAAAATGTTGGGAGGCCCCAGCCACAGCAGGGACCTGTAACTTCTTAATCGCTTCCCAGCCATGCTGGGTCTCAGACAAAGGCTGCGCATTTCACTGGAGAAAATTTCCACCCAAAGTCAAGGAACCAAAGCCAGGACAAGTCTTGGATTCTCTTGGGAATATCAAGTTTTCTTATCTATATGTTAAAGAATCTTCAGGCATTTTTATGGATTTAAATTCAGAAACAGATTTGTCTTTCCCAACTTGCTGAGCAATCATTTCTATTGGCTACTTCTTAAAGATCACCAGCAAAGATGGAAAGTTCTTGGAAGTTCCCCTAGGACATCGTGGCCAAGCTCGTCTGGGCTCCTGATGAGCAAATTCTCTTCTGTCTTTGGGTGGTTTCTCACTGTAACCTGTGTACAGACTTCTATGTCTTTACCCTTTGTCTTGACAGACCATATGAAAGCAAAAGTATACTTTTGTGTGTGTGTGTATATACACATGTGCATGTGTATGTGTGTGTGTACATGTATGTGTGTACATGTATGCATGCACAGACTGATGTTACTGTCTTCCTCTATCGCAATCCACCTTATGTTTTGAGACAGGGTCTCGCACTGAAGCAGCGATGCAGCTTGGCTGGCTGGACAATGAACTCCAGCAATCTTCCTGTCTTTCCTCCCCACTCCCCAAACACTAGGATTAAAGACCTTGACTGCTATACACTGCTATCTTTTTATTATTATTATTATTAGTGTGGGTGCTGGGAATCTCAGGTGTGCACAGCAAGCCCTTAATCCACAGAGCCATCTCTTCAGCCCTTGATTTTTAAACTCTTAGATCAGAATCCATGCCTCCATCATAGATCAGACATCCATGCCTCTGTCATAGATCAGACATCCATGCCTCTGTCATAGATCAGACATCCATGCCTCCATC